>BJBW01002931.1:783-23118 GCA_004320125.1 Scolopax mira | reverse complement strand
GGGGGGTGGAACTGGATGATCTTTAAGGTCCCTTCTAACCCATAACATTCTATGATTCTATTCCTGATGACAAAAACCGAGAGGGGGTGGGAATTGTCACACTGCTTGTATTTCTGTTAACTGCTGGCGTTGGTTTGTTGCTAAAATTATCACTTTTTTGTTGTTGTTCAAAGTCTTGCTCAAGTAAAGGCTTGTGTGAGGACAAATGCTGGTTTGCAGCAGGCTGGTTCCAAATAGTCTTACAGGTTTTGGGGCAGGCCTTGCAGTTGTGGGACAGTGTTGGGAAAATGTATTTGATCTTGAAAAGGCTGCACAGATTGGGCTTGGGGTAAGTTTTTTTTTTTTTTTTTTTAGGGAGAAAATGATCATTTAAATTTTGTCTGAAAAACTGAGTGAGGATATGTTTTCATCCCTTAAAACCACCAAAAAACTGAACACAAGCCACAAGCCCTTACAAATGAATTTTAAGATAGCTATATCTGTTAGTGATTACAAGAATGAAATGAGACTTTTCAAAGTGAACTGGAGATGAAACTGCATATTGTCATGCTTTGTCTCAGTGCATAGTTTGAGTAGGGCTTTGCACCAGTTGCCAACCAGTATCCAGATACTGGATATTGTTATTAATATTAGGATATTATGTAGTGTTAAGGTCAAAATTTAAGACTTATGAGGGTGGTTTCTATAGACCTAAAAGTGCATTGACTTTATTTAAATATCTTGAGACTTTAATTTATAAGGAAGGACTGCGAATCAGGGAGTTAAGATTATTGCAAAGGATTTGTGCTTGAGTTTTTTTTTTTTTAGTTTAGTTTAATACTCTTTTAGGAAAGATGATTGATTTAATGTTGAATTGTGTTTGATCAAAGTAAAATGTTCATCAGCTGTGCTACTTACCACAGCGAGCTGCTAACTCAAGGAAATTTTACCTTTCAAAAAAGGTAACTCCTACAGCTGGTCCTATATGGCTTTGATTTTTTATTAGTGAAGAGTGTTTGTCTGAAGATGTGATTTATTATATTGTCTCTTCCAAGTGTGTATATTGTTTATTCTCAGGTGCACAGAGAATCTTTGACTGAGGTTTTTTTTAATAAAAAAGTGTCAAAGTCCTCAAAATCATTTTTCCTAATAGAAATATATAAGCTAGAATTGTCACTGGAGGTTGGAAGTATTCTTGGCATATAAAGAAGTTTAAACCATGAATTTAGGTTAATTTATTAATCAAGATAGAAATGGAGCTTTTGGGGTTTTTTGCAACCCTTGAAAATTTAACCAGTGAAACACTGTCTTCCGGACTTGACAGATGTTTCCAGTTTCTCACAGCTGCTGCTCCTCCCAGTTTTTCCCAGTAGCAGTGGGGTTAAGATGACAGGATTTTGTCAGGCCACTGCTGTCGATTACCTTATGCAGGGAAATTAAACCGTTTTGGTAATTCCACCTGGCCCTTGCAAAAGCTTTCCAGCACCTTTCCAGCTGGGCATGGCAACAGCTCTGAGTAGAGGGATCCAAAAATCAGAAGTGGGTAGTAATTGTAGATGAGAAGCAGCTGAGGGACTTGTAGATGTTTCTAATCAACATGTAGTCATTACATCTGTAGAAAACCCTTTTTTAAAAACTACCATGAATTCTTGTGCCTATTTGATGGACAAGCCCTCAAGCAACTGCGAACAGGAATATTCAGGCTTTTCTTAATGCAATATCTCGTTTAAGAATATTGTACTAAGATAACAGGAGGTTTATTAAAACTGATATGATTATTTTGTTTCTAGTTCATCTGAAGATAAGCTGTCAAATAGCTACCTGTCTGTGATCGTGTCATTTGATAGAAAATGTCATGTTGTTAGCAGCAAAAAAAGTGCATTTTAAGGGATTTTTGCTTTTCTTGGTATCTTGAGGGGAAGGAAAAAACCACAAAACTATGACAGCTTATTATTCTTTTATTTGCTTTATACAGATGTCTCACTTTACAAGTGAAGATGAAGCTCTGTTGCAGTCTATGCTTAGACAGTTGCTGCGGAGCGTGAAGGAAAAAATCACTGGAGCCCCATCAGTAGAATGTGCAGAACAGATTCTCTTGCATTTGGAAGAAACAGATGAGAATTTTCACAAGTAAAAATACTTTTGCTATTTTTAATATTTTGAAGGAGGTGAAATGTGTTGAACTACATTATTAGTATTTACGGTTTATACTGTTTTGTGAATGTTTCTAATCAACTCTCAAAATATGCTAATTTAGAGAACAGAGTTTTGGGGGTTTTTTTTGCATTCTTTGTAATATATTTTTACTGTAATAGTAATTGATGAGCTGTTGGTGAGAGAGTAGCTTACAAAACTCCCTAACTTAGCCAACTCTGATGCATGTGTACATGAAATATATGAAATGCACAGGAAAGAAGAAGCTAAAAGCTGAAAGTTACATGTAACTTTGAAAGAGAAATATTTATTTAAAGGAAGATATGCACAGTAAAAAAACAAACAAACAAAAAACCCCCCCTATGAAATTAGCTGTCAATATTTCTTCTTAGGACATATTAGGAGAATACCCAGGATGAGGGAGTAAAATCTAAAACTGGTAGAAACAATGCATACATTTCATACATAGCTTTCCCCTTTAGAACAGTGAAACCATGGCATCCATTACTCTTTCTGGTATGTTAAAAAGTCGGTGCTCCTAAAGATAGAACTTTTCTCCTGAAAAGAACATAACTTACATTTTGTGGAAAATCAAGTCATGCTTTAAATGCAGAATGTGAGTTAGTGTCTGTCGCTGGAATAGTTCTGGAGGTATTCTGGCCTTGTTCATGACCCACAGCATTATAGGCTGGGTTTCATGGGAGGTCAGAGAGGTCATATAGTGATTTATTAGTGAGATCATTAAGAAACTTTCTCCTTGACCCTTACCCCATCCATGCAGACTGCATCTCCTTTGTTAGTAATATGTCCAGTAAGCTAATTCAGCACAGCATTTTGATCAGCACTGTTTCTGCCTCAGTAATTTTATCAGATTTTGAGGCCTTATTCTGTCCTTTTTTCCCAAAAGACAGAAACACAGGCTCCTCAGAAACCTAATAAAAAAGAATCAAGCTCAAAATTCAAGTGTGGTAGTAGAAATCAGGATTTTAAACTATATAAATAACGTGTTTTCTGTTGTATTTTTTCCTTAAGTCCTGGAGTGTTTTTTTTTTTTTAACACTCCTTCTACCCCTGCCCCCTCGTGCTTCCTTTGTAAGCCCAGCCAGATCAGTCTGATTTGATTCTGCAGGTGAAGAAGTGTTTCTATCATTGCTGAAACACTTATTTGTTACAAAACATTTTTAAGGTGGAAGAATGATGCAGAAGATCGAGGCTAGGACACTGGGCAGACATAAATGTAGTGGCATGAAAAATTATTTGATTGCTGTGTATTTCAGAGTGAAGCAGTCACTGCAAAAATGTATACCCTGTCATAAAACAAATGGGAGAAAGTTTTATGAAAGCTTTCATTCAGTGGAGAGTCATGTGCAATTTCATTATTGCAGAAGTAAAAAACAAGTCTACAAGACAAATGAAAATGCAAATAAACATCTTTGCATCTTTCTTGAGATGTATTTTTGTTACTTTCACTGAGAACAAAAGTGATGTAGGAATAGAAATAAGCGGAGAGGGGAGGGAGAAGGACTGTTACACCTGATGGAACTTGAGGTAGGCAATCCAGTGAGGAAGTACTGTAGACACGATTTTCTGTGCTTATTATTTTTAGTGTATCTTGAATGTGGTATGATAATTAATAATTTATTAATATGCAAGAAAGGCAAAGGTTTCTGACTGTTGTAAAAGTTGCTTTTATTTATATTTGCATTTTATAGCTTTGGACCGTGTACCTACATTATGAACTGACTTTTAGATTTGAATTATTCTCATTCTGTATTTATCCAAGTTAACACAAAATAGTGACATATCTGCATTTGATATAATGAAAATATAACTCTGCATCTACTATTTATTTATGATTACTTTTTTGTGTGCTCGCCTGTCATACAAAGAAGGCTAACCAAAAATTGTACACTCTGAGTGCTACTTTTTTAGCAATTTCTATAGCTAATACAGAGTCTGAGGACCCAGCAAGAATCTTTCTGATAATTATTTGGTTTCAACAAGTTTCTGTGAGTATCTAATAATAAGAGTGCAAATTGCCAATTTCCTTATGTTTAACATGTACATGGAATCACAGACAGCTGGTTTGTCAGTTTGAGTGAGATTTCTGCATACTGTCATGACACATGACATAGACTTATGTAAGCCTTAGGTGTGCTCATATGATAGAATTTATAAATTATTTTCTGTTTTTTCTCATTTTGTATGTATACTGCATAAATAGTAATAGCAGATGGATGTACCATAAAATAGTGCTATGTTCAGGATTCTCCAAGTAATGTTTCTTTTGGAATTCTAAATTTGAGATTTCCTGTTAGTCTATGATTTTTATATACAAAACCTTAATCGTTTGTCTGAATAGATTTTTGCATTTAGAAGGAGCACAAAGTGAAATTAGAAACTATTTGGTATTTGTTTCTTCCTGGCATATGCTGATAATGACCATATTGAAGAAGATTTGTGTTTTTTAAACTGTTGAAGTTTATTTCTCTGCACGTCTTAAACCCTCACATTAAAGTATCAGGTCTGCTGAGAGAAAAGACAACAAATGTTAATATAATGCTGGAAATACTTGATGGTGAACTCAAACCACCCTGTTACATCTTAATTTTGTGTATTTGTTGCAGCTATGAGTTTGTGAAATACCTTAGACAACATATAAATAATACTGTGGGATCTGTGATTGAAGAAGAAACAGAAAAATGTATTTCTGCTCAAAATCAGGGTGAAGTATCTGGCTATAACACGCTTGTCCAACACGTTACTAAGAAGACACGTGAATCAAAAGAGTGAGTATATACATATAATTCAAATTTTTGTTTATTCTTAGTCTTTGTCTTCCTTTCTCTTTTTTAGAACTTGAATTCTGAACCAATAGGTGGCAAAAGTAATTCTTTGTTTTCAAAAATCAGTGCTAAGCAATTAATATATTCCCACAGAATCTTAGTGGTTGGAAGGGACCTTTGAGATCATCGAGTCCAACCACCAATTTGTCATGCTTTGTCTCACTCTGAAATTATAATTAAGAACTATTGCATAAAAAGGTAAATAGCAAATCTATGAAGTTTTTTGATCTATCTAGGACTGGATTTGGGCAGGGTGGGGATTCAAGAGAAGAATCATTACTTTGTGCTATTCCACTAGCTACAAGTTAAATTCAGTTGTAATATGGAAGTTGGCTTAAAGAAAAAATTGCTTTATCAAGTATTAAAGTTTGATAATTTCCTTAGACATAAATGGAGAGTCTGCATGACTATATTGTTTTCTAAAAAAACTTTTAAAGTATAAATTAGAATACATGTTATTTATTTATTTTTTTAAGATTGCTTCCTGGAGTCAGGAAGTCAGGTGTCCTATGGGAGTAGTATGTTTAGTCAGATCTGCTTTCATTGACCAGTTCAAAAATTGAAGTTTGAGTTATCTGGCTTTATATTTTGGTGTACATGCTAAGGTACTTCTGCAGAATTGGTATGTGGACTAACTGTGTATAATTATTCAAGATTTTTTGACTCAGACTGTCATATGGCCAGAAATGAGTAGGTGTGCAAAACCACGTATCAGCACAATACAGGGTCTGTGCTCCAGATTATTTTACTTTTAATACCGTATTTAGTAAAGAAGCCTTAAATGGAAGAAAACTCTGTGAGTGCCAGTTAAATTATTTTCTTAGTCATCTCTTCCAATCTAACTTTATTCACCTTCCTATGGACATTAAAATAATTTTTCCTTGGAATACAGAGGCTGGTAATTCTCTTACTGGATTTTCATGCTTTGGATTTCAAATTGCATAGGCAGATAATTGCCATGATTCTTTTAAGGGGTAGTCAGTAGTACTTATAAAATGGATTTTAGTATATACTGCTGTTATTTCCAGAAAATATGTCAATCTTAAAAAGTTTAGTGTACTTTTTGCAATCCCTGTACAAAATCTAACTACATCATAATGCTTTAAGCAGTTCTAAAAGTATTATTTTTTTAATTAAAACAGATAGTATACTTTTGTCGTCATAGTGAATCAGGTCCTTGCCTCTGTATTTTTAATTGTCATAGAGAGCCATGATGAGGGCTTGAACTGAGGTTGAACCATTACAGTGTGAAAACAATGAAACTACAGTGAGTACCTGAAATGGTGAATGATGAAAAATGAAAAAACAGCCAACCAACCCCTCCCTATTTTAGCATCAGTGGTTGTTTTTATGTGTGGCATAGGAAAAAATAAAAAAAAGGCAATGTTTTTGACTCCTGTATATTTTATCCACTACTTCAGCTGAACTATTTTTTTCACCCATGGGTGAAATGCACAATGTTAACTTAATCTCCATCTCTCTTTTTAGTAGAACTAGGATTTTATTATTTTATTGTGATACCTGTTGTTCAGTTGTTCACTATGTGTCCTCAGTAAGAAAGGAATTAAAAATAGTGTCTGTTTCTGTTCTAGAAGATTTTATTTTCTGTTTTGTTTTGTTTTTTTTTTCTTTTGCGCAAAAGATTTCTTATCTAGAAGCACACAAAAATATGTTTTATGAATCATCTTTTCCTTGTCACCTGTTTGCAAGTATTCTGAACTCTGGTCGAGCATTAATTGGGTATCACTGTGATGGTCTTGATATCATTTCAGGATCATTCAAAGTTCCAGTTTTCTTCATTGCAATTACTCATTTTTTGTGGAAGGTAGTGTGCTTAAAGGTAATTATGGAGAAAAATGTCTTAAGGAATCTAAATCCTTAGTGGTACATTCAGTATTTTCATAGTACAGTCATTTATGTTAGAAAGCAGTTCTTAATCAACTACTTTTGGCTTTTATTTTCACCTAGAAAACAGATGTTTGGATGACTGTTTTTCAAATTATACTGTTTGTGTACTTTTTTCCTGAGGATCGGAACCTTAGGGTTTTTGGGCTTGTTAAAGTTGGTTGAAGAACCTTCAATGAACTAAATATGACTGTATCTTATATTTATATTAAAGTGCAATACGGTAATTTATGTCTTTGGTGATGTGAAATAAGTAATAGTAGCCTTAAAGTAAAAAATAATTTGAACTAAAATATCAACATTTTACAATAGAATGTTTTTCTGAAGCATCTTTTATTTTGAGTTGCTTCCTTGTGGATATTATTATTCAATTTACGTAACTTCGAAAAAATCTGGGTTTTTTGAAAGAAAATTGGTTTGTGTGCATGACCTGTACTGAAGATCTTTAATCATGATGATGTGTTCTCCTCTATTGCTTCTGCTTGAGAAAAATTGCAGGAGAAAAATTGGACGTAGAATTTGAAGAAACATAAACAGTAACAAGGGTGAGAAGGCCTGTTTCCTCAGGGACAGATTCTCCCCCTCGGTGGATTCACATTGTTCTTTCTTAAGAACCTCCCAGAGGAGAATTATATTAGTGGCATTACTTTGAATGCTTTTAGAAGGGGAAAAGGGAATTTTATTATGCATTTAAAATATAGCTATTTGAAACTTTACATACATATTTGAAACATACATACTTTGTTCCTCATTTTAGATTTGTATTTCATTTATTTAGGTTTTCATTTATTTCTGTAAATTCAGTGAGTTAGGGTCTAAGTGGCATTATGCCATATTCAGTTATTAATAATAACTTTTAATCAGTATTTCTTATGATTTTTAATATTAAAACCATCTTTACTTTGAAGATACAGGGAAATGATGCATGCCTTGAAGAATGTCATGATGGTTGTGGTAGAGTCTTTAATTAACAAGTTTGAAGAAGATCGGCTGCGTAATAAGGAGCTGGATAGTAAAACAAAGAAAGAACACCAGAGTGGCTGTTATACAGACAACTGTTCTGACAGTGACTCCTCGTTTAACCAAGTACAATGTGTTTTCTCTCTATTTTACGAAATAAGTGTGGTGCTGTAAAATTGTTAAGTTTCTGTCACTGGAGTTTGAGAAGCAGCCCTAAAAAGAGATTAATCCTTCCTATCTTTGATACATTCTAAGACAAATTAATTCCCTTTCTTTCACTCTGAAGTGCTAAGCTTACACTAGCTATCTAACTTTTAGACAGCATTTGCTAGATGAGATTAATCTGATGCCCATATGCTCTAAAGTACCAATGCAAGTACTGCATAGGAAAAGATAAGATAGTGGTAAAAGCAGTACATCATCTAACTTTTTGTGATTTTATTTTAGGAGCCAAGTAATGTGCAGTGTATTTCCAGACTACTGCACTATGCTATATTACTGAATGAATGAATAATATATTATTGAATGAATGAATGAATATTATAAAGGATTTTATGAAGATATAGGAAACTTTTAAGTAAAGCAAAGCAAAATATATAATGAGAATTTTGTTGCTGTAAATTTAACTTTGGGCAAAAGGCAGAGAACATTTAGATTGTTGGCTTTAATGTTAAATTAGTATAAATGCTGAAGTCTTAATTATTAAAAGTAATTTAGATATCAGAAAGACTGATGATTTTAGTCTTCTGTTGTTCAGATTGATAAAATATTCTAATGATAATTTTATGATATATATTACAGAGTTATACATTCATGAGTCAAGAACAGTTGCAGCTGCTTGTAGAAAGGCTTGACCCTATTCAGCCTAAGGAAGTAAGTTTCAAAGAAGAACTGAAATGTTAATACAAGTGAGTGTTTGTGGCTATTGGAAAACATACTGTGTGTACATAAGAATTTACATGAACCTAGATGGAATCTTGTCTTTCTTGGTTTCAGTGCAACAACTGCTCTGCAGCACGGTATTTTATTGTTCATAACCATTTGGTTCAAAGGCTAGCATTGCAGCAAATACCTGATTTTTTGTTGTTGTTGTTTTGTTTTGTTAGGAGTTTATGTATTATAGATAGACGTTTTTAGTTTGGAAAAAGTTGTTCTGTGAGAAATAAAGTTACTGAAACTTGGTAACTTCCCTGTTGTCCTTTGTGTTAGCCCTGTGAGAAGAGACAGATGCCTGCTGATTTGCTAACAAGCCTCTGCCAGGTGGAATATATAAAGGCCAAATTAGGTTTGCCTTCCTATTAGTGGCAGTACTAATTTGGGTCTCTAACCACCAATCAGCGCCAGCTGCTGCTAATTTAGAAGCTTGGAGAAACATCATTTTGAGAGTGCTGTCTCAGTAAAATTTGTTTGGGAGTGTCTGGCAGTTGAGAGAGGTCTGGTAGATGGGAGCTGGTATAAACATTCTGATCGAGTTTTCTCAGAAAACCAGGTAAAAAATCTAATGCTATTAAATGTTGTTAAAATTTCCTATAGTTTGTTTCGGTAATATGAAAGAAATTACTAGAGATAGAAGTTGTCTACAAATAACAAAAAGTAGTTTTAAATTATTGAGATTATAATGCTGATGAAAATTCAGCAGCTCAAACATAGTGTCTAGTAACTGTTTCCCTTACTGAATTTTTAGAGAGCAGATTAGTAGTATTTGGTGGTAGTTTTGCATATTTTCTGATAAGAAATATATTTTCTGAAAAGAAAGTACTTGATTACAAGCAGAGATAGAGCATAATGCTTGCATCCAGTATTGAAAGCCTATGTAAAAAATTATTTTCATGCTTGAAATACATGTTTGAGTTTTTGTTTCTTAGTGATGTAGAGGTTTGTCTAGATCGCCACAAAAAGTATAGCAGAAAATAAATTTTCTAGAGAGCCTTATCTGTTCTACAGGCAGGTCCTGTTTTCTTCCTTCCTCCAAATTACATGGTAAATTATGTATTTGAGAGGTTGCTGTGAAAGGATTTGTGGTGTTTATCTTTTTGACCACTTCAGGTTCGCCAAGAAGCTTTGCAGACACTGTGCTTTGCCCCTCCTTCTGATATACTGAACTCTGAGAGTTGGCCAAATCTACGTAAGCATCTAACGATGTCTCTGTCAGATCCTGATGCAACATTCAGTGTAAGATAATGTTCCATATTTAGTTATTAGATGTGTAGCTTTAGTAAAGAGTACTGAAAAGAGTAAGAAGTTACACATGCATTATGAGCAGTCCAGCCAGGGCCCAAGACATTTTATTATTTGTGTATGTATCCAATAAACTCTTTTTTGATGTAAAAACCTATGTGATTCCAGTAGGTGTTGATTTAAAGGGTTACAGCAGGATTTCAATAGGTTTTTTAGGGACTAGAGTACTCATTTGTGTACCTTTTAATGAGAATCAGAAGTTTGGGTGTCTGTTAGCAAACAGACATGAAAAAAAATTACCAAAACTCTTCTGTAAAATGTCATGTTCGTATTTCCTGTTTCTCAGGTATATGGTTCATGATGATGAGAAGATGATATGTATTAATATTATACAGGCACTAATGAGGGAAAAAAACAGGCAGCTGTTTAAAACTGCTTTTCGATTATTTATTATGCAAATTAAGCCTTTTTTTATTTTTCTTTGTTTTTTAAAGGGATTATCAAATATATGAAAGTTGCTAAAACTTTTGCTGTTGTAAATATGACAGCTGCTGTCATGTATTTCTGTTTCAGCTTAGAAGGCCTACAGGTTTTTTTTGAAACAATGCTAGTTACAAGTCATTGGCACATTTAATAATATAAAAACATTAATATTAATGGAAAAGTACAGTAGCGTTCCCTCATCTGCTTCTTTGTATCTCAGTGAGTGCTGACAATTAAAATATTCTAGTAAAATTTCCGTTGGACTGTAGGTTTCTGTGGTCCTAAACTGTATATTTTCATCAAATATGCTTCACACCTGTAGAGGTATCTGAGCAGTATGTAATATGAAGAACAATGCCACTACATATTGATTATTGTGCAATAATAATACACAGTTACATAACTATTTAATATGTTGCTTCCTTTTTCTCCCTTAGGAGAAAATCCTTAGATTTTATGCAAAAACATTTTCTTCTTCTCCATTTAGTATGACAAGAGAAGTCTATACAAGTTTAGGTATGTGCATTTAATTATGTTTAAGTCACGTACTTAATGAAAATCAGTTTACTTCTATAATGAAGCTGTGTAATACAGTCTGGTTTGCCACTATTGTCATGGAGGTGAGTTGGTTTTGGTGGTTTTTCTCCTTCTTTTTTAGCAAAGCACTTGGAATTGTACTTTCTTTCTGGGGAATATTCTCTTCGTATTTCAGCTGGTCTGGATGTATTGAACACAGACATAAATCGGTTACTTAAAAAGGTATAAATGAAATTTCTACACCTTTTTTTGTCATTACTGAAACATTACGCATTATTCATTTTTTATTTTAATAATTATATTTTCAGATCCGCCTTTTAAATGAGTACCAAAAGGAAGCTCCCTCTTCCTGGATTCGTCATCCGGAAAAGTATGTCACATTCAAAAATCTGTCACCGTTTCTTAGTTTAATGATTTTCATCATATAACTAGATGTGGATGATTTTAGCATAAGGTTGATTACAGGATGCAGAGATGACCCGTCAGTGATAAGGGGAGAAATAGAGGGTGGGAAAAGTAGAATAAGGAAGTTGCGTAGGAGTAGTTGTGGGTCATATTGAGCTGCTTACTTATCTTTTGAAGTGTTGTTCTAAGTGCTTTTTAACAAAAATAATTCGGATGTTTTACAGAGTAACAACTGTAGTAAAATGTGTAATCATGAGGAAAATACACACATGTTATTCATTTTATTTGTGGTAATGCAAGGAATTAATATCCTTACAAGATCAAGTTAAAGTTGTTGATATTTATGATTTATCGGAGTAATGAGGTTTTACTATAAACTTGTTTGTGAGTATTACTGATGAAAAGATCTAAGTGATTTTTGTTTTCTGATCATTTTTTCCTGTTTGTGTCATAAGGTACATGGAAGAAGTAGTGGAGAGTACCTTGTCACTTCTGTCAGTAAAACGTGAGCCTAACCATCCTGCCTCTCCAGATTTTTTGAGTCCAATCTATTTCTTGGCTCTGTTAGATATCAAAGCAGTATGGTTTAAAAAGTGGACGGTAAGCAAAAAAATGTGCAACCCAACAATCCACAACTTGTTCATGTCTGACATGTATTTTGAAAAGTTTGATTTATGACTGTCATTATCAGAGACCTCTGGGGACCTGATAAGAAGCTATAATGAGCACTGTAATTAAGGAAGTCTGGGGGGGGTTTTTTTTTTTTTTAGACATTTCTGTCCTTTGCCCTTTAACACTGCTTTTTTCATTCATTTCTATTCAGTTACATAAAATTTCTGAGAAATTTTCTTTGGGACTTCAGTCCCTTTCTCATATTTGACTGACAGTGATCAGAAGATGCAAATATTTTTCTGGAAGAAGTGATGAGCTTGACAGTACAGTTATATATGTATATCTATGATGTACTGCATACAACTTGCTAACCTCCAGTAGACATTAGAGCTTTTTGCACCCTACCATGTATAAACTTATAATTTAGGATTTACAAAGCAGTGTCAAAACACATAGTGTAACATTTCAGCTGTGATTATTGTTTTTCTGTTTATTGCATGTTTTGCTACACATTTTTCTAATGACATAATTTTTTTGTCATCTTAAATGTACTGCAAACAAAAGCCTCAATTGGTGATTTATGAGAGCTGGAGTTCAATACATTGAATATGTGCTGTGCACAGGATCCCTAGTAGAACAGAATTAGAATTAATTTCTACTTTTTAATTAAAAAGTAAAGCTTATATGTTTAAAGCTGACATTGGGTCGTCTTTGTCATTTTAGCACGCGTATTATAGCAGAACAGTGGTACTTAGGCTTCTGGAAAAGAAATATAAATCTTTGGTAAGTATATCCTAAGGCAGATGTACTTGGAACTTGTTCTTGCTTTGCACATTGTGGTTTGAGCACTTATTTTTCCTTTTTTCTCTTTTACTAGAGCGGTTCCATGTTGTTTGCCTGGCTTTTTTGATTTTAATTTTTTTTATATCTGTTTGCTTAAATGAATCATTGTTAAATGCAAAGAAGGGTATGTGATCTGAGTAAGAGGAAATTTGTTTTATAGCAGATGTTTAATTAGTTTTATTATTTATTAATTTCTTATGTTGAATTCATATTTCTGACAAAAATAGCAAAAATGATGCATGAAAAGATATCATAAAAACTACGTGTTGAATTTGGTTTTTTGATGGAAAGAAACTAAAAAACCACTATTGTGTTCTTTAAGTTGTGATATGAAACAATAAGGATTCAAAGTGTCAGCAAAATAAATCAAACTGGGAGAACACCTTTAGTACTGATGGTGTTAATGCTGTCACGGTTTCTGTATGGGCAGTTCTCTTCACTGAAATGGTAGTTTCCTTGTTTTCAATAAGACCAGTATAGATGTGAGATCCATTCATATAGACAGGACTTTGCCTATCTTTGTTAAAATTTGGTAAAATTAAATATAACATAAAATACATGTGACTGATAAAACCTTAGTTTGGGAGACAAGGGTGCAGACAAGTGTAACAGGCATTTGTTTATCTGTCTGCGTAGAACAGAACATAGAATAAAGCATGGCACGTGCAACCAAAGGGTTGTAATAGGAAGTCCTTGAGCAGAGTAGTCTATCTAATTTATTAGCATAGAGTAAACATCTGATTAAGTTGGGGTTTTTATTACATAAGTCTGTATATTTTACATAAGCTTGTAAATAATCTTAGCAGCTCCAAACTGTAATAAATCTCAAAATGCTTCATTGTTCGCATGCTGTGCTGGGATTCGTTTCTAAATCCATGCTGATACTTTCTAAACTCCTATATACGTTGATTAAATAATAATGCTATGATAATGATACAACACTTTTGCAAAGAACAGTAATAGCTCTAACAGCACCTAACAACCAAACTTAACATATAGTAAATGTATTTAAGACAAAGCTTTTCATCTTCCATAGTAATGACAATATGGCAATCAATCACAGATTGCCATTAACTTCTCAAAATACTTGCGTGTTCTGTGTGCTCTTTTTCATGGATTGTCTCCATGTTTATAGAACTGGTGGTATGATAATGTAATAATGGCAATGTGTTTTAATACTCCTGTATAATTTTGCCTCCTGTTGGTTAACTCATACAAAGCACTGAAACATGAAGCAGTTGCAGTAAAGTGGATCTTTGGCTCTTAGGTATCCAAGGACAACACTTGGATACAAGAGAGAAATACTTTATTGTAAAATACCAGGTATTTTATTATTTCATGGTTTTTTTTCCCCACAGATTAATGCAGCTGTCCAGCAATGTCTTGATTATTTTGAATTTTGCAAGGCAGCAGTTAATAGAAGTTCTGGAGTCAATGACTTCTCCCAGCAGCATTGTAGTGAGTACTTGTAGTGAGACCTTTGTGTGTCTTGCATTATGTGCCCATACATCCACATTCTCTAGGTCTTTGAGCATGCTACCTCAAGAGGAAGACATTCTGTCTGTTCTTCTTCCTCCCAAAATATTGTATGTCTATCTTTTAAGGGAACAGTAACAATGGTTAGTTACTTAAGCTGTCTGTCTTTATATGCAAATTGATCCATGTTCGCTGCAGGTATTAGCTAGGGATTGTAGAGTTAACTGAAAAAGTCAAGTTCTAATTTTATGTTTTTATTGTTAAAGGTGATAAGCAGAACTTTTCTTACACTGGACCACAGTTGCAGTACGTCTATTTTGTTCATTCACTGTGCCTTTTAGGAAGATTGTTGATCTATAAGCAAGGCCGAAACCTCTTCCCAGTACAGCTGAAAAATAAAAAAGGTAAGGGGAAGGCTGAAGAAAATGGAACTTGTTGAGCAACGCTTTATCTGTACTTGATATATGTTTCCACTGAAATATTGTGGACATTATACTTCCTTCAGTAATTCTGTGCCTGGAAACCTTTCTTAAAAGAGATTATAAGTAATTTTGAGAATCAACACAGTTTTTTAATTGCTGATGGATGTGGTTGAATAGATCACTTCTACCCTTACATTTAATATATTAATTTAATGTTGAAGGAGAGTTGGATCAGTGTGTGATTCAGTCTTTCCAGGTATAAGTAACAACTTTTGTCAAACCAGTTGATATAATTGATTGGTAGAGACACATGTGCAGGGACCAAAACTGTTTTTCAGGTGTGAAACAAAATCAGCATTTTCAAGCTAATTGCAAATTGAAAACAATTGCTCTGAGCTTAACCTATTAATATAATTAAGGTAAAACAATGGTAGAAGAAAAGATTGGTAGCTGTGCAACAGAGGTGTTGATAAGGACAGAATTTATGAGATGGAAAAGTCCTTGGACATCCGGAGAAGTCTATATGTGGTGATACATTGTGCAGTGTTGGCAAATGCAAGTGTGTGAAAACAATTGTAATGTTCTGTTACGTTAATGTCTCTATTAATTCAGTGTAGAGTTCAAAACATTACTGGATACTAATTCTATGACTTGTGTTTTGAAGATATTTTGCCACTCTGGTGTGCGGATCAGGACTTAATAGATCCAATGTCAAGCAGTTGTGAGGAAGAAACATAAACTAATCGAGTGCTTTCGTCATTTATGGATTATCTGTATAACACCATTCAAGCAGTGATCCATTGGTGATGGTTGTTTTTTTTCTCTCCCTTACAAAAGCAACAATCTCATCATCTGTCTTCTTAATAGTGTCCTTCTCAGCTTCATAGATAGAGGCCCTTTCCTCGCAAATTGATTTATTAACATAATTACATTAAACTTGGAGCAATAGTTCCCAACCTGCATTTAGCTGCACATTTGTTGGTTTTGTTTCAGACCCAAAGAAGAGCTGTCTGACAGCTTGTCTCTTTTCCAATTGTTTCATTTAATCTTAATAGCACGGTGCTTTTTCCTACAGCTGTGCATATTCAGCAGCCTCAAGCTTTTGCTGCCATTTGTTTCAAGGGAAGACATGGTGAAATTGACATTGGCTAAATTAGGAGCAAGATCAAGCCTTACAAGTTGATCATGAAAATACCTTAATAGAGTTCCAGGGGCATGTGTGTCATTGTCATTATCAGCTTTGCATTATCAGTTGTAGATATCTTGATTTCCTCAACAAAGCAAAGCACTCTTTATGTATATTTACAAAATCCATTTGATTTGTAAAAATAGAGTTGCACTTTGATTTTCAGAGTACTGTCCTTTTTTTTTCTTTTTTTTTTTAATAGATAGTATATCCGTAACTGATCTGTTGGTACTGTTTACTCAGCTTATTTATTACTCTCCAAGTTACCCGCAGACAGCTTTGACAACACATACAGGTAAATGTTTGGTTATTATATGTTAATCTATATAATTATAATGAGGCATGTGGTAACTTCTTTTGCAGCTTTTTGTGTCCATAGTTTGTGCAGATTTTTCTCTTCCCTTCCTACCTTATCTTTCATTCTTCCCTCTAACCATGCTAGATTAGTGCTTAATAATATTATAATTCATAAGCATCTATGTAAGCCATATAGATGTGTTTGTGTAAGTTTAAATATAAACAAATACTTCTTGTCTTCACCAGACAATCATTCTCCATCAAGTCTTGTTTTGGAGATTCTGCAAGTTTTTTGTGATCAAACAGGATGTACTGCTGAATGTTTATATACGGATGCAGTGATAGACATGCTACTTCATCCTGTTCAAAGCTTACTAAGTGGCACAGAGGTTTGTAGTAATCTTTAAATTATTTTTAAATCTATAGAGTATTATCATTTTTCTGTGTTTTCTATGTAGAAGATTTATTTAGGTACATGGTACGTTCTGTAGTATTTTCTACATTAGCTGTTACAGCATGCCTCAAATAGTGTAGGCTGTCACTTTATTTGGTCTGACAAACCTGATTTTCTTAAAATCTTGTGAGTAACAGCAAATATTGTTCTTTAGTGAGACTGTTCCCTTGAGTAAATCACGTTGCTTAATCCTATTTTTTTTTAATTCTAACATTTTTGGTACATCTCTTGGATATTTCTTGGGTGCTTATTTGCTCTATCTGCTGTTTAAAAGGTAACCTACTTTTATTCCTTTTTAAATTCAGCTGCCAACTTGGAGTTAAGTGTTCTCGATAATTATTATAGGTAAAATATGTAATTCTTTGTGGCAAATTTAGTATTTTCTGAATTGGTAAAAGGAAGAGTTTGGGTGGTTTTTATTTAAACTTTTCTATAATAGGTGTAAAAAATCTTGGGAAATGTTATCTACCGCTAGGTGCTTAAAAGTCTAGTTATAGTTTCAGCCTGTCCTATTATTTTTGTTTTGACTGAGGTGATTTAATTGATTTAAGTTTCTGTATGTTTCAAAACAGAGGTTGAGGGTCTGAAATACACATGGAGAAGCCTGAACTCTTACATAAGGGACTTTGAGAGAAATTAGTGACTGAGAAGTATAGCCTTGAATAGCCTTGATTCCTAAGTTAAATACCTCATGTTCATACCTTTATGTTCTTAAAGTTAACCAGAACTTTAACTGGTTATTTTTATTTTTTCAGTGCAGTTCAGTTTCCAAGCAAATATTTTAAAGTATGTATTTCTATAAAACTTATAGAAATAGTCCTGCAGAAACTCAATTATGTAAATAATTTAGCTCTTCCGTGTGCATCTGTACTGAGTACAGTAGCATTACTTATGCATTTTTAAGGACGGATGCTTTTGCAAGATTAACACTTTAAATTGTGTTGGGTTTATTGGACATTGTAAAAATATAGTGCAATTTTTTTCAAGTACAAAAAATGACTGAGCCTGCATATGCTTTGAACACTGACAGTCAAATTAAAAAACATCACACATTGATTTGTGTGATGGAGGCCTGTGTAAGCCTGCAGGCAATTTCTATGGTCACATGGTATTCTAAAGCTGTCTCCCTTCTTTAGGTTAAGTTAGTAGTTAAGAAAAAATTTGTCACAATGTTTAGCAGTGCTTCCTTTTTTTTTTTTTTGGGGGGGGAGGTGATGTTTGTCTGTTATATTTAGTTGCCTCTCATAGGTAGCTGAACTTTTAACAATTTGTCAGCCCTCCTGTGACTTAGTAACTGGTCTGTCTACTGATCTAGATCATATATAGCCATATTTAATGCACAGTAGCTGTAGTCAGTTAGTTATGTTACAGAAGCCTCGTGCCCCTGATTTCTACCCTGACCCACAGACATGACTTCTTTGCTTGCTTTGCTTCAGACCTGCTTGGTCGCTGAAGATCCAGTTGCATGGTGATCATTGGACTGTGTCTAGAGCAGACCCTGACTTCCTGACTGCCTTAACTTTGGATTTCCCTCATCACTCTTGAGGGGATCTGGGCTGTTGGGTGAACCTAGTTACTGTCACTGGACCTCATCTGCTCATCTTGCTTGGGGATGGGTGGGACTACCCTCTCATCTGATGGCAAGCAACTGCCTTTGCACTCAGTTCCTGGCTTTTTGTCCCTTGCAGAGCATCCTGCCCTTGCTGGTCCTTCAGAGGCTCTTCGGGGAGTATCCATGATCTGTTTGTCTACTATTGGAATATTGACTTGATTTATTAAAGAGCAATGTCCAATTTAGGATTAATTTGGGTAGTACATTCATTAATGATGGTACCAGAGCAAACAGTCTGAATCCCAGTGAGTGGTTACAGCCTAGTTGTGCCTATACAGTGCTCTGAAGTGAATAATATGCTGGCAGATGACTTTTGTTTTGCTCTAGTGGGGCAGGCTTTCCTGATGATTCCAAAACTGTTTGGGCCTACTGCAGCCTAGATGTAAGGTGGACACATAAGACTTCTTGAGAACTAGAATTCTGTTTCTGGCCAGGGTTGCAAATGCATATGCAGCAATGAGGGAGTTATCATGTTTCTAACCTTAATTTGGGTCTCACCCTTCTATCCCTAGATGGTGTATCAAGAGCTTTCCACATTCGTGGGAAAAGAGAAAAAGGAGTTTAGAAACTCTCTATCTATGCAGTCATTGAACTTCTGCCATAGTCATTAAAAGTGACAATTACTGCCGTTTGTGATGAAGATTTCTATGTGATGGTGTTTGAACATAAGCTGTTTACTTATTTTGCTTAAGCCATTAAGCAATCATCAGAAAGGTGACCTTCAGGTTCTGCGTACATCAGCCACACTTGAATAAACAGCTTTCACAAAAGCATTGAATTGAAAGCCTTTTTTTCTGTCTTCCAAATAGGTGTATATAAATTCTCTTGAAACCACTTTAATTGATGTAGCTGATATTTTGGCAAGGATTGCTGCTGTAGAAGATGGTCTTTCTGTTCTTCTTTATGGAGAAAATGAAAAAACTGCCAGAGAAGATAGGTAAGAGTGCATTAATGAATAGCATTAGTGAGTACTTTAATGAATTACATTAGTCTTATGAGACTAATCTCTTTTTACATTTATCTGCAACGTGATGTGTTTTATGTTTGGAGTAAAATATCTGATTATCAAGTAGCATTTTAGAAAATGTATTGGGGAGACATTTATGTGTATAACCAGGTGAAATGACAATTTAAATAAATACTTTTATTAAGGCAGATTGCCACGGTTTAATTGTTTCTCTTATTCGTGTTTAGAACTTTCTTTTCTTTGAATGTAGTTCCCTTACTCATAATGCTGCTGTTCAGGCCAAAGGACCCTTTCCCTGCTTTTATTTGTTTGTTTTTAGAATAAACATTAAAAATCAATCTAATTTATATCGAAAACATCGTTTTATGTAGCATTCACTTTTCAGTACATCTTGTATGAGAAGCTGAAGTTTGTAACACTGTACCTAACTTAGGATCTGTGTGATCATATGGGTATTATATGGTTAGCTGATGCTAAAACTCGAAATGGGGCAGTAAAATTGAGACTAGCCTTTAAAAATGTCTAAGCTGCAGGTTGTGAAAAAGTATGAAATCTGTGTCCTCTAAGTGGAGGAGTCTAAGAAGTTGCATGTATTTTTTTAAGGGGATGTGGGAATAAAAGATAATGTTTTGGAGGAAGAGTTGTCCTTTGCATTGCAAGACTGGAAAACTTCAAATTAAGATCTCGGGAAAAAGGAAGAACAAGAAAAAATTTTTGCTTTGTAGTGATTTCCTTAACAGTGATTAAGCAGAATCTGAAATTATTTTGTTACTCTTGTTACAAGACTGTATCTTGTTACTTTGTCTGAGACAGATACAGTCTGTGCAGTTCATGGGTGTGGGGGCTGGATGGAAGACAGTGAGCTCATTTTGCTTTATGTAAACCTGTAGCCCAAATAAAATCACTTGCAGTACATTTCTTTTCCTCTGACTGCTGTTACAAATTATAACATAGTTGGTCCCTCCATAGTGGGTCCTAGTTTCTTTCTGTTGTTTCTTTTCCCCTAGAAAATTTTAAATAAGTTTAGTCAGAGGATTTGTTTCAAGGTTTATTGTTGACTACAAAACAATATTTAAAAAATGTTATTTTATTTCTAGTTCTGCAGCTGTTCATGTAATTGTTCAGTTTACAAAGAAACTCCTTCATGACGACATTTCTCTTTTATCTGGATCCAAGATTTTGCCAGTTGTTAAAGGAGCTTTCATTTTTGTATGTCATCAGATGTACAGAACGTGTGAAGGCCTGCAGATGCTAATTCCTTATGGTTTGCATGAATCTATTGGAGAGGCCTGGAAAAAGGTAAATCTTGTTTTGGATTGGGAAGATTGGGAAAAATTTTAGTGTAGAGGTTCAGCTTATGTAATAGTTTTTCTTTGCTTCAGGTTGCCTGTATTTAAATAGTGAATGATGCTTAGAATTGTTCTAAAAATGAAGTTTTACATCTCAAATTTTCCTTTTGTACATGAATGTAACAAGCTTATTTTGAGACTTCTGTGCATTAAGATTAAACCAGGAACTCTCAAGATTCATCAATAGACATAATCATAGATCAACTCCTTTCTAAACATTGTGCTTGATGCTAGAGGTTACCTGATGTCTTAATAGGCAGAGTCCAGCACAGATCCAATCTTACTCTTGATTTGGGATATTTTGAAAGAAAAAAACACCACTGAGATGTGATCTTAGTAATTTTTAGTTTAATCTAGTTAGTTTTGGTGGGAGATATGGAGGGGGAAAAAAAAGGAGATTCCAAATATTTGACTTGCATAGTTTGATGCCATTGGAATTTTCTCAAGGGACCATAATGGCCAGTGCCAGGCAGGAGTTGTTGTCTTATATGTGTACTTGGATATCTCATGGAGCGTAGAGTCTTCACAAAACTTCAGTTTGATTGCTCATCTAATGCTTTTTCTGCATGAAAAAGCTTGGGTCCAACACTTCTGTGTATTCTGCTTTAGCTACAAATTTACTGAATAAGGTTTATGGATCTCTGCTTTATTCCCTAAACTTTTCTATTTTCATTGTTCTGATAGCCATATGCAGTGTGAAAATTCTTATCTATTACTATAAAAATTTAGTTAAGATGGAAAAGTGACAGCAGATGCTGCGAGAGCAGTTTTCAAAAAGTCCACAGTGAAGTAAAATTCAAACAAATGTTTGAATCATTAAAGTAACATCAGCAGTATTTGGTTAAAGGTAGCACACAGAGTTTCCATTTTAGCTTCCAGCTAAAATAAAAGAATATTTAAACCATAGGTATTAGAACTCATAGCGTAAAGCCAAAATTTACCTGTGTGGTTTTACTTCATACTGAAAAATGGAACCTTTTTTCTCTTTTTTTTCCTCCTCCAGTGATTGTAAAATATTTTCTTAGAGAAGGATTACACCAAGGTGTAAATAAAAACAGTCTAAAAAGCTAAAGATTCTTTTTGGAGGTGCAGAGGCAGGAGAAATATTGAATGCAAGGGAGAGAGAATGGAACAGCTATTTTGCCTGTCAAATGATGTATGCTTTTATTATTATTAGAAAATTTAAAAATACAGTCAGAATGTAAACAGGCAGAAAATATTAGAAAGATAGAACATGAATAGATAACAAGCTTAAGTCACCAGCTTGTGGGTGTTTCTTACTCCTTTTATAGAGGAATAGTATCATGAAAGTATACGTTTTGGTTGTAAATAAAATATATCATTAGTTACAGTCATAATTATATGAGAGTAAACTGTTTCCCATCAAAGGATGAGGATGTTGGTTTTGAAACTTATGTTCTTCCTTGCATTGAGAACTTTAGGATTTCAACGGATTAAGGAGTTCAGTTCACTTGAATCATGCTGTAATTTACATAACTCAACAATGTGTGTCCTGTTGTGTAAGTCAGTCAGTCTCACTTGAGACTGTCAGTCTCACTTGAACTAACCTGTGTCTCTTTTTAACGTTTATCACAGGCAGAGTGTTACGTGCTTTTGATGGGCATTTCCAGTTATTTGCTCTAAAGCACCACAGCATTTGCACATGCACA
>BJBW01002929.1:0-64523 GCA_004320125.1 Scolopax mira | reverse complement strand
CTCCGGGGAGGTCTAATAGCAGCCTTCCAGTACCTGAGGGGGCCTAGAGAAAATCTGGGGAGAGTCTGTTCACAAAGGCCGGCAACGGCAGAACAAGGGTTAACGGGTATAAACTGGAGAAGAGCAGGTTTAGATTAGATCTTAGGAACAAGTTCTTTCCAATGAGGGTGGTGGAGCACTGGAACAGGTTGCCCAGGGAGGTGGTTGAGGCCCCTTCCCTGGAGACATTCAAGGTGAGGCTCGATGAGGTCCTGAGCAACCTGATCTAGTTGCTGGTGTCCCTGTGACTGCAGGGGGGGTCGGACTAGACGACCTTTGAAGGTCCCTTCCAGCCCAGATGATTCTATGATTCTATAATAGTGAGATGAACAAAGAAATGCCTACAAACTTGGGGTTGATTAATCACAAGAAGTATGTTGCACAAGAAATTCAATAATCTTCAATCCAAAAAGGAATGTTAAAATTTCTGACCTATTACCTGATGATTTTGACCTGATTCCTTTAGGAAATGAGACTTAGGCAGTCACACACACTGAGTCTGTAGATTTTTGTAGGAATGTGTTGTTAGCTCCTCCCTGGAGGTGTTCAAGGCCACGTTGGATGGGTCTTTGAGTAACCTGGTCTAGTAAGAGGTGTCCCTGCCCATGGCAAGGGGGGTGGAACTAGATGATCTTTAAGATCCCTTCCAATCCAAACTATTCTCTGATATGATATGATAAAACTGCACATAAATTCTCTTAATTCCTGATGTTTATTCGCCTTTCAGCTGACATGAGTGCACAGGCTGTTTTCCCAGAAAGGGTTTTTCCATAGTGTTGCCTTGTAGGCACTTCTTTGCTTACACATAAATACTTGGAGTGATCCTGCTTAAACTATTTTGGGTTCAATTTCATACCGCTCCAGACTTTTGTCAACTGGGTCCATCAGTCCCTCATGTGGCTGCTGATTGCTTTCTCCCTCCCCTGGGAGATCCAAGAGCCTGAATATCTTCTGAAAATGGGTCTCTGTTTTCTGTATTGTTGAGGTGCTTTTGAAAGTTTTGCTGAAGGAAAGTTATAAACTCACTTTAAGCTCCCTGATTTAAAAAAAATCTTAATTTTGCTTTTTCATTTAATGATATAAACTGACAGATAGCTAGACAGATATGTTAGTCATTGATTGGCAGTCAAGAATCATTTGTGTCATGTATTGACTTCATATGTCTATATCTGGAAGACTGGAGAGAGCAAAGTTTAGCAGATAAGATGATTATGCTTTCAGTGACAATTTCTAAATTGTTTGTAAACATTTATAGCCATAGTAGTTCATATATATCCTAGGTGATAGAAATTCAATTACTGATTTATATGCCAGGCACATCTGTAAATAACCTTGAGTAAGGATCTTAAATATCACCTGTATCATTGTTTGAAGATTTAAATTAAAGAAACCCCACTCTGACAGTGTGCTCTTATAAATTTATTGTATTTCTAATCATTAATTTCTATCTCTTTGTCGGCTAGCTGGTCAGAAAAAAGCCCTTGTATTAAATTTTTTGTCTTTCTACTGGAAAAAACGAAGTCTCCTATTAGCCTTTGCTACATTAATGGAATTTCTACAGTGTCTAATGTAAAATTTTGATTTAACTGCATACATTACATATTTTATTATCATAATATAGCCTGCAAAAAACCAAATGAACTTTCTTTGCTCTAAGCAGTGAAGCTTAAACTTCAAAACCTTGCACCAAAATATACACTGAGATTATAAACTTCAAGATTTCTTAAACTTTGTATATGTCATTGTTATCCTGTTATTTTGATTTAATGGCATACATAGGCTTAATATACCTGAAAGTTTGAACCTGAAAACTGAAATACTTTTAGTATTGCCTTATTGCTTACAATAAGGCAATAAAATTGCCTAATGATAAAATTGCAGAATCATAAAAATAATAGGAAATTTATTAAAAAAAGGGAAAGTATTTTTTGTGTTTTGTTGATACCATTCTAATAGAAAAAAGGTGTGTTAACTCTGTGAAGTAGTATACCATATGCAAGAATGACACTGTTTTCCAAATATATTGTATCTATTTGGTATGACAATAGCTTTAGGCATGAAATAAAAGTTTGATTGCTATTATTTTAAACTTATATAGAAAGATGTTTATGGTACTCTTGGAAATACTGCATCAAATTGCATTTATGTCCTAGATTTGTATTGGGCTAAAAGAAATCATTAGCAATTTGCATTTTGAGAGCATTGTTGGTACAATATAGTGGTGTGAGTCACCAAAAGCTTAGTCACATAAAGAATTACAGCCTGAAGGAAAAAATAAAAGAGTAGTTTGCCCAGAGTACTGCATCTGATATAATATATTATGATCAGAGATTTGAATTGCCTTTTTATATCTTGTTTTTCAAAATATGAATCTAATATTGGTAAAGGGTATTGACTCGGAGTTTTTAAATGATTCCTTGGTGTCCTTGAATATGACTTTAGAGCAGTGATGGCAAGCTTCTGGGTTGCTTGTCAAAGTTGTCATGTATTCCTGTTTTTAGTAGAACATAGAAAATTGGTGTTTGGTGCCTCTATGACTGCTGTGCCAGAGTTCACTTTTCTCTTGACTGTTGCTCTAATGGGCTACTAACTATGTGAAACAACCTGGTATGATGATGATGGCAGTATTAGCAGATTAACAAATTAACCCTGAGTTCATTTAAGAGACAAGATAACACTTTAAGGAGTCTGGGAATATCTCCATTTCTGATTTACTCTTCTTAGGCAGCGTTAAATGGGAAAGTAAGAAATGTAATCTTCAGTGATTTCTCATATACACAGATCTTCAGAATTTACTGTGTATATAGTTTTCTATGGAAGAATATTTGAAAGGAAGAAAGCAAGCACTAATTTGGAACTGGAGAAGTGGAAGAGACTGTGATTTCATTTATGGGGAACAGATCCTTATTATAGGCTCTATCCCACGGAACTATAGTTTCTATTAAATGACTGAATTACAATATTTTGGCCAAATATGGATGGATAAAACAAATTCTCTTGGCAGAGTAATAGTAGGCTTTGATTGTCATACACATAAAATTGACACAAGAGTTCCAAGCAGTAGAAGTTTTATCTAGATGGAGAATTTTTAGTATAAATAGATGTGAACCTATTTTAGCAGCAGATAGTTTGGGAACTTTAATCTAAATAAAATTATGTCTAGAGTTTTGTTTACTGATAGCTATTACATACAAATATATTTCATATTAATTTCTTGGGAAAAACTGAGAGAAAATCCCTCACACCAGTTTTAACCTTTCATTTGCTTTTACTCCAACTTCATGAACTCTTGTTCTACCCAGTGTTCATAACACTCTGGTTAGTCCTTTTTTCCTGGAGACTTCTTGTGTTTGCAGCTATATGGAGAATAAAAAGTCTCCATTAGCTTTTTTAGCACAGGCTCACCAGACTGCACAAGTAATAGGAAAGGCTGCTGCTATAAACCTCTGCTGCTGGGAGGCTTCATCTACTAAAACTGGCACCATAAAAGTCCAATGTGGACTTTGTAGGTTCAGTAGTGTTAACATCATTGAATCTACATATTTATTGATGCTTTTGTATTCTATATACAGTGATACTACTTATAATGATGTTTATTCATATTTTACAACAGTTCTTGACTAATGCTTCATGACTAACTTTTCATAGACACTTTCATAAGCATTTAATGGAAGGATAGCTTTATTTCCTTAAATTTTTGCTATAAAATGTACGTGGCTGGAGGACTCTTAGAAACTGCTAACAATCAGGTACAGAATAGTAGCAGTAGCTCCAGCATAAAACCTGATATTAAATTCTTTTGAAGAAAAATGGTACAAGGATGGGAAAGCACATAACCTTTAAAAGACAGAACTTGCAAAATTTAAACTGAATAGTTTGAAACAGAATAAGATACTGGTTAGTGCTTTGTATTTTAACAATAATATCAAGATGACTCACCAATACTGTAGACCACACAGGAGAAGAAGAAAACCAAATTGCTTTTTGAAAATTTTCCCATATATGTTTATAGTTCAGACTATACCCGTTATTTCTGTGGGAACATTAAGAAGATCTCATTCTCCTAACCATTATTATTATATAAAACTTATAGAAACTTACTGCCTTTCTCATGTCTGCATCTTACCAAATTTCTTGAAACATGCAGACAGTTCAGAGTCATTAGAAAAAAATGGATGCATTGCTACAGGTATCATGATCACACAAGGTCTATTTCTCTACAAATCCAGTATAAAAATATGTTAATGAGGGAAACAGTCTTTTATAGGATTTGTTTATTTGTGTTTTATAAAAATTTTCACAAACTAAATTTCATGCTTATTATTTTATTGATTCTTTTGTGTGTCTTTCTATTAAATATTTTTAATTTAATTAACTTGAATTTAATATTTTTCTATTAAATATTTTTTAATAGAATCATCTGGGCCAGAAGGGACCTTCAAAGGTCACCTAGTCTGACGCCCAAATAATAAATACAAATCAAGATGTTAAGATGCTTTTTGCAAAATGGGCTTTTTTCTTATCCATAAGTCAAACACCAGAGAGCAATTTCTTTTTTTGTCAAGAGCATAAAGCTTGGCACAAGCTTGTTCCTCACAATAGGTATTTTCACAGTTTTTCTTGCAGGATTCCTCAGTCTGAGAGAGAACTCATAGGACCAGTTGATCTAGCTGTCTAAAGGAGATAACTTTGTATACTTGTGCAAGGTCCTAACACCTGGCAAAACTAATCTTAGCATAAACACTTAAAACATGTAGAAGAATTTATACTCGTACAAGAGGTTCATGTACTGCTTTATGTTCACGTTCGAGAATTTATACTATTCTAACATCTTTTACAACATGTTCATGTGCATAGCACTTGAAAGCATAAATACTTACTCCTACTGAAGTTATTATGGTTTTTATATGTATAGCTTTTTCAAGAAAGGATATTAACTTATTTGTAGCTGCTTGGTCCTACTTACTGGTGAATCTGGATGACTGTCAGAAACATAGAAAGCTACTAGAAATCTAAGCAGGAAAAAAGAGAGTACTTAAACTACAGCTGAGTTTTTCTGGGTAAGATCACCTGCTTAAACAGAAAATCCCCACCAGCTTTTTTTTTGAAAGTTCTATGTAAGACTTATTACTGTGAGTCTACTTGATCTAGGTGATGAAATTAATTTTCTTCATGGAATGTTTTTATTTCCCTTTTTAACATTTAAGTTTGCTTTTTACGATGGTAGCATTTTGGTAGAAATAAAAATTAGCTTTTTTTCTTTTTACATTTTGTAGTTAAAAGCAAGAGAGCTTTCTCTCCCCTCCTCCACCAAGATTTTGTGAAATCTTGATTTCTTTCTATTTAACGCCAAATAGCTAGTCAGAAGAGCATTTTCAACACATCCGACTAGTTTGTGACTAGTAGAATACTGTTTGTTTTCCTGGAATACTTTGGGTTTCAGTGTGATGTAAAAAACACTGAAAGAGATTGTAGGGGAAGGTCATACAATCACCATCACTAGCAATCTCTAAGTCAGTCATGGCTATACCCATCAGTGCCTTTTATTTTTGCTTGACTTTGCATTAATGTAGTCAATGTCTAATCCTAGGATAGTCTTAGATTTTGAATTGTTTCATGCCAGAGACACTGCTGTCTCTTCTATAGATGAATGCATAATTATGACAATTCATTAATAGATAATATATTGAATAATTTTTTGTGCCAAAAGTAATTAAATAACTCTTGTTAGAATGTGGATCCAACTACTAGATTTAGTTTCTTGCATTATTTTATCATTCTGACTCATGTCCTTCTTTCTTTAATCTTAGAATACAAATTAGAGGTCTATCTCTCTTGTCTGCCTATAATAACCTTTACTAAGCAACTTATCTAATCACTAAAAGTTAAAGAATCAACCAAGGCTGTAAACAGCTCCAGATACTGTAAGAATGAATTATATGTATGTATAAGAAGAGGAAACATTGTTTGATTGAAATCTTGACTTTTATGAAAATGCAGTAAGAAACTTACTGTTGGAGGATATACTTTAAAGCATTTGAAAATAGTTCCTCATAAAGGAAAAGCTCTCTTTGACAGATTTCCTTCTTCAGTAACTGTGTAGCACTTTGTCAGGATCCCAGGTAGTTCTTTTCTTTATTGCTGCTGGGAATCACCTACCTTCTGTTGTGTGATCTAGTTTTGGTTGGCAGCATGGGGACTTGAGTCCTCAGGTGGAGGGCAGGCTCTGCAGTCATACTACATTTGAGAGAACCCTATGAGAAAGCTAATTAAATAACAGAAAGCAGGTTTTATGTTTTTAATCAGCTGTTTCACTTTTAGAATTTAGGAAGTAGACCACCTGTGAAGTCAGCAAGGGGGAGCTTGTGCTTTGAAATTCTACAGCTGGTGGAGATACCAAGATGGAATTTTCCTGAGTGAAGCAAAATTATTTAAGGTCACTGAAGTTTTATTGCATCTCTTATACCATCAGCAGATAGAAAAAAGACTGTCAGGAAAACAGGAACATACAGTTGAGCAAAGCCTATCAAAGAGTATCTAGTGAAATATAATGGCCAGGTATGATCCTTACAACTAAGAGGTGAAAAGTTGTAAGACCTTAAATCAAGGTTCAGCTTCTGCTTGCATCTGTTAAGATTTGTATAAAGATTGACAGCAGCTTTGGCCTTGGTGATAGTGGAAAGATATCTGCAGACCCACCAAAACAGGCTGCCGAGAGAGGTCGTGGAGTCTTCTGAGATTTTCAAGACCTGTCTGGATGCAGTCCTGAGTGATGTGTTCTGGGCAATCCTGCCTTAGCAGGGGAGTTGGACTAGATGATCTCCAGAGGTCCCTTCCAACTCTGACAATTCTGTGAATTTTGGAGGCTTGTATAATGCCACCTAGCCAAAACCAGGCACAAGCAGCACACAGAGGTAATATTTGTTTCAGAGTTAGATAGTACAGTTGTTGCCTCTCATTTCAGCACAAAGGGTCTCAGACATATTTACCTGTTGTTAGTCAGTGAATTAAATGTTATGGGATTGAAACTGTCACAGTAGTGAGAAATAAGTTGAAGGCTTCTTTTCTTGATTTGGCACTCAACTATAACAAGAATTGCATCTTGGACTTGTAATAAGCTTTAAAGACTATCTCTATTCAGATTTGCTGATAATCTCAAAAATGCTTTTGTTGACGGAAATTTTTGCTCTTCCCTTTTCTTCAGCTTGATTCTCCTTAAAAAGATTAGACTCAGTGGTGATACTGCTCATGTCATCCATTTTGAGTAATATCAACTGGGTTAAATATATGTTCAGAAATGAAATATTCTAATTGTAGTTTTTATCGGAATTCTAAGCGCCTAGGTGATGGGCAGATAAATTCTTTACATGTGTTTTGGTAATGTGATTTTGTTCTTGGTGATTCCAGTTTGATTTTTAAGATGTTCATTTAGATGTTAATTTATTTCCACTCTTTACCCTCCCTTTTGTCATTAAATGCATTTCTTTCTAGTTTAACGAATAGTTTTTGACTATTCAAATAGAGGTGATCCAAATTATGTAATACTGAGGAGTGAGGGCTTCTATGAAACTATTTACTTAACCGGTGATTCACTTCTGAAACTTCATTTTTCTTTGCACAGAATATAAGATCTGTGTTTGGAAACATTTCGTCATTCCCACTTTATAAGTTGTAGATGTCTTCAGAGAACCATGACATAAAGCAGCAGTGGTAATAACGATACATTTGTTTTCATTGTATGAATGTGGTAAAATTTGAGAGACTCCACAAAGGAGTTTAGTTCAGTATAAGTAATTTAAAAAATAAAAAATGATGTGTTGCTATCAATGTCAGTATTTCCACATGCATAAATTTTACAATGAGATTCAATTACTTATTTTTCCTAGGATGGCTCAACATCCTATATTTCCTTCAAGATTAGTATGAGTTCATTCTGCACCATGTCAATTTATGTTTTTAATCTAGGCCAGCAAACATGGTATCAGAATACATTTTTCTTTAGTGGAAAAATGAAATCTTGACTAATTCTTGACTGGTATTTATTTTGCTTTTACCTGTTTGGAGTTTTTTTGTTTTTTCTTTTTTTTGGGGGGGTGGGTGGTGTGGGGTTGACATCTTCTGTGCAGAAGGAAATCTTCAATTTTTAATTGAATATACTTGTGGGTTTTAAGAACAAAATGTTAGTTCTTTTAGAACTGAGGAAGTTAGCTTTATTTAAAAGTAAGATATGTAGCTGTCAGTGGAAGTTAGTCTCTAGCATCAGAAGTTAAGGAAAATAAAATAACTTGAGTAAGTTAACTTAAATTTAAGAAAACTGTACTTGGATGCTGTCTGATTGCAATTCCTATTTCCTACTAGCTAACTGAAGGTTTTATATAATTTCCACTAACACAGAAGTCTTAGCTCATATTGTTTGGCCCTTATCTGGATTTCTTCTAATTTCTTTTCAATTTTAGTCAGAAACCCTGCTGGCATTTTAAGAGATTTGCAATCTGTAGCAGTCATATTATACAGAACAAGAGGAAGAGTCTGTGCTTGGTCTTCTGTTTAACAGGAAGGCTGTCTTCAACAGAAGTGCTCCACTGCTATTGCTTTTGCAACATATCATTACAATCAGTATCATTTGTTCCACGCTTTTTCAGCATCTGTGAAGCAGCAGCTGGTTACTGCTTTCTTCATCATCAAAGTGCTTTCAAGGACATTGGACTTGAAACTTCTAGGAGAATTTTATTAATTTGCAAACACAGGAATATGAGTATTTCAATGTTGGTTTCAAATGTAGGTCAAGTAAGATGTTAAAAATTATTGGGGAAGGCTCATCCACCATGGGAATTGATCAAATATGAAAAGCCTTCTTGGAAGCAATGGAATTTTCTTCTTATAATTTTAATGATTCTCCATTATTTTGATAACTTTAATTTTCTTCTTTATAATTTCCTTTTATTTTGCTAGGGTTACCAGAAATAAAATTCATCCCTTTAAAACTTTATGCCAACATGAAATATCTGCATTTGCTTTCCTTTGCTCCGGTGATTTACACAGCTTTAAGACAAACAAATCTCCTTCAAACATAAATCTGTGCACATTCTAACCTCCTCTAATTCCTCTGCAACATTAAACACCCACAATTTGCACTTTATTGTTAGCCACCAGCCTAAATTTTACTTATGTGAAGTTTAGCAATAAAACCAAAAAGATTTTGACATCTCAATTTAGAAGGCACCGTGCTACTGCCATCCATGCCTTTGCTTATTTGTCCTTTCGTGTAGGCAGGATGCAATTTTTATGGTAAAGCTATCAAGAAAAGTATCATGAAGAGTCAGTTGCTGCCTTAACTAATCAGAAACTTCTTTTTAATAATAATTGAACATTAACTCCAAAATTATCAACACTTAAATGTTTTAAATAAGTAAGAAATGGTGTTAGAAGCACTAGATGACAAAAGAATAGTAGATAATTTTCATTGCTTTGTCATATCCTTCATTTACTTAAGGCCAACTCATTGCAAATGTTGTTAAAATTGCTTTGATGGTAGTTTTTGATGATGTGTGGTATTTGTTACACCTGTAAATGCAAATTAAGTCTTGCTTTCAAAGTTGTTTTAGAATGGGTGAGTGATGATTTTTGGAAGGGGACATAGCAAACTTTGCTTTTCAGGTTTCTTCACCTATCAACATACTGTTAAAGTATCTGTAATTCCATTACACTTCCTTTGGTAAATATAAATTCAAGGAAGTACTTAATTAGCCACTATAATTTTCCCCAGGAATTTATTGTTACAAACTCATACAATTGTTGGGGTGACAAGAGACCAACCTCCCTGCTCAAAGCAGGGTCAACTACAGCACACTCTTCAGGACCGTGTCTAGTTGAGTTTGAATATCTCCAAGGGTGGAAACTTCATAAACCTGTTCTAGTGTTTGACTACACTCACAGTAAAAAAGGGGTTTGTTACGTTTGAGTGCAATTTCCACTATTTCACATTCCATTGCCTCACTGAATTTCACTGATTATTGATGAAATATAATCTGGCTCTGTCTGCTCTACTACCCTGTTTATGATATTTACACACATTCATAATATCTTCCCTGAATCTTTTTTTCACATGGTTAGCCAGTTCCAGCATTCTCACCCTCTCCTCCTATGTCAGAAATTGGAAATTATTTTGGATGAGGGAGAAAACCATCTTTATTGTCTGTCTTTGTACTATAATTCTAAAGTTTATTCAACTGCCTTATTAATGTATTTTTTGTTATTCCTAATAATTTTATTATTGTTATGCCACTGATTATCCTAATGTCCCATTCTTCCCCCCCCTCCACCTATTAAAATATCTCCTGTCTCTGCACGTCTTTGTAAAGTGAAAGGATATATCTAATCATCGGATATTTCTTATTATAGTTTGAAAAATTAAGACATTACAAAAAGTGTCTATAGTTGTATTACAGTTAAGGTATAGTGATTAGAAAAATTGTGTGGAATACTAAGGTACATTTATTTAAAAGGTCTGTGCTGCTTTTGATTTCTGCCACGAGGAGGTGAAAGAGGTGCTAGTAAAATCTTGTCTTCCTCAGTGCCTCTGACACTCTGACACAGTTCCTCTGTCCCTCTGTCCCTCCACCATCTTTTTTTTTTTTTTTTTTTTTTTAGAATAAGAATGCATTTATATATTGTTTTGGTTTTTTTTTAATACTTCCTTGACATTGTGGCTCACCCTGTTCACACAATCATTTCCTCTTGGTTTATAATCTGTTCTTTCCCCACTCGAAAAGGCCTAAAAGCATTTCCTCCCTTTGCCTTTTCCAGTATTTCTGCCTGCCTGTAAAAAAAACCTCAACGTATATATCCAAGATACCTTTCCAAACTGGCAACCTGGTCACTCTAGCCCTGAATCCCTTTAAAGCCAAATGCTTTAAGGTCACTTGAACTGAGAGAATTGCAATTGCTCAGTAAATGCCAAGACTTAAGGTTATTCAAATGGCCCTGGGGAATTAGGCTCCCATTTCTTATCAAAAGGCTTTGTGTGGACATCATCTTAAGTTCTTGGCCCTTTAAATTTGTCATTGTTGGTTAATATTTATAAAAATGCTCTTTTATTTAAATGCTTTAAATTCCAAGCAAAAACCACCGACAGAGCTATCTGTGTTTTTTCCCTAATTTCTTTTTTCAGTAACACTATCATATTTCTACCTTTCCTTCTTCAAAATTTCTGTCCTGTGAATTATTTGTAACTTTTCAAGATAATAAATCCTCAATTAAATCCTCAATCCTCAATTAAATGCTGCAAGTCAGTGAGGAACAAGAAATGTGTCCTCAAATGCAGAAGATGAGGCAAAAGCCTTGTATAGTGAGGCATAGTGCTTGTATACAGTAGCAAGTACCAAATGTTAAGATTTTAAACTCTAATTTGGCATTTCAGGTGCTTACTTAGAGATGTCTCATTCTTATGTATTCTACAATGTTTGTTCTAGTCATTATACAGAATCTTAGAATCTCATTCTGCAGAGAAATGTAAGAGGTTTTCAGTCTCTTTTTTGCAAATCTTTACATCCACAAATCAAAATATTTTTTCATTGGAGTATGCCTTAAAAGAATCATTCTTTTATGCAAATTGCAGGGTATAAAAATAAATAATAAACCACATAATTATGAAATAAATAAAGGAGCTGTGGTTTCTTAAATATTTGGGATTGGGGATACTACATCCTCACTTTTTTTTTTCCTTACTGATTTTTTTTTTTTGCAGCAATTGCACTTTTCCTGTTGCTGAAATGTTGGAAGCACATGCCTCAAGCATACCAAAAGAGATAATTTTTTGTAAAGTCAATAGTGTCTCTCCACCCGCATGCTGGATTTTCCTATCTTTACTTTTTAATTCAGAGTTTTATAAGGTAGATGAACAGTTTTTTAATTAAGCAAATTTAATTATTGAGATAGAGGCTTTTTATTCTAACGTATGGGTTCTAACATGGTTCCTGCCATGTGCTGGTCTACTTCATATTAACTTTTAGGTAGCATTTTCTTTTATGAAATATAGCTTTATTTGGAAACCCACTGAAGTGAATGGTTAAAATCCTTTTTTCTACTTTTTTTTTCTCTTCCCTTTTCCCCTTGCCTATGCGTTTATGAGCTTTGTTATGGTGGGGAATGTTATGATAATATTATCCATGTAAAATTTTTCAGTAACTGCACGATATTTCAGATCTGTCTTGCGTCAACTACATTGAGCCAAAGTCTATGATTTCTAATCAGTAAAGTTCTTGACTGTAGTGGGAGTTTTGCTCAATTTAAGACCTTCAACATTTGGCCTGTATCTTTTCCTGTACTAAAAGAACTTGATCGTGTTTTCATGAAATAAACCTAGTATTCTTTTCTATTGGCTTTTCTTTCCAGGATCTCATTTCCTCTAAGACATCTGGCATGTAAAATTGGCTGACAGGAATGTTGCCTGGTGCATGAGCCCTTGGAATGTTAGCACTCCTAAGATCAGTGCCATATCATGAGTGTGTTTTTCATAATCTTGGGAAGGATGAGTTTCCAGTTTATTCTTGTGTACAGACTCAGGATTTTTCTTTTAACGGTGTTGACTAGTTGTTATGCGTGTAGGAGCTGAACCTCTAGCTGGTAACGTACAGAAAGCAATAACCTGTTCAAGTAACTAGTCTCAAAATGAGACCCCAAAACTTCAAGGCTTGATTTCCTCCTGAATTGAATGATGTGAATACATTCAGAGTGACTGTAGATTACTTTTCCCCAACTTGTGTTTTTACTTGCCTGTTGAAAGGTTGATGGACTGTAAAAGTATTTGCTTTGCAGAACAGTCATGCTTTATGTCTTTCTCATAAAACAAACAAGACCAAACTCCAGTCAACTTAAAATCATTCTCTCGTTCCATTAATATGAACGGAGAAGTTTCCAGTGATGATACTAGATTTTGGATAAGGCTCTTAGGCAGGCTTGTAACTGAACAATTTTTAGTGTTCTAATATGAGGAATGTATAACTGAAATATTCATATCTCCTGTCACCTACTGCACACAGCTTATATGAGTGGTATTTTCTGTTAGTCAGATTTGCATCACATTTGAGCTGTCATACATTCAGCTATATTGAAGTCAGGGAGCTGCAGCTCCTCTCAAAACCCTCTAAAAGTTCTCTGTCTGTCATATTAGACAGTCAGGTGAGTGCCAAATTCACTGAAGCTCATTGAACTAAACATATTGAGGCTACAATTGCTGCAACAAGTTAGAGAAGTAAAGCTACAGAGCGAATGGGGATGAGACGGAGGAGAAGGTACAAAATGAGAAGGCAGGGCTGAAAGCAAAAAAGCATTTGTTAGAAGCAATGAGGAGAGGAACCAAATGTGCACTGCTTAAGCTTCCTCAGAGATACTCTATGGTCAGTCATCTCTGGCATCCTTTCCCTATGCATGAGTTTCTTGGGCTATTTTCTCCTTGATATCACTGCTCCTCTTTCTTGCTCATAGCAGCCCGATACTTTTAAAACATGTAGATTCCTACTCCACTGTCATATTTGGCTTTCCTTTCCTGTCTGGTTGTTCTTAGTTCTGCATTATGCAAAAAAATTGACTTTTGGCTGCTTCACATCTGTGGGATTTATTGTTTTTTTTCTAATCAACAACAAGCATAACAGTGAAGTACCATACTAGCTGTGAATATATTTGCACTGACACTGTAATGAGTCTGTTAAAGGATTTCCATTGCTATGAAGGTGGAGATCTTGCTTTGATTTCTGTGTTATTGAAAGATAGCAAGTTATCACAATTATGCAATTTTAAAAATAGTCTTATTTTAGAGAGCAGAACATTTTGGATGCCGAGCATAGCCTTGAGTGTCTGCTGAGAATGTGCACCAGAGACAGAACCTAAAATAATATAGCCACAGAAAGGATACTGAATGAACCTAAAAATCTGTGCCTGTTTCAAATTTCAGCTACTGCTTTTCCACAAAAGAAATAGTTTCTTGTTTATAAGAGGTAAAATAAGGCTTACTATGGTACATATATGTCCAGTTTAGAGGAACATTTTTTAAAGGTGTAGAGGTAGGTTATTTATAATTTTCAGCAAATTAGGTAGTTTTGTCAGAATGCTGTGTGCATAGTGAATTTCAAAATTTACAGTGAAAAAAGATTTCAACATCTCCTATCCAGAACTAAAACGAAATGTGCAGAATATAAATTTTGAATTCAACTATGTATATCTAATATTCTGCAAAATGTTTAATATTTATGTTTTGCACTTTATAGATTCATTAGTATCACTTGCCTGTCAGACAAGTTAATGGAATGTAACAGTCATTTAATATGTTTTATTTACTCCACCATTTCTTTCTAAGACTTAAAAACTCAACTCTTTCACATTTCCTTGTATATTTCCTAGATCTCTTGTTGGTTTTGCATCCCTTTGGGTGCTTTCCATTCAACACCATCTATGAAATTTGATGCAAAACTGAAGACAGTATTCCAGTGGAAGACTTTACACTTATCAAATTGATGGATTTCCTCTTTGTCTTTCACACCTTTCCTACTTTGGAAGATGCATTTTACTATTAATTAGCTCCTTTAGAACAGCATAAATAGTTAAGTGAATTTTGTTTGTTAGAGGTAAGAGTATTTCTTCTTCTATCATTAATTCTATGTGTAAAGTACTAGAAGTCTTTTGTTTGTTTGTTTTTGTTTTCTTTCTTCGCTGTGTCTGGTTTGTGTTAGGATGTGAAAAATTCCTTAGCACAGGAGTTGTAGTTTTGAATCTACAGCATTGTGTTATATGAGTATATATGATGATGATAAGGCATTCTCAGTTGCTATGTGGGAACGCTTGTCATAATTTCTCAGTCCTAGATTTTGTGCTAATAGAAAGGTGAAACATTAATATACAAAATATTAAGAATCTACTAACTTCATTCTATGTATGGTAGGACAAAACAATCACATTTTTCTCCACTCTTTAAAGGGTAAGCCTGGAAACTAACATTTTCACTAGCTACATGTAGGGGTGATGAATGAGTACAAATCAACACTGGAGAAAGATGGAAACTTCTTGGAAACTCCTCTCTGTTTTCTCTCTAGTGAGTGAAGCAGATGCTAAGGTAAAGTTAGAAGTTAAAGTGAACAGAAGTGAGTTGTAATACAGAAATCAGAAATTATTCAGTGTCTCATGATGTCTAAAATTCTACAGTGAGGGAGGTGTGCATTTGTTAATATGAAGGACCAAAATTAGTACCTGAATCCCAAAGCTTGAACTTGACATTTAGAGGTGTCCCTGAGTCTGCTGGCATTCCTCTTCAAATTTCTGCTGTGGATTAATACCTCTGCATGCCCTAGAACGTCAAAATGAGAATTTTGAAACAAATGTTTTCACCTGAAAATGCTGCTTTGCAACTACATAAAAACTACACACACAATCTTCTGTATCCAAATGTATTTTCAGTGACAAGTTTAAATTCTTGGAATGCTCACTAGTATATATTGCAAATATATTTGTAGCAGTCATGTGACATTTTTAAAAGTAAGAAAACATGCACTATAAATTCTTGTTTATGAATCTGATCTTCTTCAGATCTTGAATTTAAGGTGAGACTAATGTTTTTCTTCAATCAATAATGAGATGCCTACATGCTTTTACTTTCTTCTTGACACAGTGGGTAAACAGATATTTCATTGTCAAGCCTTTAAAATAAGCAAAGGGTATGACAAATAATTAGCATGTGAATTTAGTTTAGTCTTGTCTTTTCCATATTCAATATTGTCCATATCTCATTTGATTAAGCATAGAAAAACCTGCATGTATGCCATTCGGAGTATTGATTAATATTAAATTTTTCATGGTCTACTTTTGGTTTTGATAAGACATTGTTTAATTACATGTTTGTCTTTCCTCTTACATGAATTCAGTTTTGTTCTCCAGAGACTGAAGGAATTGTTTTCACAGTGAGATTTTCTTTTTAAGCACTTCCTTTTTTGATTAAAGCTGTAAACTTTAATCATGTGGTAAATTAATGTGCACTTGTTACAGCTTATTTATCTGATGCTCTTGTTTACCCCATAAATATATTACAAGACTCTTACCAGCCACACGGTGGTTAGAAAAAGGGTCTCAGTTAGAATGATTCAAAAAGTATTGCTTTGTTATCTTCTTGAACTAGCTCATTTTTTTAGTCTCTTTGGAAGCGTTTGCTCTTTTGACAGAAAGTAATGTCTGTGGTGCAGCCTCACTGACAGAACAAGTGTTGGGAAATATGTAGCAGTTGCTGATTTCTCCTAATTCAGTATTACTTGGATGCTTAAATGATGTAAATTCTTGTTTTGGTCCCATCTTGGGATTGATTTCTCAAGGATTATTAGAGAGAGATGCAAAAACCCTTTGCCATCTCTTTTGGTAACTGAATTTCTGTGTATATTTTTCCAAGAGACCGATGAGGCTACATTTCAGCAGAAGACAAATGAAAATAAACCCGTTAGGAGTGCATATATTTATAGTTTATATTGTAATTGAAACTGTTATGTGAAAGTGTTTACAGTGTTTGTAGAAACCTCTATCTGTTTTTTTTGTAGGACTCCTTATAAGTCTGTGATATCTGAGGACTGTACGATATAGGGCTTTCAGTAAGATATCTAGGCTAATGTCAGGATACCAGTGTCTTTCACCTTCTGAATTTGCAGTCTGGTAACTTATAATGTCTGAGATTTAACTTTTTGGATGATATGGTAAAAGTGGGATAAATATATTCCCTATATATACACCTGATATATTTCTGTAACATAATGTTAAAATGTAATAGCTTATTTTTTCTTTGAAGTTACATTGAAAAGTCTGGGTTGACTTTATGAACATATTTTAGTACACAGGCTAAATTCTTCATCAACAAAGACAGAATTTGAAATACTGACTAGGAACAATTAAAAGGCAAACTTAGAGACAGGCAACAAACATAAATGCATGAAATATCATTTTCCCATGGAATATAAACATAGATAATATCTTGTAACTGGAAAAGGATGTCATAAACATTTCAAAAGCCTGGACAGCACTTCCCATTGATTTCAGTAGCTTTCTCTGTCCTACTGTCCTGTCTGACATCTGATCTGTCCTACACTTGATGCTTTATTCCCCCAAGCTAGAATAATAGAATATCTGTAGCATGATTTTTTGTTAACAGTGGATATAAAAACAGTGTTGGAATTCAGAGGTGCTGTTCTTGTTTCTGTTATGGATCTGTATATTTTTTAGCAAGTTAGATAGAATTTGGTCTTTTACTTTCATCTCATGTATAATGAAGATAGTTCTGCTTCGTTTTCTTCTGAAAAACACCACGAGGTGTTCCATAAGTAGAAATAATTATTCATTTATGATCTCATAACATAATTATCTGTACTAGTTGCTGTCAATTTTTTATGTTATGTTCAAATTATACAGCATACCACCTTGATAATGTGTTCAGGCTTCAGTAATTTGAGGCACCACATGACACATTTCTAAACTGAGAGTTTTAGAGGGGACTTCATCATAGAGTATTATATAATTACTGTTATGTTTCAGCTGTGACATTTTTACATTTGACCTTTCAGTTTCCTGAAACTTTTAAGGTCAAAATTGTGCAAATTTATCCTCTTCCTGTGTAGTATCTATAATTGTGTGTATACTCTGAAATTGTGCAAGTAATAAATATTTCTGTGTAAGGGGGCAAGCTTGATAGGAAAGAATTCACTATATTAGTATAAATTATTGAGTATAATTTTTAGCCAAATATTGAACAGGATTTTTTGGAATGGCAGAGGCATTTCAAATAAAGTTGCCTTTGTTTGTTCCATTTGTTGCCTTGATCAATTTAAAAATTTCAAATTTTTATGTTGCATATGAAGTCAGCTTTTTGTGCAGCTGGAAAATCCCTTATCTACACAAGCTTACCCTACGTACGTCCATGTACTTCTAATGATTCTCACCCTTTCTGGTGCTTCAGAGCATTTAAGAAACTAATGTAAGAAATCAGGAAGAAATCAAAAGATGCTGGAGAGGCACTATGGTGTCATCAATTAAACTCTGATTTCTTTAATCAACATGCCAGAAACAATTTCCTATATCTGACACTAGTGTGATGAGTGACATTGGGGAAATTTTTCTGTCCAACCCATAATAAAATGAAAACATTGCCATTCATTTCCCACACTTGAGGATGTGAGAGCCATAATGAGGGACGTTTTGTAATGTTCTTTGGAAATTTTCATCTTTAAGCAAATAAATTACTGTGTTTATCTGCTACTGGGAAGCTTGAAGGAATTGTGGGTGCTGTAAAGGGAAGGACAAAGCTTCTTCCTCTTGGTCTAGCCTTACTCTCACACAGAAGCCAGATAGCATGGAAAATGCTTCCTGAAATATTCTTGGGATATATAAGTGCTAGAACATGAGGGATGGGGAAAGAATGTGTAGGAGTGATATTTTTTCTACAAAGAAACTTGTGCCCGCACAAAACCGTAGTTGAAAAAAAGAGAGAAAGAAAGCATTTACAGTACTGATGTACTTAAGAGATGCCAGAAAGGATCATTTTAGGACAAGATATGCAATAAATGACATTTTCTGAAGTAATTATTTGTCAATATATTTGAAAAGTACTTTCAGATAAAAATTTAAACACGGATTTACAGAGCATTCTTAACCTGTTTGTGTCGTGTTAGCTGAATGTGATTATATGGATAGTCTCTAGGAAGGTAACTTTTACAAATGGTGGTGCCAGCTCCTTAATTAACAATATTATCTGAAAAGCAAAGATGCAGGTGCAGGAAAAAACCACCAGAAAGTGCAAGGAAATTAAGAGTTGGTCTGTTGTTAGGCGACAGTGAAGAACCTTACTCTATGAGAATCCTCTTTCAAGAATCAGAGAAAGAATACGTGGATTTGATGGCTTTTGCATTGGATAAGGGAATAGAACAAAAGAAAAAGTAAAGGAACATAGAAAAGTAAGACAGCATATATATAAAAAAACCCAACTAGCAGAACAAAATCAAATCAAAGGGATTTGTACTCTGACAGGGGAAAGAATCAGAGCTTTATGAAATATGGAAAGCCTGAGGTTTATACTATGTCAGTGAATTATGTAAAAAGAGTACCAGACAGAGAAATGAAAAAAAGAATAAAACTCATTGCATAGCTTTCAGTTGAAGTAGCAAAACGCATGTGATGAGTTAATAAAGAAATCATCTTTACATATATAGTACATCTTTATACATATAGTACTTCTATATTAAAAGACTTACATAAAAAATTCTTATGGATGTAGAAGTACAGTGATTTTAATATCACTTTTATTAATGAGAAACATTTTTAATGGGCATATTTATGGTACATAAGTATGTATTGATTCAAGTACGTTACAGAATCTTGTCCAAAACTCAGATGGCGTTTTTATACTGGTAATTCTGTTACTGCACTGGTACTTAGAACAAATAAGTGTAAATTACCTGTCCATTTCCGTGTTAAAAAGAAATAGAAATGCAAAAATCCCTGAAAGACAAATAATGCAAATTAGAGTCTTTATTTAGTGGCCAGGAAAGTTTCAGTCCATCACAGGGGAGAACAGTTAGAAAGAGGGTTGACCTTATCCTCAAGATTTCAGCAGTATTTCAAAGCCAGACTTGCTGGCCACTGGCATTCTATAGGATACAGAACTACAAGCTTCAAGCTGGTGTAAAGAAAAACCCTAGATGTCAGTGGTTACCCCGAAAGGTAGTAGAAATGTCCACATTTGACTATGAGATCTGTTTGTGAGATGCTGATGAAATTCCTTGACTCGCCAGAGTCCTTGAGTAGTGATAGAGTTAGTGTACTGCAAGTTCAGCTTTAAGTTGCCTTGATTTTGTGAGTACAGACAGTATGGACACTGAAATAGAGCAAAAAGTGAAATTAAAGATAAGAGGAAATGTTTTAATTAACCGATGCTGTTGTTCTGGCTGACATAGCAGAGATCATGCAGTATTTGAGCTAAGGTAAAAAGCTGGGTAAAAAAGTTAGATGCTGTTTAGGCAGAACAAGGGCAGCAGGAAATGTTTGCTTGTAAGTTGTATTTGCAGAAAAGGCTAATTCATGTGCTTTGTCTAAAGTCTATAGCTCATTTATTGTTTACTAAAACAACAATGGGATGTGCTTAAAGCAGTATGAGATTGCTTCAGCATGTCTCTAAGAGCAAGGAATGAGTTATGCGTATGAAAAAGATATTTGAAGCTGGGAAGTAGCAGCAATGATAACTATACAGATGAAGATCTGTAGGAAAGGCAAGGCAATAATGTAAAGTAGTATTGGAAAAGCAAGGATTTGAAGAATGTGAAATGAAGAAAGCTATCTCCCTTACACAGCATGAATACAGATTTTGGTAGGAATTCTGCAGTCAAGTAGTTTCAATAAAATCCATATGAATCCAAACACAGGTAACAGACTGAAAATTTTCTAATTTGAACTAGAATATACAAATGAAGAATGTGACAGGTACATAAATTATTTGAGAGAATTAAAGAAAGTATGTGTCTGAAATACCAATGCTTAGAACAAAACTGAACAAAAGTTAGCAGCTTCTCTGTGGCCTGGTAATAATGGAAATAACTGATTTTCCCTGCTCAATCTGCTTTTAAACCTAAAACATCTTTAAGTGATTAGAATTCTGTAGTATATTGTGTGTCTAGAGCTGTTCCACCCCAAGAATTAAAATATGTAAGCCACACTGGAAACTGGCATCCATCCTGTATAGCATTTAAGTCTTCAAAAGTCTTGATCTTATCATAAGGCTGAGGGCATGCCTAATGGTAGTAGTACCATTGCGTAGTGTAGTACCGGGCTCCCAAAAAATGCTGGCTTTTTTCTTTTTTTTTTTCCAACTTGCAGGCTAATTGCAATATGCTTAGCATCAATGCAAGATCTGATTTGATTCCATTTTCAGCCCAATGGCATTCAAACCATTGTCTCTCACTTCTTGACAGCATGCCCAAGAGCAACCGGCTCTTTTTGTTGGAAGGACTGGGAAGGCATTTTCTGCTTCTCCTGTTGCACCGGGTCAGTATGTAGCAAGAATATGTGGTATGGAACAGAAGGAAAAAGCAAACAAAGCAGTGAAAACACTACTTTGTGGAGAGTGCACATGCTGAGAAGGCAAGTCCTAGTCTTGTCTAAAGACAGTGCATTTTAATTGAAAAGGTTGTTGTATTAAAGGTTAAGTCCAAGCACTCCCCGAATAAACAAAACCTACCCAGTAGTAATCTGGAAATCTTGATTTAATCTTTGTTTTATCTCAGTTTGACTAACACTTTTCTTCCTGTTCTCTTCAATTTCTTCTCAGCATTTTGGTTGTCAAAATACAGAGACGACAAATGACTTCTTTTCAGAAAGCCAGCAGAAAATCTGTGTACCACTGGTGCACAGTACAACATGTGCAAACTGTTATGAATGTTAATGGTTCTGTCATCCTCTCAGTTGGTAAAACATGCTTCTCAGAGTTAATTCCTTTCCACAGAGATAAAAGATTGCGTTAGAATCACCACTAAACTTTATCTAAAAATTATGTACAAAAGATAAAAGTAGAATTTCAAGACAAAAATTTAATCCAAATTTAAGGCAATAATGTGTAAATAAAAATATTTTTAACCAAGTGTAAGGCCATATGAAAATACAGGACAAACCCACACATAGCTGAATTAAGTTTCCCAAGTAAAAAAAAAAATTAGCTGTGATTTATTGAGGACACTCAATAAAATAAATAAGATATAGTCAGTATCTAGGCTTGGTTAGTCTGCAGCAACACTTTAATCAAAAAGTTCTAAAAATTAAATCAAAAGGTTCTATAAAGTAAATTGTCTTAATCTGAGGAAGTATGCAATTGAAGAAAGGAGCTAGCCACTAAAGTTTAAATTTTTTTCTGAACTATTAGTAATTTCTTAGACATTGTCTTAAACCTTGTTGGCTGTTCTTATTTTGATTGTGTTAACATGCCTTACCATACAGTTTTATTTATTAACATATACATGTTGTTCATGCAAGATTGAAAACTTGTAATATATGCAATACAAATGATTAAAAACCTTAAAAAATTGTGACTAAGATTACAAATTAATGGATTTTTTTTTAATGTTCCTTGGCCACATTACCAAATCCACAAGTTGTTATAGTTTCCATTAACTGCATCTCATCATCAGAAAGTGAGAATAAAAATATGTTGATTATTTTTGGGTGATTTTTTAAAAATTGAAATCTCCATAAATTGCTCAAGAATTATGATAAGACAGTGTGGATATACAAATTATTGGCTATGAATATTTAAATATAAAAAATCTTCCATGAAGAATATTACTTTAGGGATTGTGCATGTAGAGATTTTGCACTTAAGGTCTATAATAGCTACTACACCAGCAGGTGAAGTCAAAGTAAAGATACGATGGGAAAAGTCAGGGAAACCATTTTGCACTGTAGCCAAAATCAGTGTCTAGGGAATAATGCTAGAACAAAGCAATATGTCGTGAAACTTCCCTACCCTCCATTGATTTATAATTTAGGGACTTCCTGGGCCAGAGGCTTTTTCTGTGTCTCTTGGCATTTGCAGTGGTAAGGCTGTCTCCTCAGACCTCCCAGAACCACAAGTTCACTGGCAGAGTGAAGCATTGCCCACATGAAAAAAAGATGGAATTGTGGAACACAAGGCAAATGGATGCACAATTTACCAGGACCATATGAGATACTTATGAGGGTGACGAGGGAGCTGTTGTAGTGTTGTTGTGAGGCTACTCTCCATTGTGTTACGAAGGTTATGACAACTGTGGGACTTCTCTGATCGAAAAAGGCAAAAGTTGCATCCAGCCATGAGGGCTGAGGTCCATGGAGAAATGAGTTGGCCTCAGTACCTGGAAAGTTATAGAAAAAATTCTTCCTGGAACCTGTTTCCAAACACATGAAGGACAAGATGGCAACTGGCATAGATTTACCAAGACATAAAAATGCCTGATTGACCTGATTGCCTTAATATCACACTCAAACTTTGTGTTCTTATAATTCACTCCTTCTCCAGCTCATTTAGGAAAAGACTGAACAGCATGGGTGCTGGAACAGATTGCAGTAAGATTTCATGTGTGGTCCTCCTCCACTATCGACTGGTCGTTTTTTTATTATTTAACTTTTCTGCTTTTTAATCAGTGGTGTGCACCTCTGAAAAATATCCCTCTCATTCCATAACATTTTAGTGTTTTAAAGAACTTTGGATGAGGGATGTAATTTACAAGAATTCTGGAAATGCAGGATCACCCTGATCTTTCTTGACTGCATGCTTTTCCCTTCTTCCGAAGAACTCCCAGCAGATTTCTGGGGTTCAACTTCACAACAACCATCTTCATTTTCCTGCAAGATACTTTATTTATCATATAATATTTATCCATATATCCACAGATTCTATTCTTGAGAACAATTTAAGTGATAGATATATACAGAGATAGATATAAGGCATAGTAATCTGGAGTTCCTTAAATGTCCCTTGGATATCTTTGAACAGTAAGTATACATTAACTACCACCTAGTTCTCATATAGCAAGGAGCTTTTGAATGAGTGGCTGTATACCAGAATTCACATATCTTCATCTGTGGATGAATACAGTTTTTGCTCCTGGTCTTTCATTACTGTTCATTTTATCTATTGGTTCCATAATTCCTTCTGCTGACGTTTTATGAAGGCTCTTGAGCAAGTAAGTTAACTTTCCATGTCAGTCCTGTCTTAGGAGTGAAGCCCGCTCATCCTGTTAAGGTATGTCCTGACTTTGCTGTATTCTGAGAATTGAAATGTATATGCCAGGGAAGAGAAAGGAGGAATGTGAATTACTGCAAAATCTATGTGGATGAGGAATTTTCAACGCATTTTTTATTAACCATAATCCTTTATTAGACCTCACAGAGGTGTAAACTATACATACAAATACATTAGAAAGATACCCTCTTAACAGTAATGCTTCACATTTTGGACCTGATACCAAGAGGGTTGCAAACATTTCAGTACATTCTACAAACCAAAGGGTGCATTAGCCTTTATGTATACAGAATGACAAAGCCCTTTACTGGAATCAAAGTAGATAAAAGTGAAAATCAGTCAACTACCTCTTCCAACCTTTACCTACCATAAATGCATATAAAAGCCTTTAAAAGCATGAATACACTATTAATTATGGAGCAAAGTTTACTGTTCTAGACAGCTCATAGAGAGAGGGGAAGAGAATGGTCAAGATGGCATTACGTGAACTGCGAACTAGCAAAAATTCTTGACTTTTTTTTAATATTTTTACATATTAAGAGCTCTGTTTTTTTGATTTATTGGTTGTTACTAGAAAAGCTTATAAGTGCTAAGTGGGGAGAATAGCGCAACAAAGACATTGTTGAGGTATTTGGGGGATTCTGCAACACAATGATGTTACATACACAGTATGAAATATTATTTGTCATCAAGTAGTGACACTGTATTATGAGTAAGCACAAGAAAATAAAAAAGAAAGAATAAATCCAGTTAGAACTTTAATGGAGAGTTTAAATGTTTTTTAGTGAATGAACATTTAACACTTGTCACTGTTTGTTTATAATGACTTGAAATGATAATAGTAGCATTATTCAGTAGTGAAATCAGAAATTCATGTATCCACATTCATACTTGCATCATCGAAAACCCATTTTTAGGCAGGATACCAATTGAAGTCCAACAGTGAAGAATGGGAGTACAGGTAATGTTTCTATTGGAAAAGGTGTCCTCCTGAAAACCAAGTGTTATTGATCTCTTCATTTATCACTTCTGTGTGACTTAGCAGTTAATTTGGGAGGAGAGAAAGCTCATGTATGATTTGATTATCAGCAGCAGGTGGTGCTGCTTCTTTTACTTTAACATAATTTCCTGAAATCCTGAGGCTTGATAAACATGTTTAATTTTCAACCCAAAGACTCCAGGGATTAAGAAACTATAAAACAGAACCATCACATTCTGATAAAAACAGACTACAGGTGAAGCTGTTCAGAACATTATGAAGTACCACAATGCTTTCAGTGAAGCATTTTGTGACTCATGTTTGATGAGACTTAGTTTAATCAGGCAACTATTATCACTATACACTTTTAGCAACTGTTTTTTCATCTTGTACAGGATTTCGGTAGAATTCAGTTGAAATAATTCCTTAGAAATGGTAATAAATGAAAAGGTAAGATTTATATATTGCGTCATGCAGTGTAACTTGCATGTGCGTTATTATAGCGAAACTTGTCTCTAAGTAGAAATAATGAAGGGTATTATAATTCTTATGCAGTATTTATATTAATTTGATTTGAAATTCCAATCTAAAAAAAAAGAAATTAAGATAGGATTCGTCCATGTGCACAAAATAAGCACATTTTACTGTTTTTGTTCATAGCACTTAAGTCTATTGGTCTTGGATCTTTTTTTTGTCTTTGGTCATTGTTAAAGTGAGCTTTTTTATACCATAAACCAGATTAATGGCAGTAAACCAGGAAGAGTGGAACATTAATTTGATTTTAAAATTTACAAAGTTAAATATTTCACTACAAAGTATGATTATCATTGAATCAGTTGTAAATACAGTTATCTGGTTAAACCTTTTTTTTAACATGAGCACGTGAAGCATGATCCTATTTATCAAGATGGAGTCCTTCTTGTTCTGCAGGTATTTTGTTGGTTCTTTAGCGGAATGACATGATACCAATGAATGTAAAATATAGTAAGATGGAATGTCTTTGATTTAGATTAAAAATGATTCATGCCTTTAAAATGTGGGGAAAAAAATTTTAAAATCTCCCTACCATATTTATGCTGTATCTTAAGAACTTCAATCAAGTGTGAATATGTAAATATTGTAGGTGGGTGCATGTATGTTAAATATTTATGGGTAAGAATGTTTAGCAGCAGAAGTATCATGTTGATGCTTTTGTGAGCCAAGCCGGCAAAATGAAAAATTACTGAAGAATACACAGAAATAAAAAAGTATTATAAATAATTTGGGATATAGCATTTCAACCTTTTCCACTTCTGAGATGTATAAGGGTACTATGGAGAGGTGTGAATTATTCTTAAAAAAACCCATCTAAATTATAAGTGAATAACTAAGGTGGTATTATTAAATGACAGAAATTTTCATTTTTCTTTGTTCATATTACATTATTCTTACTTTAAAGGAATGTTTACACTTAAAAATCTCATTTAACAGAATTTATATGTTTTCATAATAAGTCCCTCAAAGTTAGTATTTCATATCTGTTCTTAAACAGATAAATAGATTTGCCTGATGACAGCAAAGAAGTGTCTTATGATTTAAAAAACAGGTCATTTATTTAGGTGTAAAAAACAAAGGTAGGGTCTGACTTGTGACACCCATATTATACAATGTTCTTCTAAAATTATGTTCCAATTGGATTATTGAATATAATCCACAAGAAATAATGTGTAGAACCCAAGAAATTAAAATTTTACTTCAGAGGAAAAAGAAGAAAAGCATGAAATACACACACACACACATACACACATAATATCAATATATATACACACATATACATACGTATGTCTATATATATGTGTACATCTATACATACATACACACACCCTTTATGCAAGTAATACAAGATTTCCTAATGTAAGTATCAGGGAGGTCCTTCTTGTTTTGGTCTCTACTAGACTGGTATCTCTATACTGGTATCTTTATGTAATCAAGTTTCAGATATTCCCATAACGCCCTTCATGTAAAAAAATCAAAGAAGATTTATATATGTCAGATATTGTATGTTCAGACAGTCATAGTCCAGTAGAATATTCAAATCCTGTGAGAAGCAAACTGTATACCGTAGGATTAGAATGAGTAAAAACTTTGTGTTAATAATTTTCTTTTCCTTCTTTCAAGACAATTTTAATCTAGTTGCTTTACTTAATGCTACTTGCACACATGAATTGGATAATTAGTAATCTCATCAAGGCAAATTCTTTATTTTTTGTGGATTGTACCCAAGAGGAAAAAAATCTTAATCACTTGAAAACCTCATCTCCTCCTCCTTAGCCCTGCACCCCAGATCAAAACAAAGTGAATCAAAACAAAGCAACCCTCCCCAAAACAAAGAGACAAACAATAAAATTATGTTACAAAGTGTTTTAAGTAGGTTTGCTGCAGGGAGAGGGAGGGAGGAATGAATGTTGGTTTTGAATAGAAGTTTGGCATTTGGAAGACCTGTTTGCACTGAACAGTATCCTTAAAAGAGGGACCAGTATAGGTTGAGTCCCCAAATAAATTATTACTATTCCTTTTCAGACTAAAAATAAAACATTTTAAATATATTGATTATACCTTCATCGGAACATAAGTATTCTATCTAGCCTATAGGTTCCAAGAATCTCTATTTGGGCTTAACTTACCATCATTTCAAAACAAAACAATGAAACGTGAAATTTTGCACATTAGGATGTTCATAATAACCACATAAAGTTAAAAAGAATTCACAGACTGTTAGCCATATATTTCAACTTTTTCTCACAATTTGAAACTGGTGAGGATTAAAAATAACTTCAGTTACAAGTTAGGACTATTTATTTTTTTATTCCTTGTTAAAATCAGATGCATTTTTTTGTGCTTTTCTTTTTTTTGGAGAATATTGACTTTTTGGGGGCATTCCATGAGTGAGAAGGTAATCAAGTAAAAATAAAAACATGTGCTCAATGAGAATCTCAATATTATCATGCCTCTGGCTTTAAGCCAAACTCTACAGTGATTTCAGGCTTGAGTGTGGCTTAAAAACCTTTGGTATGATAAAGGACTCACATTAATTTGGAGAGTCTATCAGTTATTATATCCATTGTTCCCTGACTTTAAATGCTTTTCTTCATCTGTATTTCTGATTTGGAGTAAAGATTTCATTTTTTTCATTTCAAGTCTATGAATTTTTGTGGCATTTTGACTCTTATTCCTGCACCATCTTCATTGATTTAATATTTCTTTCCCATTGCAGAGTGACAAAAAGTTGAAAAGTTATGGCTAGTTGTATTCCTATTTTAATAACCATACTTATATAATTGTAATTTTCATACATTAAAAAAATATTTATGCTTTCTTTTATATTTTAGTCAAGTACTTTCTTAAACAAAACAATAGCACCACTTTGGCAATGTTGGCCAAATCAGTAACAGGTAAAGCAAATATGCATACACTTTTCTAAATTTTCCTTATCATGCACTTGCTTGCTACAACGGAGATCTAAGAAGACACAGTGCTTGGCCTGGAGTCTTCTTTAATCGACTTTAACCATTGATACTAAGTCAACAACCAGCTTATGGGGCAACTGAACGTAGCTACTAGTTGTGTATGGAGTTACCTTCTGTAAAGCAAGCCTACCACTAATTTACCCTTTAATCTTAAAAAAGGAATTGACGCTGTAATCTGTTTTAGGCAAAAGGTGCCTGCTCTAATGTACCTACAGGGATGGAATGCGGTATATCCTGTTATTTGATTTTCTTTTCTCTCTTGACTGAATGTTACGAATGAACCTCATACAAGTCTTTCACACCAATGTAAGTGTAGGTCTGTAAGTACTTTTTTGAGTAGAATATACATTCATTTTTCATTTAAACTCTTAATGATTAATTATGGAGATGAGGCTCAAATTTTGCTACCATGATGAGAGATATATTAACTTCAGTGGGTTTAGATCTGCAGTCCTTTTTGAACTAACTTAAAATAATGAGGCTTAGTTGATTTTTCTACTTCTGCACTTCAGTGACATTCTGTATAATAACTGGAGTTTTATGTCTTGAGTGCAAAAATCTATGATTTCTGTCATGTGATTTACATGATATGGAAGGTTGGGGAGTGGGATTTTCTTTACCACTTAAGTGATTTATGAGAATCAATGGCATCCTGTGGGAGCCCTGTTCCTGAATATCTGGAGTGCTTTTGAAAATCCAGCTGAACCCTTCATTTTCTCTAATTAGAAGTTTTTCAAGTCAGACTACTTTGTACTTTTGTGAGGGAGATATTTTGGCTCATGCTTCAACTTCTTTTAAGTAGTGGATTTATTGAGATTATTGAACTAATGCAGCCCTTTATCTTTCACACCGACTGGTGTATCATGTGCTCCCTACCATGTGACTGGAGATTTCTTACACAAGTATACATTTCCAATCCACACTGTTCTCACCTCTGCAGTGATGGAGCTACTCTCCATTTTGTGATACCATTTATTCTGTAGTAAATCAAAGTGTTGCCTTTGAAGCTTGTTGCTATTAATTATTTATTGTAGTTTCTTTCATGAATTGTTCTAATTTATTTAGACAGTTGTCAAGTTCTGATGTTCTATATTGCTGTCTGAGTGATGTTTTCTACTTATGATTTCACAGCAGGATAAATATGGTGGCCTGAATCTGAGTGTATGAATCCTAAGATAAACCAAAATTTGAATTAAGCTACAGGAATTAAATAGCACAATGATGTATGGTTATTCAGTTATGTTAACAGTACATCAGTAAAATGTTATCTACAAAGAAACTTGCCACCACAGAGATCTGCAACTTGCTTTGTGTGCTCACACTTTTCCTCCCTCCTTCTCTTAGAACTTTGGAGGAGACAGGAGACAGAGTCAAGGGACATGAAGTGGAAATATGTATTATGTCTTTGACATCAAAATAATGGCTTAGTCCTAGAATGTATTTCAGACTTCTTAAAAGCTGTTGAAATAGAAATACTTTCCTCTCCATTTCCTCTGCCAAAAAAAGGTCTGTAAGTGCTGTGATAGATATCAGAATTGCTACCTCTGTTTGTTGAATTGATCGTAAAAAATTTAGGTTAGTTTCCCCATTTGTTTCTCTGTACTTTCTTCTTTTTTTCAACATAACTATCTCAGTCAGTGACAGCTGTGACATATTCTTTTTATTCATTTACTGCTGTGCTTTTACATTGCGATGGCAGCCTATTTTGCATATAAACATGTATCTCACAGAAAGCAGAGGGTTTAAAGAATTGCTTAGGAATACATTGCACTTTCTGGAAAAAATACAAATCTCAAATTTTCAATGGGAATAAAAAAAGGAGCTACAAAAATCTGTTAGACTTAAGACCAACTTTCCCTGTCTGTTTCACAGGAAACTATTGAAGAGCTGTACAATATGCAATCTGCAGATACTCTTCCCTTGTGTTTTAATGAATAGTTCAATCATTTACTCCCATCGTTGTAGTGGAAAGACAGATCTGAGCCTTTAGAAAGAGACACTTCCTTTACAGATATAACATCTCCCTAATTGCTCCTTTCATACAGTATTCTCCCTGCACTCTTTGGGACTGACCAAGGGATCCTTTACCCTTTGTCTGAGCTTACTGTGTGCAGGGTGATGGGGGGAGAAGTCAAGTGTAACCACGCTGCAGTTCTGGACAGGATGGAAGAGGCCATTCTCCCTTCTTTTCCCTTTTCTCACAGAGAAGCTGGTTGCTCATCTTGGGACTGTTGGCTACCTATCCCTTTTTACTGCTTGGCCCATCTAGCATTGAGACTATTTACTCAAATGGAACATGGGACGCAGTGTTATTCAGGGTAGAATCAGTGCATTACCTATCAAGGTTACATGGCAGAGATTATCTGGAAATCTATGTCTCCCACAAGAGTGCATGAAAAGCTATTGTGAATAGAAGTTTAAAGGACATTTATAGTTCATCTCTTCTTGAGGACTCCTTTTACACTGTAATTTGGTGAGTAGATTAGCTTTTCGATTTTACAGAGAGATGCAGCAGCCTAATTAACAGTCAGTTTAGTCACATTTGATTGTGGGAAGAATTAAAATGGCAGAGAACTTGAGTAACCCTCTGTTATGTTTGAGCAGAATGCTGGTATTTCACAAAGATTTAGGCCCTGATGGGTGACCCTTTGAAGTCACTTGAGGGCTGTTTTTCAGATTGTCTTCCCTGGGCATAGGCATCTATGAGTTTGTGTTCCACATTACTGTTAGTGGAAAAACTGATATTCAAACATCTAAAGTGAAACAATTATCTGAATTTTCTTATGAAGATGGGAAAGTTATTTCCCATGTTGGAATCTGAAGCCATTTGAATTCATTTCAACTGAATATTTTAAAAACTATTTTGTTATTTAATCTTTGCTTGATCTTTCTATATTTTCTATATTTGCTTTTACCTATTACCGTTTTGGCCAGACCCTTTCATGTAACAAACTATAAAATAGCACCGTTGTACTATAAAACAGAGATTTTTACATACTGTTTGATATATGTGTATTATTGATATGCTAAATTTTACATACTGCATTATATGGAGGAAGAAAGAAGTTACCTATACTGTTGCAAAATAATTACCTGGAAGAATCATAATGGTTTGAGAGCCTATGTATGCTTTAACTGCTTTTAAAAATCTTTTGTCTCACAAATTGCAATAAACTGCATCTTTGCAAGAGAAGGAAAAACAAAACTGTCTTAAAACAAATGCATCTATAACCCATAGTCTGTCAAAATGCCACAGATGGAATAAATGGATGTCTACAACTGTATATGTTACCTTACTGCTGCTGTTAATGGGAATGTCAAACTGTGCAAATATGAAGGGGTAGACAAACAATGTTATCAGACACTGTAAAACAAACAGCCTGTTGCTTGTATAGAAGTGCAAATAAAAAAAACACCACTTAGACAAGGCTGATGAATGACTCCAGCAGCCAGTGTTCATAGGTTAATTTAGTGCAATTGGATCCATCAAAGGCCCATAATTTTTTAGGCTTTTGAGGGGCACAGGACTTAAAGAGATTTTGTGCAGGACATCTAAAACAGGTTAACAAACAGTAATATATCAACCACAGAATTTTTTAGCTCTGGGCTGGTTAAAATGTTCTGTTCTCTAAAGACTTAATATTGGAATGTTTAGTTGCATTGTTCACTGGGAGAATGCCCATTGGTTGAGATTTCATCAAGCTTATTAAACCATAGGTTTTTTTTAAGTCTTCCAATGCTTAACAAATAATTTATTTACAGCAAAGTATCCTGCAGATGGCACATTCATTCTTCATTCTTGTGGATGGCATGTTCTTACATTCTGTAGTTTCTGTTTCCTGTGTTACCTCTACTTGTGTTCTTCAAATGCACTTCCTGGAGGTATAGAAAAAGAACAATTAATCAAGATAGGTCTTAATATGCTGTAAGAACACAAGACTTATATTAGTGAGAAAACAGTTGTCCTGAATGATGGAATTTTTAGAGCCGTTCTGTCAATTTACAGATAAATTAACTATACAAACTTCTGTACACTAAATTCTGTGTTCTCCTAGGCATAAACGCTTTGATTTCTGTCATTACGGAGCTTGACAGAGAAAACATCTGCATAATGGAACCTGGATGAGCTTAGACATACAATAAGTAGCAAAGATTTTCTTTGTTTCAGAACAAGGACATTTGCAAAAGCAGGATGTATAGGGGCCAGAGAACTTTAGAGTTGTAACTGCAGGATTTACGGAGCCTCCTAGGCTTTGGTACCCAGTGGTCAGAGTTTTTCAAAATTGCTGAGTAGGACTCTGTTAGCTACTTTTTGCATAAATGGCATATTAGATGTGTAAGGTTTTTGTTGGATAAGGCCTTTGGGACAATAAAAAGTGTGGGTTCAATACAATAGCTGCAGCCAAATAATTTGTATTTTCAAAAAGAGACAGGGTGATGTGCCAGGCAAATCAAGAGTGCTTTGGAATGAATAATGCCCTCAGTTCACTGTCTTTCCATGCACAGGCCAGTTTCCAGCAGCAGCACTGGGTGTGGTATATATCTTTCAGTTTGATTTCTTTATTTGCCTTGCTGGTAAGTGTTAGCTGGGCCCAAATCTTTGAACATTCTGTACCAGACTAGAGGCAGAATTGTTAAGTAATTCTCCATATTTATCATCCTCATCAGAAGTAAAATTCTTAGTTAACTGAAATCATGTTTGTTGTCCTAAGAAAAGACCAAAATAAAAAAATCTCCCTGAGAAAGGTGAAGCATGTGTATGCAGCTCTACCACTGCATTATCTGGTATTTAAGACCTATAAAAAGAAAATGAGGTCTCTAAAATTTAAATAATAATGATTTTTTTACCTGCTTTTCTGATTGGCAGAAAGAAAATGGAAGCTGGTTTTCTGCATTACAGTAGCTTTGTGGGTTTTTAAAATTATTTCCAATATAAAATACTATTTTATAAATAACTTTTCCATTTGCCTCCAGTATCTATTAAGCACAAAATAAATCAGAAACTGGCAAAGGATCACAAAACTTGACTTTACATAGAGCTGATTAATTTTCATTGGTTTTGGATTGAGGTCTGATGGATACGAGTTGAATTACTATTTTCAGAATATAAAACCCCCCAACCAAACAGTACTAGTAATGGTTAAATTAATTATGCCACCACCAAGTAAGAACATTGAGCCAAAGTAAGGTTTATTCTCACTGGCAAGCCAAATTTGTTAATAGCAAAGAATTAATAATGAAGAAGTGTCTCTGTTAGGAATTTGCCATTCTAGATATTCTTAGTCGAAATGCAATACTAAATCAGGAAGAGGAGATTAATTATCTAGTCACTATTTCTGTGACCAGTTCAGTAGGATACTAACTTGTCTTCACCAAATTTTGCTAATACCTCTATAGCTTCCTGAATGTGGGTCAAATGCAGAAACAGAAATGTTAACAGAATTCTGCTTAGCCATAAGTTAAAATAATTCTTGTTCTTTTGTCGAGTGTTTCTCATCCGGCTTTTCCAAAATTACCTTTTCCATCTTTAGTTCTCCCTAAGTTTCACTGAATTTCACTGAATTTTTAGAGTTGGAAGGGACCGTAGAGATCATCTAGTCCAACTCCCCTGCCAAAGCAGGGTCGCCCATAGCTAGAGCATGTCACTCAGGACTACTCTTGAAAATCTCCAGAGAAGGGGACTCCACAACCTCCCTGGGCAGCCTGTTCCAGGGCTCTGTCACCCTCACTGTGAAGCAGTTTGTTCTCATATTTGAGTGGAACTTCTTATGTTCCAACTTGTGCCCATTGCCCCTTGTCCTCTCACTGGCAACCACTGAAAAGATTCTGGCTCCCTCCTCCTTTTAGGGGAGGGAGGGGGCTCCCTCCTCCCTTTAGATACTTATAGGCATTAATAAGGTCTCCCCTCAGCCTTCTCCAGGCTAAAGAGTCCCAGCTCTCTCAGCCTTTCCTCATCAGGGAGATGCTCCAACCCTTGGATCATCTTTGTTGCCCTTTGCTGGACTCTCTCTAGTAGCTCCCTGTCCCTCTTGAACTGGGGAGCCCAGAACTGGATGCAGTATTCCAGTTGTGGCCTCACCAGTGCCGAGTAGAGGGGGAGAATGACTTCCCTCGACCTACTGGCCACACTCTTCCCTATGCAGCCCAGGATTCTGTATCTTAGTTTTCACCCAGTAGTACTCATTCTGGATGAACCCTTCAATTTTCCCTGATTTTCATTAAAATCATCATTGCAGCACTTCACAGGTGTTTGCCACTGTTAAGGATCCTCCCTTACGCTACAAATGCTTGTACTGATAACAATGAACTAAGAAAACAGTACTTTCTTTACTCATCTGCCCTATTTTTCCCTCATGGCAACAAAGCAAATATCCTGCCCCTAAGCGCTCCTCTTTGAAGAGAATTTGCCATCACATAGGAAAAGTTATGTTACATTTCATTTGCAGTAAGTCATGCATTCTTAAAAGCTGCACACTTGTGATCTATAAAATGGACAGTGGGAGCCTTATTCTGAAACAGCAGCCATTTTGCATTGCAGTGGCTTTCAAAGTAAATTTAAATTGAAAATTAACTCGAAATTTCCCAAGTGAAAATATAAATTCTCTCCACTACTGTTGCCTGACTTTAAAATAGCTTTATCATCCAAATAAAGCAAATGCTAAGATGCAGGAGGGTTTCAGTTGTACCTTTTAATACTGACAAGTAGATGGAAAAAGAGCTTTCATAATACACAGGTTAGCTTTGAAATTGAGGAAAGATGGCAGGTTACTTTTAGAACTAAAATCAGCATTTTGAGGAATAGTTATAAAGTGCAGTGGTGGTGGCGGCTGTAGCACGTGTGCTAGAAAATGTTTTGACCCATATAACACATTTTTTCAAGTATGTGATGTTGATACCATAGGGAAAAGAAATGTGTGAATGCCAGAATCAGGTTCTCAGACCTGCATTTGCACTAGTATAGAAAAGCTTGGCTGTAACTAGAAATAAAATTGTTATCTGTGATGCTTATTTCATTATCAGATCCTCTGAGCTGATATTCAGACCAAGAAAAGACATATTTTAAGATGAGAGATGCAAGATGTCAACTGCATAACTCAGTTCATGAACAAAGAAGCGCAGAGAGAGAACCTGTCAACTTAAGCTTGGATCTTTGGAGACAGATACAAGCCTTAACATAGGGATAACAACTACCTCAGTGACAGCAAGGGTTATTTAACTAAGATGAAAAGGTACTGGGAAGGGTGCAGCAGCATTTTTCTCCTATTAGGATGGACATTGAAACCTCATATTGGCATTAAGAGATCTCTTCCTTTATTGGTAATAAGTGGAAAGTCTAATGTTTATAGTAACAGACATGATATCTTAGCTACAAAATCTCTGGGGTCTCTTTGAAAGCTTTTTGGTTCTGTGGGCAGTGTGATCAGTAACACAATAACAAGGCTGGAAATTAAGCAATGGGAGAAAATAATTTTCTGAAGAGGCCAAGTTCTTCTATCTGTTACACCTAAAGGTTCCCTCATTCACTTTGTAATGTGGCATGCCTGTAATAGAAATTAGGATTAGTGCCATTGTACATATTTTGGCCTGTAAATGTATCTGTGAGTTGATACTGAGCCAATTACAAAACAATCTGCCAATCTTAGAGAGATTAATGAGAAATAACACAATGCTTTTTCTGTTTTCTTAATGGGATTTTCTTACACTAAAAATATTAACATCTTTTCCTTCTCTCTCTTATTCCCACTTAGTATTTATTTAAATTTTGAAGAATAGATGAAATCTCAATTAGATTTTTGAGAGATTCTGCTTCTTATTGATATTTTGTTGGTATATGTATTTATGTGTGTTTTCCACACATAAGGCTTAAAGAATAAGGACTAAAAATTTGAGGAAGAGCAAAATCATATCAAGACATATTCCTCTTTGGCCTTTTTTGCTCAGGGTGCATGGCATGGCATGGCACTACGATTTTTTTTTTCTTTTCTTTTCTTTATTTACTGGATTTTAAAATCAACCTTGACAGTGTTCACATTCATGAAATAAGGTACCTTGTAGCCTTAAACTGCTAAGAACTTTATGCCACTGCTTCTGTGATCCTGTTTCATTCAAGAAGGTCAAAATCTTCCCTTGTGTACACAACTGTTGTAGAAAAGGCTCAATTTCATTTGCTTGAACAGAGAACTTTTTTTACTAAGTTCTATTTACTAGTTTTCCAAATTGCTGTTAAAACTTAATTCACCTAAGGGAAAATAGACTAAACTTTTGTTAGCATTTCTCATAAGAGAAAGAAACAAATGAAAGAAGTGCTAGATGGAATGACACACACTGAAGACTGAACTTTAATTACCCTTCTTGCACCTGTTTCACAGTTTAAACTCTGTAAAGTGGTGTAAAAATAAGTGAAAACGTTGCTTTGCTTTCCAGCACAAATACTAGAAGTTTCTCTCTGTTCTTACTTTTGCCTTACTACCTGATATATTTGCTCATTAAATGAGATTTTAATCTGAAAGCAATGTCAATAATTATTCTAATAGCTTTAGGTTAAAAAAATACCTTGATATGTAATGTGTTTTGGTTTCACACCTGTTCTCTTTGTTAAAAATTCAGGGACACCTTTCTTGGTTTTAGAAATGATGGCATATCATTAAGTTGTCTCCTCTTGAATAATTTCTGCTTATATACATAAATAACTGCACTTGGGGTAGAATTTTATAATGGATTTGAATTATATAGTTGATCACTTCCTATTTCTCATCGGTTCTGGCGAGATGAATACCTAAGTGTCTCTCATTTTTTAATAGTTAGAATTCTACTGAAAGCTTTCAACAGAGTATTCGAATAGCAAGCAAGTAAACAAAATAGGCTTTGGATGAGCATAATTGGTGAATGCTCAGTAAATGAGTGAACAACAGATCCCACGGGTTGGTTAGATTATTTGATCAAATGCTTAGGTTTTCCTTATTCCTTGAAAAAGTGATTATTCTTTCTCATGAATTTTCAAATCATATTTATTCCAAAAGAAAACTGCTACAAGACTAATAGGAATATTTGCTGGATTGGGATTTTGCAAAAAAATTACCTTTTTGTTTAAATCTACAAGTGTTTGAATAAAATTTAATTTTTACAGTATTTTAACTGTTTGTTTTATTGGGGTCCCATTTTGAACAGCATTGTAATTAATGCAAAGTGGTGAAGTACTAAATTTCAGTAGCTTAATTAAGATGGCAAAAAAATAAGGGGATTTTGAATAATATTAGATTCCCTGAAATTTGAGAAGATTGAAAATAGCTTAATGAAGATCAGTTTCACCAGTCAGAGCTGTGAGAAATCAAAAAGCTTTATTTTGAATTCTTGAGATTAAAATATTTTTCTTTGGAAATACCAAAATATTAAATTGCAGCAGTTCCAACATGAGACTTAGGATTTTCCCTTCTCAAAATATATTTTTTTTTCATTTAATGTAGTAAAGAGATATAGAGAACTAATTAATGTTAATAACAAAAATATTAATAATAGAAAGGTATATACATTAAATTAAATAAACTGAAAAAAGAAAACCAATCTTCACCGCCCTTGGCCTTATTGTTGCAATGGGATGTAAAATTATTCTATTCCCTTGCCTAAATAGTCCAGAACAGTTTTTCTGATTATTTATTTATTTCTTTCTTCGATCTGAACACTAAACTGAAAATCAAATTTAATCACCTAGCTTTCCTTAGGAAGCCTAGTAGAGAAAACCAGTTGCATCACCTGTAATTCTTGCATATTTTGTGTCATTTCTATATTTCTGCTCAGCTGCTTTTCTACTGAGGGATCTGAATGATCAGGGCAATATATTCTAAAACACATATTGACTGAAAGTCAATCTCTTATTATTGACATTCTATGGACAATAATAATCTATCTATTATACAGAGAGATTCTATTCTGTTTTAAATAAATAATCTACCTTGGCTGACCAAATTCAGAGGAAGAGAAACAAAAGATATAAAGTAAATGGCTTAGTAAATCTTAGCCAGCTCTGTTGCTTTTGTATAAAATCTGCTTCAGATATGATTATTATAGTGATATGTGAAGGCTGTTGAAAAAAACGCTTGTATAAAACTAAAGCATTTTCTCATTGACCAACAATTGTCCAGTTGTCACCAAGAAGACATCTTTTCTGCTATGCCAGATTAAAGCTTTAAAAACAGATTTACCACTTCACTGTGTATTTCTTGTACCCCAGCTTGGATATATTTATTATCTCATGCTGGAGAAAGTGATTTGAATGCTCCAGAAGCCTCTCAAACTACAAACAGTTTTTTCATCCCAGACAGAGTTGGTGACCCAGACGGTTAGGTGATCTCTGTAGGCTTTGGCTCAAAAAATAGAAAGTATTTCAGGAAGTATTGGGGAAACTTCTTTGTAAATAGAGGACACACAGTCTTGTGAGAGCCTGGTATCCTTCAGGTAGATGACTGAGGAGGATGTTTGACTGCTGGGTACTAACAGAAACTACATATTACTGTAGTTAACAACTTACTCGAGGCCCACAGTACCGAAACCCAGCTGGAAAGATACTCTGAGTTATCCCATCTGTTCACTAAAGACTTTAGGGTGGTTAGCCTGTAGCTATCACAATGTGCTCTGATGCATATCTCATTTCCCTCTGCAAGCTATTATGAGTGTTGCATTCACTGACTTCTCCAGTTTAAGGTAATTTTGTCATGGGCTCGGTGCAAAGAGGTTGTGAAAGCTGGGGGTCTAAGTTAGGATAGAGTTAAGGTTGAATATGTGGTCCGTTCTATACATCAGCTGTGGCAATAACAAACCAACTGCCTTCTTTCTTCATTTCTTTTTTTTTTTGTAAATCTGTGGTGTGTGCTGTGTAATACCCTTAAGTATATCACAATATGTTTATTTTTTATTTTTCAATACATTTTTATAGTTATTTGTGGTTAAAGGTCTTACAACAGGACAAATCCTATAGAAAAACAAATATTTTGTTTATTAGTTACAAACAAAGCTCTAAGCCTACAGTCTCTCTAATTGGAATAAAACTAGTTCTTGGTGTTGGCCTTGAATCAGAAATAGGCATTTTGGGGATCATTCATTCATTGCCTGGCCCTCATCATTCAGATTTGTGTGTGTAGTGTAGCAGCACTTGTTTGTAAATGTAATGACTAAAGATCAGCATTAACATAACCTACAATCAGAACAGTCCTGCTCTATTGAAGTGAGTTATTCTACCAAATTGTGCATAACAGGAATGATCTGCTCAGGGAATTGGGAAAGTAGACCAGTTAAAAAACCCCTTAAACCAAAACCCAAATCCTGGATTTGTCTATTAAAAAAGTTATGAGGAGATGCCAAATAAAACCTACATTAGAATGGAAAGCTTAATAAATTGATTATGTATGAAATCTGAGAGTAACTGCACAACATCTCATATATTCTACTTAATTCTACCTTAAATCTTGTATTAAATCAGAAAATATTTAAAAGTTCATATATATTGTCTTATATATATACATTCACTTTATATATATATGTATCTGCTATATAACGTGTAATATTAAGAGAGAAGAATATTCTAAAGCAGACAAAATTGCTCAACTGAAAGATAACTTGACTTTAGTATAATTATTTTTTTTAATTAAAGTCAGTGACATATAAGCACTATGACTTTGCTAAATGCATTCCTATCAGGGGAGCCTATCCAAAGTATGGAAATCATACTTTGAAAGAAAGTATGAACATAATATTGTCTTTTTTAAGAGGCATGTACAGCTGCCTGCAAAAAGAAAAAGACAGAAAAAATAATTACGTGAGAATATCTACCAGAGCTTTTTCACAAATTTTTTCTTTTTGGTTATTTTCATAATTAATTGCTTCCCTTCTCTTCCCTTCCCTGTATTTTCCTTTTATCTGTCATAAATCTGAATAATAATTTCTCCTACACCTGCTGTATTTTGTTTCCTGAATCTAATTTTCTCCATTCACAGATATTAGTGAAAATTTCAGCTTGTTTTTCCCATCAGATTTCTGCTATTTCATTGTCAAGTTCCCATCAAGAAGTATTTATGATTTTTTCTGTTTCTGTTTATCTCTCTCCTTCTTTCCCCACACCTTTTCTTTAAAGGTGATGCGCCGTGGTTCATTCAGTTTTTCAATATTTCTCATCTTCTCAGTTTCTTTGATCTAATTCTCCCCCCCCCCCTTTATTTTTGTCTCTGCTCCTCATTGTCTTTTTACTTGCCTTTTTATGTCTTGATTTTTTTTCTCCGTTTAATTTTCTGGATTAATTCTTCTGCACAAAGTTCTCTCCATTACTACATACTCTCTCTAATTTTTTCCTTCTTCCAGTATCCCCTCTTGGACACTACCTCCCCTCCTGCTGCTCTAAGATGCAAGGCCTTTCTTCTGTTCCTTCCAGGTTGCACAAAAGGTGTTTTCCTGCCTATCTATCTTTCAAATTGGGAAAAGGACAGCTGCCTAAAGAATTACATCATTCTTTGGCCCTACAAAGAAAGTGATGTGGAGAGCTGGCAGGTATCTTGTCTCCTTTTACTTGCAGTTACAGAATGATTTACACATCACCTGAGCAACAAATACGGGAAGGAGCACAGAGATTACTGGCCAAGCTTGTTTTCTTCTTTTCCTGCAAGTTTAAATATGTCCGTGCCCAGAGAGGAATGAACCAGGGGGTTTTCTTGTCTAAGGTTGAGTTCTACCTGAAGAAGACTTGTTGTCACTTGTGCCTTCTGAGATGTTCATGACCAAGTTGATACTTCCCAGGAAGAATCATACAGCTATTACTTTTTAAAATTAAAGACTCTTCAGGAAGAGGTGAAAGGATTGCATTCTATGGATTGACTTATGGAAAAGCAATGGAGGCTGAAACGATTACAATTGTTCTTTTCATAAAAATGATATTAAGGAAATTAGTATATAGTGCTGGTTTCCTGCGTTCCTATGTAATCTTCGGATTCCATGCAGTTCCATTTCTTACAAGAAAAAATTTTCAGATAACTGTAGGAGTGGGGCCAACGTATGTGTAGGACAGACGGGGTCAACAGCAATAAAATATATCACTAGAGGCTTACAGCAGATGACAGAAAACATGTAAAACAGATGTTCACAACTCAAATGGGAGAGACGGTTGGACGCTAGCTTAATGGTAGCCTAATTTAAGATGGTTTTTTTGAGCTGTAGGCTCTATTGAGGAGAGATGAGATTTAACTACATATATGTACAGCATATCTAGTATGACAGCAAAAAAAATCTGGATACTCTGAACTCCTCAACTATACAAATAGAACCAACGAATATTTGAAATTCTTAGAGAATATACATTCTAGTTAAACATTAGATAGTTAAATATTAGATAGTTAAAAGGAAGTATGTAAGGATTTCAGTGAGTATCTAGTTCTGATAAACAAAAAATTAACCAACACCAAAATAATGAGGAAATAAAAAAATATTTGTTCATTTACATGTAAAATAAATAGCAGAATTGCTGCTCTAGATCCTCTAGATCACTCACTCTACATCTTCCTGACAAGGAAGGATGAATGAGGAGGTTCTGGATAGATCAGTTTCTACATATTCAGTGTTTGGTTTCTCCTTTGAAAGAAGTCTTAGGCAATATTTATGATTGGATGACATGAGTACTTGTCAATTAGTATCTGGTAGCAGGATAAAGCCTCACAACTGATATCTTAGCAATACCATTCTTTATTCAGTGTTCTAAGACATGAGATAGGAAATAAGTAGGAAATGGTGTATTCTATGACAGACAGTATTTTCCAAATCCCCACTAAATCTCAGTGTCCCTTGTAGGTAGAACACATCAGTTGTGTGCTATGTTACCAGCCTTGACAGCATTTTCCTTACCTAAAATAGGTAGGAATAGGTGGGGGTTTGGGGGACTTTTTTATTTGTTTGTTTTGATTTTTTTTTTTCCCAACCTGGCCTACCTTTTGTGCTTTTGGCATATCAGTGTGGCGCTGAGCACGTACAGAGCGTGCAGATTTAGGTGGCTTTATTGGAGCACAATACATCTCCAGCCTCCTCAGGTCACAACTCTGGAAGCAGCATTCATCCACTATTCCCTTGTGGTGTAAGCGTCTACTGCTGGATCCATACCCTGTAGGCTTACCTATTCAAAACACAAATGGAAAGTTTTTATGTTAGAGAGAAAATACAAAGATCTCAGCAGCAATCATATTAAGTTGCATTATTTTAACTGAGTCACCAGTGACATTTGTAGAGGCTGCCTGTGTGTACCTATTCTAAGACCCTGTTCTCTATACAGCTTTGAAAGATATTCCTGGAAATGACCAGCTTGTCTATGGATGGTTGCTATTTAAGCAGTTGAGCAAAGTGACATCTTCTTAGAAAAGTATTATTAAAATATTTTCTTGAACTGTTTTGGCACCAAAAATGGAGAGGAAGGCAGTTAAAAATTGGCATTTAGAAGCCTTGCAAAGGAAATTTGCCCTTTAGCTTTTGGATGAAAACTAATTGTTGAGCTGACTGAGGTAGCTGGGGTTTAAAGATCATAGGTTATGCCTGTGTTGTAGGCAAGTATTTTCTAATGAAAAAGGCTACACTGAGCCACTACGTGCAGTCAGTGTGTTCCAAAGGAGAGATAAATACTGTATACTATTGCACAGGCTGTAAGATCTGCAAGCTCAGAAACTAGTGGGAAGCAGGAAATAAAGTAACAAAATAAACAATGAAATGCAGCAAAAATAGGAAGATGGCTTATGGAAGAGTTAAAAGCAGAAAGTTTTCCATTCTATAGCTTTACACAAGATAAGAAATGGGACTGACATAACATGGTCTTTCACATGTGTTTGTGTTTGCACTGGGTGTCTCTAGAAACTACTTGATTGGCAGATGTTTTGCATTTTTCACTCAACTGCAATAAAGGGTCACATTTTTATTCATAGAACTCTTACACACTTCTCTCTTTTTTCAGTGATTTATAATTTCTTTAGTAACTGTTGATTTCTCTGCTATACTATGCAAAGATTACAGACCCATTATTTCCTGGGTTTGTTTGTATGCAGCCCAGTTGGATGTGCAGTTGCCCTGTTATGACTAACTGAAAAAAAAGTAGTTGTTTACTTACTACATCTATTTTAAAGTTCTGGTAGAATTTGGTTTCAGACAATAAAATTCTGAAAAGGTTAAATGTTTTGTTTTGACAGTTTCGGCATTAAATATTTCCATTTACATAATGACCCACATTGGTTAAGAACCCAAAAATATGAAAAAAGGAAAGAAAATTGCACCAAGATCCAAAAAATGAAGTAACTCAATTCAGTCAGCTTTACCAATTTTTTTTCTTGCTTTTTTTTCCCCCCTTTGGTTTTATCACTGAGGCCAAAAAAAAATCTGTTATTCACAGAATTTGGGAGGAGTTTACATTTTCAGAAACTACTCAAACTAGATAAAGGATAAAGGTATCAAAAAAGATGAAAATTCAGTTTCTCTTTGGAAAATGATCACTTTCAATGCTTATACAGCAAATTCTAGATTAATATCTGTATGCTTGTCCTGCAGTTGGCAATTTGAAGACAACATTGCATTTTGCAATTCTCTGTGATTAAAACATATGTCCACTGATGAAGAACCCTTGAGGCCTTAGTATATCCATAAATGGAAAGACCTCTAGTGGTAAAGTATGTCTAATATTTTAGCCAGCAACACAGTCAGCTAAGAAATAACTATCCCTATGAGCTTTGTAAACCCAGACAATAGGTTTTTAAATGTCTTTTCTTCCAGGGACTATAAATTAAACAAAAAGAAAAACATGCTTATTTAGTATATTGCAATCCACTGAGGGCCTCTATACTGTGCATTGCCTGCTAAATTATTTGTTTCATAAGACGGAGCAGAACAACAAGCCAGGAGATTACAGTAATATTTTGATTTTTCTTTGTGTGTGTGTGTTGTTTTCCATGTCTCACTGAAAAGTATTATACATATTAAGACAACATTTTGGTTTTGATTTTTTTTTCCTTTCTAGGTTATTTTACTTCACTGAGTTATCATAGAAATATAAGCTTTTCCCTGGAGATTTTTCTGAAGTCTATAAATCAGGCTGTTTTAGCCTAAGACTTTTAAAATTTAGCAGTTATGATAAAATGTGGAGTGTTGTTATGGTGAGGGATACTCAGAGCTCTTCCACATTTTGTCGTACTCTCATTTAAAAGGGAGCCCATGGAAGGGCAAATCCTGTTCCTGGATATACAGGTGTAACTTCCTCACAGATACAGCGGAACGGTAAGTACAAATAGTTGAATAGTTGATTAGTTAGCTTACTTTTCTCAGTCTGCCAATTTTTCATAAATAAATATACTCTAAAAGCTTCCATTCAAATATTTTTCTTTAAATGGTATTTCATAGCAACTAACAGACATGGAGGTTCGATTGTTTCTGTGGCTACTGCTAAGAGTTAAAATAAGGATGGACAGTTCACTGGTTAGTTTCATCTGTCTTAACATGACCTTTCTGCCTACAAAAGAAGTTGCCAATGAAAAAAATTCTATCAGTCCAATAAAAGATTCAATCATAGAACTGTTTAGGTTGGAAAAGATCATCAAGTCCAACTATTAATGGGGCACTGCCAGGCACTAAACCATGTCCCTAAACACCATATCTACACATCTTTTAAATACCTCCAAGGATGGTTACTCAACTATTTCCCTAGGCAGTCTATTTCACTGTTTGACAACCCTTTCAGAGAAGCAATTTTCCCTAATATCAAATCTAAACCTCCCTTGGTGCTACTTGAGGCCAATTCCTCTTGTTCTTTCCCTTGTTACTTGGGAGAAGAGACTGTTATAATACTTTGTGTTTCTAAGACTCTTACAAATGTTAGTTCCTCATGACATTCATGCTAGTTAGATAATATTACCTCCAAGTGACATAATTTAGAATCAATAGTATGAAATGTGTTGGCCAGTACCTTCCATGAGTTAACAACAGAATCTAATAGAAGAAATCATCCTTCCATGAGTAGCAAGACTATAAATGTCTTTATCATGTTGAATCTATTAGAAAAATATGTGTTCTCTGCTGAAGCCAATTATCTACTCTATAGAGCATTTATAGGGGCATTTTTTCTCAGTGGTATGTTTTGGTCAGAGAATCTTCTAAGAGGTACTGATGACTAATAGTGGCATTTTTTTATATATGAGGGGCTTATAAAGGAAATTGTCAAATGAAATTTAAAGTTTAGAAGATCAGAAAATTTTGTTGTTTAGTATGTTTAACATTTAGCTTTGTCATGATTAAAGCTAAAGAGGAAATGGTTAGCAGAAGTGATTGATTTGGTTTTTTGTGGAAAATGTTCCATCTCTTTTAACAATCAATAGTTCTTTTTTGGCTCTGTATTTCTATTTTGCAATTTTAAATTTAGCACAATTATATAATCTGATGCTTTCTTAATTATTTTGGTTCAAGACATAAGAAAAGACAATGATATACAATGGGTTATGTAGTGTTCTATCAGTTTATCAGTATAATTTTTATGACTTTTTGGTAAATGCAGTCATTTCAACAGGAATATGTTTGATTTTTCTTTGATGCCACATAAAGTAGAGGAACTAGAGCCATGTACTCTAACTTTTAATAACATCACTTATGTATTTGTGTATGATGTCTTCTGGCAGTACGACCAGTGAAAAATAAGAAAAAGACATGATTGTAGACTCTACTTTTTAGAAGTGTCTGATGTCTAAATTAATTATAAACAATAAATTTAAATTGCTGCTGAGCTCCTAAGTGCTGCAGTATAAAAAAAATGCTATCACAGACAAAGATGTAGATAAAGAATTACAAGGAGATACTAACACTTCTACAGATATTATCAGCATTTGGCCCATCGCCTTCTGGAAGGACTGCAGGATCAGACGGTCCCAGTTCATCAAGTTACCAAACTTAGATCCACTTAGATCTAGGCAAATGTTCAAGCTTCTACATGGTCTGTTGGATTAAAGCACATATTCAACAGTAAGAACATGCCTGAGTGCTCTCCTACGTAGGAACTGATGCAACTAAGCACTTAAGTTTTAATTTCTAGACCAAAATCGTATTAGTAAACATGTTGTGCACATTTAATACCAGCTCACTATTTCTTAATTTTTTTTAATGATATTGCCTTAAAATACTGGCTGATCCTGCTGTGTCAGTAACTGGGCACTCATACAGTTCTTCCTCATCTTTCTGACACAATTGGAGTGCTGCCTTCCAGTTGTTATCAAAAAGTCCCTTATACTTACTCAACCTTCAAAGTGCTGCCTGTGGACATATAACAGTCCTAGGCATTCCTTTTTGCTGACGTACACTGATTTCCTTGGAGTTTTCTTTCCTTTTTTGTTACTTGCTAGCTCAAAAGAGGTTTTATATCATGTAGGTCAAAGTTTATTTAATAGAATTTTTGGCTCTCATTTAATCTTCTCTACCAAATATGTGAATGTTTCTTTCCATGTGCTACAAGCAGATAGAAAGTCTAGTCACACTGTTCTGAAGTCCCTGAAAGCAGGCCAAGGTACAGGATTCCAATAGTTAAACAGCTGGCTTCTGTACTAACAGCACTTCCCTTTAAATAATGCAAAGTCAGTGGAGTAATTCAGTAGGGCTTGTTTACACTTGATTTCTTTGTTCCCCACTCCCTTCCCTCCAAAACATCCCACTGATGCTGCCATTGGTTCTGCTCTATTGATGGTTTCAATGTGAGAAACACTGGTGTAGGTGGATGGTAGAAGTTTCAGTTGTCAAACTATCTAGGCATTCTGTGGAGAATGATAATCTGAGAAAAGCCCATGATACAGACAAAGTTAATCTACTGTTTAGAGGACTCTATCAAGAACTGGGATACTGAGTCCTGGAGCTTTTCTGTAAGTCTTTAGGTTTGCTGTACGTATGTCTTAGAACATATGTCAATAGAACACAAGAATGCCATTTAGACCGTAAACAGTGAACTTATTCCTAACCTGCTATTCGAGTCAATCTTAGCTATAACTGCACCTTTTAAAGTAATGTGAAAAGCTATTGACCTATTAGTGTACTATAATCTTGTACTGAGAAACTCAAAATGTTTCTATCAAAACATCAGGATAATATAATTTGTAAAATTTTGAAGCATTGATAGCAGTTTTGGAGTACCTCTGTGAGGGATCCTCCGGAGGAGTGTAATGACAAACCATTTTTCTCATTTACCACAGTGTCTTGTTTGTGGCTTACAGTGTCTGGATGTATATAAGCATACTATGAAGCAGTAGTTCAGTCAGATTTTTTCTGTGGCCTGAACAACAAGGTTGAGAGTTGATGGTGCTATATTACAATGTAGTAACTGAACAAGCACATCCGGTATGCTAGGTCCAGACTGGGAGCTGGTGGTTGGAGTATTTTTGAGTTGTATTAATGTGTGCCTTATGGTGGCACAGAGGACTAGGGATGCTGAGTTTGAGATTGATTTTACTCAGCATCCCTAGTAACACTTTTTAATATCTGAAAGTTAAGGATCTAGTCTAAGATAGTCAAGTCAACAAGTAGGTTTGTCTGGAGAGTGACTTATTCCTGTTTTGAATGCTGTGCTTAAAATGAAATGAATTGTTCTCTGGAAGAGCCCATGTTCTTTCATCAACTACAGATAAAGATATTTGATCTAGTCTTAGAGTGCTAGTTGTGCTAGTCTTAGCACAACTTCTTCTAGGTAACTGAAGTCAAAGAAAATTAATTCCATTGCAGGTGATTTGTCCTAAACACAAAATGTACATCACTGGTGGAGTATAAAGCCATTCTCTTTTATTTCCATTTTAACAGTTAAATACAATGACACGTATTATTCTAAAAAGAACACCAGCCAGTCTACTGTTTAATTATGTATTTCCATACCTCTTCAACTATGTTCTGTATTCTTGTCTATTTTTGCATTATAAATACATGCAGATGCAAAATAAGAGATTGTTGGTATCACTTTTCATTTTGTGATCTTAGACAAACAGTTTAATGTTATATTGGTAATGCTTCTTGAGGGTACTCTGGAATTTCTAGTCTGTATTTGGAAAATTATGAGTCAATGTTCAATCAGCAGGAAATGCCTGTATTTTGATACTTCTATGAACTGTTAAAACAAACAAACAAACAACAAATCTTGTGAACTATTGTAAAGTCCCTTAACAAAAATACCTCAAGGTTTAAACATGGCAAAGTAGGCAATCTGATTTTCATGTAAATAAGTTGCATGCATTTTGAAGCTACAATATTTAATATTTAGCTTCTATTTTCCTTCAATGTTTTGTTAGTGCCAAAAAATAATTATGCTTAGACTGGTTTTTGTTTGTATTCATCAAAATGAGCATTTATAAATGCTCAATGAGTGAATGCTCTAGCTCTGAAGTCTAATTTAATATGCATGAGAACAGAGAATAAGCTTTATCAGTATGCACAAGTAAAATCTTTATGAAAGCATATGCATTTGTTAATATTGAGATATTGCACTAGAGCTACTGCTTTGTGGAATACTGGGTTGCATTAATTATTGAGTCTAAGGCAAGATGTTTGCTCATTGCTCTGAAATTCTAAGTGAGTAAGACTGGGAAAGCATAGGCACTCAGTACTAATCTATAAGAGAAATCTATCAAGACTTCACAGAGTGTTTTGTCTGAATAATTAGGACATATAAACTGAACCTAATGAAAGAATGAAAACTCTTTGAGGTTTCAAATGGAGAGTAAAACAACTCCAACATTTTACTTCTTTAAGGTCAGTTAGCTCACAAATGTAGATTTATTCCAAAATAAGTCTTCTTTTTTAATTTATATGTCTGTGTTTATTTAGTCTGCCTCACAGTTGAAGAAAGTAACTTTTTCCTTTAGAAATATGCTTTCAGAAGCATATTTTTTTCATTGTGTATTTAATTGGAAAAAAAAAAATCGTCTTCCTCAAAACTCATTTCCAAAGTACAGCACTTGTAACAATTTCCTCTCACATATAGCTACACTGTACTCTGCCCTTTTTATGGAACGGCGCTTTGGAGGCCATTAAGTACTGAGCATGTGATAGAGCCGTTATGCTTCACACAGTAGTTCCTAAGCCAGTTGCAACGTGTGAAGAGAAAGACCTAGAGTTTTGTGAGTATTGCATTAGGATACAAAACGGAAATTTCAGAGTTTAGAATTCTTTTGAGGAAAAAAATAGCAGAAAGAGTGGGAAACAATATAATGTATTATTTTACACCAATTCAGTGCTCTAGCCTTGCCAACCTAGCACAATTTACAAGCCTACGTCAGATTCCAGGGCTGGAAAGTGCCAGATGCTGCCAAAAAATATATACTTTGGCCAGGGAAATGCTTTGCTGGAAAGAAATTCACTATTTCAAGAATAACCAGGTTTATCAGGGTTTAGGACAAGATAATTAGAAACCAGTAGGCCATTGTTACATTTGAATATTGCCCCCCTACTGCATCAATGACAGTGGTAATCAAGTCATCCATGAAAATACATTCTCTCTTCTTGTATATGCTCTAACAGTAAATAATTACTGATGAAAGGATGGATGAAATTACTGGTGAAAGGATGATCAATCGTGATAGGACCTTTCATACCTTTCTTATCCTGTAGCCAATACAAAACTGCCTTTTCTTTGGCAGTTTCTTTCAAACGAAGAACAATGCAAAAACCATAATAGGGTGAAATCCTAGTATCACTGAAGTCACTGGGAAATCTTTTAGTGCACTCAGGATTAGGACCTGATGAATTTGGTGCCAGAAGCTACTTATATATAACCTAATCCCAGGTCTGTTAAAGTCAATTAAAAGACTTCCACTGCCCTTAGTAGACTTTGCATCACGCTGGTAACGAACAATCACTTGCTTTGTCTTCCAACCTTACAGTTCAGTGAGTAAATACTATCTTAATGGCATCTAGAAAGACACGCAGGGAATAGATGTGATTCTTTGAAGGAGGTAAGAACAAAAGAATACTCATGTGAAGAATGAAGCACTGCTATGTGGTTAATGCTACTGACCACACAACAAGCAGTACATTGCTTTGCACTGTGTAATCAAAATTTTTATCTCTATAGGTTCTCTTTCTCAGCTGTATTCTGAGAAATTAATAATAAATAGCAAACACGGTACTCTTGTTACTACATTTCAGAATCTGGTTAGAGTCATCTGGTTAGAGGCAGAAGGTGTGAATGGCTGTATCATTAAGTAGCTCCTGACTAATACCTTTCACACTACCCAGGAGTGTACCTGTTGACACACATTACAATTTTATTTCTTTGTATACAGCAAGAGTGCTTACAGGAGGGTTAATCAGTTGAGAGCAGGCCACTGTCATCTACTATAGAGGCAGACAATTTTCATTCCCTTATTAGAAACAAGTGTGACAACAGAGAAGAAAGCAGGAAGGGGAAAGAAGATAACAGCAAGGGTCTGACCCACTTCTCATTTAGTCTTATTTTATTTTTGTGTAACGCAGTTAACTTCAGTGGATTTACTCAAATATACTCTAAGTTCTAGAGCTATAAGCTCTGTCTAGTTAGATCTTATATCATTGCCAAGGGCTTTGTCAGTAAGAAGCATCCAACCTTCTGCCCCTGTGCAGCAACAGAGCATAAGGAATAAGCAAGATTCAGCTTTGAACCTGTGCAGTATTGCCTGAATTTTCTTTAGACTGCCAGTTACTGAACTTTTCTGTACAAGTCAGAATGACATTACTTAATTACTTCAAAAATTGCTTTCAACATGGTGAGATGACTTAATGCTTTTGATAAAAGTCCAGCATGTAGTTTTCTCACGGCAAACATTTAAAATATGAATTATTTTCTAGAAAAGTTATTTTTGATTGACTGCTACTTTTGGCGTGTCAGGATACTTTTACTTGTGAAGATTGACTTACTAGGTTCCTGATTAGCAAGGACAAATTAACCACTACATTCAGAAAAAGAATTAAGACAGAAAGATTAAGAAACAGATTCTTTTGTCTTCAGTGATGTTAAACAGTACTTTATCCTAAATTAAAACAGCTCTTTGCAGAGAAAGGCAGTACTTGATTTTGAGTTATATTTATGGAATCTACCTATCAATTAAAGTCTGTGACAGTGCCAGGAACTGAACCTACATCAAAATAAGCACTAGGCCAATGCATTAACCATATACCTGTCTTCCTTTAACCTTATTTTTGAGTCAGTAGGACATGTAAAAATCTAATCTTGAAATAAAACATTCCTTTGAGGTCATGATGCTCCTGTTAAACTTGTCTAACAAGATAAAAGAAGTGGTGAAACTTTCCAGTGGAGTACATAATCATTAGGGAGTGAGGATGAAGTCATTGGGACGAGAAAGGGACAGTGAGTTGTATCTGGAAACAAAACCAGATCCAAACCCAGCAAAAATATACCATTATGCTTGATTCACCTTTCATTCACACTGATTTTCTACCAGTTGTAGCTCTGTAGTGATTTAATACTGCAATAGGAGCTAGGAGCATCAGTTCTAGTGGCAGGAACATGAAAATAAGTCACTGCTGAATAATAAATGAAACCGCTCTTGTTCTGCTTGACCATCCAGCTTGCCTTGTTATTACTGAAGACATGCAAGGGGATTATAAAGGAACACTGGTATAGTGCAGGGAAAAGTTGGTTACAGTATAACAACTTAAATACCAAAACTACAGTTTCGCTAGGTTTGTTCTGGGTGTCATACAGGAATACTATACACATTAAAAGGGCTGTGGCAATGTTGAAGTTGATCTGGCTTTTAAGTGCCACATGCTCACTGTCTTCTTTTGAGCCCCAACTTTCTGCATCCACAATCATTTAAGCAAGGGAACCCAGTTCAACAGAAAAGAAGTAGGATGAGTAAGTATGCTTACACTGGTGTAGACTTTTTCATTTATCTTATTGGTGTACTGATGTGTGGGCTTAATGGCGACTGTGTAAATGCTAACTGTTAGGTGTGCTTCCATCTACAAAATTGTTGTTCCCAAGACTGGGCCCGTGCCTTTGCACATCATGACATCCAGTTCATCAGGCTGAGCCTATCCTTGCTCAAAAGCTATGGTGGTTATGCAAGAAAAGAAAAAAGGTATTTTGGAAAAATAAAAGAAATACTTGCCTTAAGCATACTTGGCCAGTGGAGGGCTTATATGATATCGCAGAAAATGAGAAAATAGAACCAACTAATTCCATTGAAATGCTTTTCTAAAGACCTCTTTTTTCCTGTATTAGTTATTGGAAATCACAGCCATTTTTAATTCTTAAGCCTTCAAAATCTATTACTCAATTTTTGTTCTTTTAAATGCTAATAAAACTCAAATCCTGGAGGATTTTGAAGAAAACATTTTGATCTGAAAGCATAGATTCTGAGTTGTGTCTGAAAATATTTCTTGGACATAGGCATCAGTCTTAAGGCCTTTTCAAATGCTTTTGTTCTGAGCCTTTAGATATTTAATTCTGTAGTTACAAGTTAATTACCTGTATTTAAAAGTAATAATCCCGTATTCAAATATGACATTAAGAGTCAACCTGTACAAAGGGAAATTATGTTCAGGCATGCTCTGTTGGTACCCAAAATTTGACTTGATCACAAATATTTTCAAATAACTATCCTTAAGTAGTTAGTTGTAGTTAATCCTTCTATTAAAATTGATACTGACATACATGAACCAAATCAAATAGGTTAGAAACCAAACATTTCTACACAAAAAAATCAAAAAATCACCAGACCACCAAAATCATTGTATGTTCTTCTTCTTTGCTTCTTGTCTAATTTGATACAACTAAAGGAATGAACAAGTATCCAGGGGAGGCTAAATCTTTTCAGTTATTGTAGATATGCTGTTAAGAAGTGGTTTTTTCTAATAACATATTCAAATTAACTTTGTCCTTTTCCACTCAAATGTCATTAAAAAGTGGAATAATCCATACAATTTCCTCTGACACTGCCTCCTAAAAGTGCTATTTATGATAATACTTGCAGCCTCCTGCACTTTTACTATTTATACACTTTGAGTGTCGATATAGATGTCAGCAGTACAGTATTTCTTTCTCTTAGTCCTTCTGTACCGCAACTTTTTAGAGTTCTTTCCATTGAGAGGGATTTTTCGGTAAAGTAAGACCATTGATCTCACTGAACCTTTGGTCAAAATGTATACCCAGTTAAAGTCTTCTGTGGTTTGGGAAAGCTGGATTATTTTTATTCCCCGTTGTTTTTCATTCTGCATTTCTTTGAACTCTTTGCTAGCCAGAAAAGGAGGTGCCAAAATAACCCAAGGAGGCTGTGCAGCCTGTCCGGAAGTGATAAGCTCAGCAAGTTTAGTGAGAGTGGCTGTTCATGTAAGATTTCCAGCTCAAGGCCCTTAACCAGGATGATACTTGTTTTCCCCATTTGTGAGATTCAGAAAAGTTTCAGGTTAGCAACTGGATAAAATCCTAAATGGAAATAAAATGAAGGAACTTTTACAATTCTATTTGTCTGAGTCTGTTTTCTCTCCTTTGCTTCTAAATGATTACACTCCATCTCTTGTGATTTTATTTATTTATTTGCAGTCTCTCCTCATCTGTCACTTGCTTATGCCTCTCATGCATTACTCCTCTTCTTCTAATATCCCTTCATAACTTTTCTAATTAATTTCCTAAACTCAATCCAGCATTCTAGGTATTCTTTGTTTATCCCTCTAGCAGTTAGACAGCAGGGCATTAAATAAGCTGTTATCAATTTAAACTTCATAATTGTTTTAACTTTCCATCCAGCATCATAAAACTGCTATGCAATCAACTGTGATCATTCTAAAGACTAAAAACACAAAAATAAACTATTGCATATGATTTTCTCTATACGACTTCAGAATAATATTGTCTTTAGACCAGATAAATTTAACATATACCTTATTTAGAATTAGTAACAATAAAATACAATCAACATTGTATTCCTATTTTTTTATAGTCTTGGTGATACAAAGCATAAACCAAAAGTTTTGATGCAGGAAATAGCTGCATATTATTGACCTGTGTGGGACCGAATCTCCAATCTTCTCTCTTAATGTGTCTGTCTCTCTATTTGAATAACTGTGGTCTTTTGCCAACAGCTACTATGCAGTGTCTTCATAGAATAGCACAGATACCACAGAGGCATAGGCTGCTTCTCCAAGTTTTGTGTCTTCAACTGTGTATTTATTATGGGAATATCACATGAATTAAATGCTGTGGTGATATATATAGAATTTTTTTCTATGTCATACAAGATAAAGAGATGAAGCTGTTGTGATGAAGCTGCATCATCAGCAAATAGATCTGAGCACTGGAATTTCCTGGGTATTACTTATACTATAGAGAAAGTGGTTACACATCCAAAAGTTTTGAGTGATCAGCACATAATAGATAAAATTTACAAGGTCTACAAAAAGGTTTTCTGTCCTTTAAATTCTTTTTAACAACTGTTCTTAAAGTCAAGATCTACTGAAAAATTTAAATAAATGTTTAGCTGGCAGGGATTGCAGTTTCTTCATCATTCTTGAGTTTTTGGATTCCTTCATAAATTAAGACTGGTTTTATGGCCAGTCACACATTAGCCCTGAACTCACCTGTAACACCCATTAAGACCAGCTGGATGGATATATACCTTTTTCCCTTCAGTATTAAGATGCAGGAGGTTTTAGAGTTGTTGCACCTGCTGGCCAAGTGTGTGTTGCTGGAATGCCTGGAGATTGACAGTGGCATTGCTGTCATCGTTTTGGTGCATTATTTGTGTGCAAAATATGGGCAGTAGGTTCAGTTTCTTTTTTACACTAGAGGGCTCCTTCACCCTTGGTTAGCAGCGTGGAAGTGCCTACAAGTCAGAGCAGTGGAAACAGGCTGCAGTGTAAGGGTATGTCCACACTATAGGACATAACATCTGCGCCTCCATCGAAATTGCTTCTGCCTATCATGGTATTGTCATCTCATGAGCAGTATCAGAGAAGCTTGTGATCATTTTCATGCCTTCTTAGCACATAACCTGGCAAGAGCAGAAACCCTGTGGAACTATTTCTGAACAAAAAGATTTGCTCCCTGTTCAGTTTATAGATACATATGAGAGTGGTAAATGCTGTAATCAAGCCAGATGGCAAACTGGAAATCTTACCTTGAAAGTTTCCTAAAATTGTGGACACTAGGTAAGATTTTTGGAGGCTATTGAAAATCACGTCAACTTGTCTTTCTGCTATTGGAGTGACTGTTAATTTAATTTAATTTCAGTAATGGGACCAGGAATTTTACATGTTGAAGAAAATACTAATGCTATCTCTGCGTGTTACAATAGTTTTTCCTGTCAGTATTTGGATCTACAGTGGTTCAAATAGCAGACAGACACTAGAAAATTACAAGAAAGTTTAATTGTTGGAGGAAGGCACCCCCATGTGATAACTCCACTTGACCTTTTTTAGACCAGAATTTCAGATCATTTTGACCTGTAAGTACAGTTATGGGATTTGAAAAATAAGCTGGTAAAGAAGATGTGCAAATCAGGACGTAAAACACTTCCCAAGTATCTGTCCTTTGGCCTCTTTTCTGTATTATTAATAGTTTTCTTAACTGTCTATACCAAAATGCCTTAATATTAATCAGGCTAGGTTTTCTTCATTTCTAGTTTAAATGAAATATTATGATAGAAAACCAGGAAATTTACAGACTGTGTGTTGTAGTTTAGTAAACTTTCAAGTTTCTAAACTAACTAAACTGTTCAGTTCAGTGCAAGAGGTTATATGGTAAACAGTGTTTTCCATTCAACTAATGATAACAGAAATTGTTCCCAAAACACTGAGTTATGTTGATATTTTAAAATATTGCTACTGATCTCCTCAGCTTAAGTACTTAAGCCCTATCCTGCTCTTTGTCAGCTTCATGCTTGGGAAATGTCAGTGGAGTGACAGCTGGTGGAGTGAAGGCAAAGAGCAGAGAGGAAGCATTGAAAAATGTTTGGAACATGTTGCTGTGTTGTAGGGAGAAAAGATACTAGAAATACAGAAAACAGTATGTGGTGTTTAAAATCCACAGTACATTCCACCCTATGTAAAAGACTGTTTAGTATCGGTTGTAATTAAACTTATATGCATGAGGAACAGTATATGTGTCAGAATTCCTTGTCATTCTTCAATAATGCAACAAGGAAGATTATCCTTCCCCTACTCCAGGATGACGTCATTGTACTGATAAGTAGGACTTAGGAAAGGTTTATGTTCTTAGCACTAGAATTAAAGAATATAATACTCCTTTTAATGTAATAATTTCTAGCTCGACTAATTTTCAATTTTTTTATTTATTTTATCTTGCAAGATCATTAGGAAATTCAGGAATCATTTCTCTGGTTTGAGAGACAAAGAGTGGGGTAATCTAAGGATAAATAAGCTGTCTCCTGCAGTGTTCCTCTACCACTGTATCACATCTGGCAAGTATCTACAAGGTCTTTCAAAGTGATACGCTGTAAAATTGCTACAAAATGCAGTGTTTAAAAATTCAAACATATTATCAGTGTTTTAGTGTTGAAGCTGTTAGTAATTATTGACAACTGTATTTGTTTCCTAATAGAACAGATGTTCTTAATTTATTATTTCACATTGTAATTTTCATATAAGACACCATACTGGCTCAAGATAGAATATCAGTGATAGGACACTTGTTCTTTCTTTTTGTTCAGAAGAAACCAGACATTATTGCACCATGTCCTATATCTTTCTCAGATTCTTTTTGACTCATTTCCTTACAAAAATTGCTGAAAGCTCTCCAGGGTTCTTCATGGACCATTCATTCATTATTGTCTCAGTACTTTGGCGCAATTATATAAAGTCACATTTAGTGGATGGAGAAGAAGAAAGATTAGGCTATATGGCATCTGGTATAGCTCAATCTGGAATCAATGAGGGGCAGCCCAATCCCTACAGAACAATTCATCCTGTCTCATTGCACAAAGTGCATATAAGTGTTTGAAAATTAAATATTCCTGCAAAAGCAAACTAAATATCCTGTAACACTATCATCAACTGAGCAGCAGAACACGAAGTTTGGTAATCATACACATAAATTACTGTTGTTTGGCACCACAATATCACCATTGACACTAATTGTTGGAGCAGATAACAACACCTAAACTTCAGATTGCCTGACACTTTCTAATATTAATCTCTGCCTTAATGTAACTTCACCAAACCTTAACTGTCTGAGTTTCAGGTTTTGAGAATGGAACATCTTTGATAGATTTTTGAAGGGTTTTTGTTTTCTTCTTGTAAAAGAATGGGATAGAGAAAGGTGCAGCTAAAACAATGGAGTAATTTCCAACAGTAAGATGAGAAGCCACATGGGTTTGCCCCTATTAAAATGTAACCCTCTCTTCTCTGAAACATATGTCCGTTTTACTGAATAACTAATCCTTGTGCTTCTGTGATGTGAAGGTGGAAATTATGGAAGACAGAAAAAGGAAATTACCTTGGTTCAGAGATGTGCACCTGTATCCTCCATGTGGAAATTCACCTAAAAATTGCAAATTTCCAAGGCTCTGAGGTATTTATCCGTTAAGGTAGGCATAGGTATTGATCAGTCCAATATTACTATTAATCAGTTCAGTTCTCTGAAGAGTTAGGCTGCCACAAGTGTTTTTATTTTTGTATCCCCGTCATAATAATTTCAAGGAGTTGTCATCTGGCAACTCTCCTGCTCTTTAGAAAGGCTGCTGTCATTTGTTACTGCTTGCCATAAGTGAACCTGCTGCCTGATATTGACATTTCCCCAGGTGAATGCTGAGGTGAGGTTTGAGAGTGAAGTTAAACAAGATGTGGTTAGGTGATCTGGTGGGGGTATTTCTACAGAGGTGCTCCACAGTCTGCACTAGCAGACTGCAAGATTGATACTTATATAGCTATCCACTGACATGCAATTACTGGTACAGAGTGCAGTCACTGCCCAACCCAGATCTGGTACGAAAAGTTGGTTGCAGTTGCATGTGCTGTGCGTTTGTGAGAGGAGAACTGTCCTTGAAACCTGGTTCAAAGATGATTCACCCTCAAAGGAATCAAAGTCCTAGTTCAGGTAAGGTAGCTGCCAAATACATAACTTTATTAGCAACTTTTAAAGGCTCCTCCGTATTAAATTATGTTTTCTTTTGATTCATCATTTTTACCTCTTTCCAGATGAAATGTTTCTGCTTTGCTTGTAACACATCTCTTACTGCTAATTCATGCCTTCTTTTCTACTGCATACAATTTTGATGTATAATGAATGTTTGTAAAAGAAACATACTAGAGTATTGACTCCTTTAAATTAATGATGGGTATCTCAAAGCTCAGACTAAGGGTCTGGTTTTTTTTTCTATTGTTCCTGCATTAATAATAGTGGAAACTTTTGAACAAAGTTTCTAATTTAAGAGAGTAAAACTTTTCTCAATTGATTTTCCCACATCAAAACTACATTGCCATTCTGAAAAAGAATACCTTCACAATTCATTAACACGGTATTGACCCAGAATTGACAGATATCCTACCTGCAGGGAAGTCACTGACTTCAGGGAAGTTAACCTCATGGGAATATTGATAGAAACAGGGCTAGGAAAAGAGCATGCAAGGCAAGTGCACTCTTCTCTGAGGCGAGTCTTTTGATTGCCTCATCTCTGTGTTAGCATTGGCAGAGTGCTGTGGAAAGTGAAAAGAAAATGCTTACTAGGCTCTACCACTTTATTGAGAGGATGCAAGGGAAAGTGGTGTGAAAAGTGGGATGTGTGGGGAATTTGAGTGAGAGCACAGTATTTTGTTGCTGGCAGATGTCTGCTGGGCTTTACCATTTTACTGGGGTGGTACAATTCAGTTGTTATGACACATCCAGGAAGAAAAACAGAAAACACGAACTTGGAGAAAATTAAAAGATGATGACTCAGAACTTACACCCCAAACTAAAATGAAGATTGAAACACTGCACCAATTTGTTCAGAGCAGGAATCTGAAGCACACATGAAGATGTGATGAAGCTTCCGATTTGTTGAAGCTTTACACTGATCTTCAGATAAAGAGGGGAATATTAGAAAGCTAGTGTCAAGGTGAAAGGCAAGGATGATTACAGATAAACTGCAAGCTTAGCTTATATTTTTGCTGCCATGCTCTTTTCATAATATTCTTTTTGTTCAGTGTGTAGTCAGCCCCACATCTGCTTCTGCTGAAATCCAAGGAAAAGTGTTTCAACGCCTAGAAGTGTTATTGTTTGACTCCTTTGGCTGGGAGAATGAGTGTCAAGTAACCTATGAACTCCGTGCCATATACTCGCAGTTAGCAGAGGGCCTGCTGGGGTGATCTACTTAACTTGCCATTAAGTTTTATGTAACTGTTATAGTATTGTTTAAAAATGGCTTGAGGGATTCTCTGCAGTAATATGGTATACATTAACTTCTAGTTTGAAAGTAGTAGCCAATTTTTATCCGTTACGTAAACAGATCTATTTTTATTGTATTTACTGAACTGTCTTCCTTAGTCTGATAGACGGTTACCTATAATTTTTCATCCTTATTGAAATGCAACATTTTGCTTAAAACTTTAACCCTTCTAGTATTTGAGTTATATATGGATGAGCTTTTAAAAAATAGTATTTGGATGGATCTGAATGTTTACATGAATTGGAGGATTTCAAAAGCATTTAAAAGGTGAATAAACGTCGTTGCCTCATTTTCACACATGGTGAAAGTAAGACAAATACAGATAAAATTGGTTTGTTCAAGGTTATGTAAGCCAGTTAGTCCCAGAGCTAGAAATAGCAATAGCCCTCCCATCTGCTTTTCTTTATCCATTGCCTACCTACAGAAGCACTTGGTCTGTCCTCTGAAATAGAAAAGGTTAAAGAGAGTTTACACCAGTTGGGCTTCTTGTGTTTTGAAGTCTTATTTATGGTTTTGTGGATTGCACAGAAAGGGACTGTGTTAAACAGAATTATGTACTGGTGGACTCATGCATTTAAATATCTCACCATTTCTTTTTATGGGTGCAAAATTTATAAATATATTTTCTGTATATATGAGAAATTGGTTAGCAACACGATAATCTTATGCAGCATGTATGCACTCAGAGCAGGACAATCCCTGGTATCAATACAAGTTGGGTGATACAGGAATTGAGAACAGCCCTGAGGACAAGGACTTGGGGTATTGGTAGATGAAAAGCCGGACATGAGCCAGCAATGTGCACTGGCAGCCCAGGACCATATCCTGGGCTGCATGAAAAGAAGCATGACCAGCAGGTCAAGGGAGGTGATTCTGCTCCCCTGATTCACTCTGGTGAGACCCCGCTTGGAGTTAATGCATCCAGCTCTGGAACCCTCAGCACAGGAAACACATGGACCTGTTGGAGAGGGTCCAGAGGAGGGCCACGAGGATGATCAGAGGGCTGGAGCACCTCTCCTTTGAAGACAGGCTGAGAGAGTTGGAGTTGTTTAGTCTGGAGAGGAGATGGCTCCAGAGAGACCTTATAGCAGCCTTCCTTTACTAACAAGGGGCTTATAAGAAAGACGGGGAAAAACTTTCCCCTTTTTCTCCTGACAGAGCCTGTCATGATAGGACAAAGTGCAATGTTTTTAAACAAAAAGTGGTTAGATTTACACTAGATAGAAAGAATAATTTTTTTTACAGTGAGGGTTATGAAGCATTGGGACATGTTGCCCGGAGAGGTGGTAGGTGCCCCATTCCTGAAACATTCAGGGTCAGGTTGGATGGGACTTTGAGCAACCTGATCTAGTGGGAGGTGTCCCTGCTCATTGCAGGGGGGTTGGACCAGATGATCTTTAAAAGTCCATTCTAACCCAAGCTATTCTATGATTCTTTATCAAGAAGTCAAGTGGCCATGGGTTTGATATTGGAAGTAATCTGTGTGCAGAATTCTTGTGCACTTTAAGTTGCAGTTTTATTGCCAAGTGTTGAAAGAAGAAACGGTGGTCTTGTTATTTGTCAACAGAGAAATTCAGGTCCTTTTATCTTTGCCAAAGAAGTTGTAATTCAGTCTACACCAGATGACAGTGTTTTATGGAGCATATTATCCTTTATCTTCTGGGAGCATAGCTTCAAAATTCATTGATAATATGCAGCCTATGAGGTACAATAAGCCTTAATTTCATATTTTTATGCATCATAAAAACCATGTTGCTGGACTCTTCAGTGAATCATCAAGAGGGGAAAGGATATATTGAACCACTGCTGATAACTGTGATCACATAAAGGGGCAATGAATCCAACAGAATGCCACTAATTTACAGCTGCAATATACTGATATTCCAAAAGGATAGGTAACAGACACCAGAGACTCCCTACTGCATGTCACTTGAAGCAACTTTCCCTTTACTAGTACCTGTCACTACTGACTTCTGTTTATCAATCACCATTGTCTTGGCAGCAAGAACTATTCCTGGTTAGTGTTTTGCTACTGCCCTGTGCAGCAGCTGCTCTGGAATTTCTGCACCATGCAAGAATGAGGTAATTTCTGTTGCTCCAGTAAGAGCAAAAAGAGGCTAATGATTCTTTGGATGGGTGCTTAGTTTTGAAGAAAAGGAAAGGTGTATTACATTCCTCTTTTCTGTTACGTGCTGTTCTCCATCGCTTGTAGTTGTCAGGCCTAACCTATACTGTTAACTTGGACTGATACATAAACCACTTACTCAGCAAATTGTGAGTACTATGGTATTTATTGACTGTATAATTTAGGTGCATTGTCACCCATTAAAATGATCAGGATTAGATCTTTTACCAAATTATATCACTATGAGTTACATTGGTGATGAAGCTGTTCTTACTGTGTCTGTTGCCTGAATCCAAGCTTCCAGCGTTAACATTGGCTTAAGAAGCTTTACATTTTCTTTTCCCCATATAAAGAAAAAATATGAAGAGCTCATATTTCAAAATAAATCTCCTGAATTGTACATTATTTAACATCTGACACAGTTGAGATTTTAAGCCGTTGAATGCACATATCATGCATTTTTAAAAGTGACATTGCTATGGTTATGAGTTACACAACAACATGATGTCAGCCCTCTGATTGGTGTCATGGTATTTAGCAATGCCACTTGGATAGGAAAGTTCACACACAGAAGCCTGTCCAACAGTTCTAAGAATTTTATATCTTTTGAAGTATTCAATATATTTCTTTATATGTTGAAGCCCTGGCCTTCCAAACCCTTGTTTTTATTTTCCAGCAATCTCAGTGAACTTGGGGTCATTGAATTGCTTGCTTTCTCACTTGCTGCACTGAAATCAAGCAGCTATCATCTAAATTATTGCACTTTAACTGTGTCTGAAGTGAGTTCAAAACCGTATTTCAAAACAGCATTATGATTCTGCTTTCAACATGGTATAAAGAATATAATGCAAACTGAAGAGGTAGAGATGGTTCAAAGAAAAAATAGGTATTCTGTACTGACTCAAAATAAGAATAAATGACTTTCAGATTTCAACTGCCTACTTCAGCTACAAGTTTTCTGTCATTGTAGGTGTTTCATCAAGAAAACAATCTACTGTTGATACAAACTAGGCCTAAATTTTCTGAGGCATCTCTCCATTTCCTGAGACTATAGGGAAATGGCAAACTGAAAATCACCAAAATATTATTGTTTAGGTTGTTCAAAACAAACAGCTTTCCAAGTGTTGCATACAATACTGATGCAGCATTGGGAAAGCAGGAAAAAATCCAAATTGACAGGTAAAGTGGCATTTTATTTAGTAGATTACTGTCCATTGCCAACAAAACTTGATATGTGAAAAACATGATGTTTATACTGTGACTGTTGAGAAATTCACTGGTGGTCTCTGCTAACACTCATGATAAAATTACTTGAATGAATTCTCATCCAGTTGCTAGTTTCAACTGACTACTCATGAACGGATAAGCCTAATTTATGTTGTCTCTACTGAAGAAAGGAAATTACTTATTCCAGAGGAAGGTTTAGCACAGAACTCTGAGAGATGTTTATACAATCACAGCAGTTGATGAACTTTTTGTGAACATGTGCTGCACGTGCTGAACATGTACAGGGCTTTTCTGTATATTCTTTCCTGAGCTCCTTCACTAGCTGAAAAGAGTTCTTTTTATGTTATTTCTTAATTGTTTTTAGTACGTTAATCTAAAATCAGATCTCTTGACCAAGAGATTTCAATAATTTAAATTTTAAGTGATCCTGCACGAAATTCTATTTCTCACCTGCCACTTGACAATAAAAACTATTCTAGGTCAATGCTGTGCTGCTATCCTGCACAACAGCTGCCCTAGAATTTCTGCAGCTCACAAGGGTGACGCAATTTCTGTTGCTCTAATGAAAGCAAAAAGAGGCTAATGATTCACTGGAAAGCTGTTTACAGTTGAACAAAAAGAGATGAAGATCACCTTGCGTTTGTTTCCGGCTTTCTTGGCAAAAGTGCTTTGTTAGCTCAAGTAGCACAGGGTATATGCTGAAGCTGCTATTGAGCAAGTTACACACTTGCAGCTGCATGTTTTAAATCCTGGATTTGGCTTTTTGCTCCTGTTTCTCTACATGAATGGAAGGTACTGCTTCATCTCTAGGTTAAATTAACTGACATTGGTATTCTGTGTTGAACATACAAAGTACTGGCTGAAATGTTTAAATGTTTAAATTACTTTGCAAAATTAATCCTTGCCATCTCCAGTTGGATATGCAATTACCAGGGAAAAAGAAACAACTTAAAAATGCTTAGAGAAACAGATGATTTCCTGGGAAATTGTAGGGTATAATGTATTTGTCTGAGTGCTGCAATCAAATACTTCTATGATGAGCACTCTAGAAGAGATTATGAGGAAAATATTAATTCTTATTGTCTGCAGTGTTTGGATCTTGGAAGTCAATAGGGCATGAGATCACCCATCACATAGTGAAGACAAAATAAATATTTGAATGGTTTTTTTGCTTCTCCTAAGAAGTATGCATCCTGCATAACTACAGATAGAATTTTTTTCTTAAAGTATCTGGACGGTATCATAATGTAAACCAGATTGGACTATGAAGCTGGACATGAACAGGCAGTGGGCACTTGCAGCCCGGAAGGCCAATCACATCCTGGGCTGCATCAAAAAGTATTGCCAGCAGGTCCAGAGAAGTGATTCTCCCACTTTACTCTGCTCTGGTGAGACCTCACCTGGAGCACTGTGTGCAGGTCTGGAGCCCTCAATAGAAGAAGGACATGGACCTGATGGAATGAGTCCA
>BJBW01002928.1:236211-250866 GCA_004320125.1 Scolopax mira | reverse complement strand
CATAGCTCAAGTTCACTTTATTTCCACTGGCAACATTTTTTTCCTTTGAAAATCTTCTCATGTAGCGTGGGAGCCTTTTGTGTTCACAGTGATTACTGCAGGTTTTACTGATGGAAGTTGAAGGCCAACTGTTCCCATGCAGTCCAACTTCTGGAAGTGCTACATCCCTCCGGCCCGATAGGTTCTGCAGGGAGTGGCAGGCACGCAGCCCTTCCCAGGGGGAGGCTTAAAATGCTTGGAAATTATCAGTTAGGACTAAAAGCCTGAACGCTTTGAAGTTTTGTCACGCAAAGGCGAGTGAGTCCAACTGAAAATGTTATGCCCTCTGCCCCCTGCCACGGGGGTGCTGGGGATGGAGCTGCAGCTTGTGATGGAAGCCGTACAGCCTGTGCCAGGCTGCCCCCCCACTGCCCTCAGGAGCAGCGTATTTATGTGTCGGGTGCATGAAGCCACCCAACCATAGGTATGAGCTATGCATTGACTGGAAGGTGTGCAACATGCCCTGGAGAAGATTGTGACACCTTAGGCTGCCATGCTCCCATCTTCCCTTCCAGGAGGGATGCTGCTGGGGAGACTGGAGGCCCGATGCTCCACCAGCATCCAGCTATGGGGAGGGAGCTCTAATGCATGAGCTTACATGACATTAAAACCTGACACAGAGAGATGTCAGACAGCTCTAGTATGAATCCAAGCTGGACCAGCACAGGCTTCCTTTGCAGTCCCGTTGTACAGCCCTGAGCTTAAGCCAATAAATCCTCTCCTTCTCTCCTTCCTTAACACTTTTATAGCCCCTGCTACAGACACTACTTCATAATGCTATCTCAAAAAATAATACTTGTGATGATAGTGGAGTTGAATTAGCAGTGAGTGCAACTCTGGGAACTGAGGCGATGAAAAGTGCACCACTAACTGCAGAGAGGCTGCCACAGCTACGGCAATGTAACCTCAAGGATGGTAGCTCCTATGATAAACAACATGCTGATTCCTGAAGTTTTATGTAAGAGCACTACTGATCAGCTGCAAGTAAATGACATAATGGTTGCCATGCTGCTAATTTATTGGAGTTTATCAAGAAAATAGCAATGGTGCCTGTGGAAGAGCTATTATCAAATGTGCAAATGGAGTTTGCTATATTATTGCCAGGACATCCTAATGCATCACTAATGGGACAGCGGCAGACAGCCCCACTGCTTTGCCGAAATGATCAGTCAGAATAGCTCAGCCAAGCCAATCGTATACATTTCTCTTGAGTTCACCAACTGGCTTTTGACAGAAAAACACACAGACAGGGAAAGGGGAAAAAACTAGAAACACATACACAAAGTTAAAGCTAAGATACCCTAGTTAGGGATTAGCTTTATTTTTATGACACAACTGAAAAGATACCCAAAATGACCTTTTCAGTAAGCAGATACCTTTCAGTCTTGTCAGTTCAACTTGAGTTGTGGGTATTGCAGCTGCTGGACTGAGCTACAAAATGTCAAAAACATCAACTGCAGATGAACCCTCCTTGGTATATATGCTTGGGTTGCAGTGTTGTTTTTGCAAAGAAACAAAACAAAACAGAACTTACTATTTTATCACAGAACCATATACCAGCTGAGGCACAAAGGCAGCTCTGGAGATCATCTAGTCCAAACCCCTGCTCAGAGCAGGGTCGGTGAGAGCAGGTTGGTCAGGGCCATGTCCAGTTGCATTTTGAGTATCTCCAAGGATGGAAACTCCACAACCTGTCTGGGCAGTTTGTGCTTGTATTTGATCACCCTTAGAGTAAATTTAAAGTCAAATTTGCTGTATTTCAAATTGTGCCAAAAGAGAGTGCAAAGCTTGCCACTCCTTGGTGAAAACTTGATTAAGTTCAGGAAGGCATCTAGTAGGAAAAACTGTTCTTAAATGGGAAACAACACATGAAAACTCAGTCTGGAGGTGAAGCTTGGTACTGGGCTGCACAGGGTTGCCTTATCTTCAGGATAAGATTCATCTCATCACTTTTGGTCACTACTCACCATAACAATATGTAACAACAAAAACACCACCCAGGAGAGGAAGAAAGTTTTTCCTCTTTAATGACCAACATTTCTAGAAGTTGGAAACTACTCAGCAATTCAGCTAGGTGTGTAAAAGCAGCATCAGAAAGATGATTAGGGGAGAAGAAATTTTTCAAATATTCTGGGGCACTATGCTGAGAGGTTTCTTTTATTCCTATACCTAATCTTTTGTCATTCTTAGGTAAGAGTAGCAAACTTTTACATAAGCAAACTATTCACATGGAAGTCATGTGTGGAAGCCATTCTATAGCCATTCTCACTGTGCAGAGACTATTGCTCTTAAGTGTTGACCTTTTTTATTTTGCATGTTTAAGAGACAAGCAATTTATAGAACAATTTCACAAGTCTATTTAGTTTAGCTTTACAAGTCTTTTTAGTGTAGCTTTGGGATTGAAACACTTCAAGCACTTCAAGCAAGTATCACATGGCTTTCTGAAGTCTGCTACAGAAATCATAATAAAATGCCTATTGTAGGAGAAGCATAACTAAACATATAAGGAAACTGTGATTCATTGGACCTGGGACAATTCAATGTCTTCTGAAGACAAGTATGTACTTCTCCCTGATTCACCTTACCTGAAGTATTTCTCTAAGCAACAGCAAAAAGTGTTGAAGTCAAGAAGAATTTTAATAGCTCAGCATATGAATTATATACTTATACTGAGACACAGCTAACTGAAGCTGCTGGAAGGAAGATGGAACAGAAAGGTTTGCTCTGGAATTGAATGCTATAACCAGCTCAGAGGTGCTTGCTGTAGACATGTCTGTGCACACACATGGGAGAGAGGCAATGAAAGCCCATCAAAATGTCTGGGGTGGAAATTTAATTAGTATGATCTGAAGTATAAGATGAGAGAAACTTTTACAGCTGCAGTGCAGGCTGGAAAGAGGTGTGGAACTATAAGCAAAACTAGACTCCTACTCTGTTCAGAGAAATGAGATTTTGTAGGTGTTTGAAATAACAGATTTGTAGTGAAGAAAAAGTAGACGCCATGTCAATTCCTTCTTCTAATGAAAAAGCTTGTAAGACCCTGAATAACAATTAAACCCTCAGGTCAAGGGTATACCTATCTGGACAGGAGAAATTGAAATGTTATTCTTGCTGAGCCAAGGTGGAAAGAAGATATTCATTGAGCTTAATCAAAAAGTTAATCGAAAGTATTTAAACAAAACCTGGCACAAGGGCTAGAGGCTTTACTGGAGGAGCTTGGGAAACCTAAGGATGCCTCAAAAAGGGCTCAAGAACCACAGCTGCAATTTCTCCTGGGGAAGAATATTTAACGCAAGGTTGAAACCTCTGAATTTATTTTGGTGGTGTTAGGAGGTTCGACTGTACATTTGCTATTTATAAGAAAGGGATCAGTGTAAATGCTTGAATTTTCTGGGCAATCTCTGTAACTCTGTATTAAAAGCCAAGAAAGATCACTTCTAAATATCCATTTTAAGTATCAAATAGTTTTCAGTAGGTACTTACAGAGTTCAACTATCGATTTGCACAACAGATTTTATTCTGTTGGCAAAATCTTTGTTATTTCTCACAAAAATGATCCTCAAAGGATACAGCTGCATTTTTCTTTGAAAGCCTCTCAATGCCTCAGATTTCATGGGTGATGGATAGCTGTCTATATTTCAGAGGAAGAGCTACCATGCAGGAAAGTACCCTTCAGACAAGACACAGAATAACTGTTTGCAATAGTGCTTCACAACGCACTTGCAGCCTATATGAAGTCTCTTCAGAACCACAGGGTTTTTTATAAATAAGGTAAAACTAGAACTGAATTTCCAGATAATCAGGCAAAAATTCCATTTGATTGCAGGGGAGTCATAAATCAGGCAGAGGTCTGCCCAGCAACATAAGCCACTTGCCAGCAGACTGAGTTATCTACAACATTCAAGTCTCTGGCAGCAATTTTAACTAATGAATCCACTGTAATTAACTCATTAGCAGTTGTTCCAATGACTTTACCACTCTAAGCCTCTGAGGCTCCAGAACGCAAGCTATTTTAGAGGCTGTAAATTTTGCTATAATGCACCAGACATTTGCACAAGGCTTTCCTCAGTCAACAGAAGCGTGTACAACTGACTTCCAGTTCTTGGGAAAACGTAGCCTTTGTGGCAACTGTTCCTGGCAGAATAGATGCTACAGCACTATTCCATGGCTACTCAGACTACGTAGCAAGGCTGTCAATAAACATGCATCCTTTTATGCTAAACAGTCAGGCCTGCCTTAACTTTTGGGGCTAAAACAAAATCTCCTACAGCTACAGCTGCGTTGGGGATTACAGCAGCTGGCAGTGCTGACTTTATGCAGCAAAGAACAATAGATGTACAACACACAAAGGTCATTACTGTGACAGAGTGGGACCTGCTCTAATAAGTTATGAATATGTAATACAAAATGGAGCTTGACAGGTGTTTTCTGCTCTCCAGGCTGTAATCCTGCAGGATGTAGAAAATCACGCTCATAATTGGGTCTTGCAAAAGCTACCTAAACCCACTGCTGTGCCACACCAAGCCCCATGTCAGTCAATATTGCTCCTTCGCCAGGAGCCCATGACCCAAAGGCTTCCCTGCAGAGGGTCACAGGCAGGAACACCTTGTCCAAATCCACACTGCACACCTTCAGGCACTGAGTCAGGATCAGCCACTGTGTGGCCAACTATAGAGCACCCGCTGTCACCCTCATTTAGACCTCACCTTAATTCTCTGTATGTGCCACCTACAACCCCAGAATGCTGGCCAGACAATATTAATCTCAATGTACATGTGAGAATCTCAGGTGGGACCAGAGGAAGTCCTTCCAACCTGGGCAGCCCTCAGAGTTCCCTGCCCCTTTTCACCAGGTGGACACCCTTGCAGTAAAAACAGAAAAGGGGGAGACAAGTCACTCCACACCGGGAACCAGCTACGCTTTCCATCCTTATCTGTTCAGAAAACATTCTTGACAGTATGCGCCAAGAGAAACACATGCAACTCCCAAGGCAAGGAGCAGGGGGACACAGAGACACTGTGACATGTTTCCCCATGTGATTGATTCTAACCCATAGAACAGATCTAGCAAAAGGCTAGCCTTCCCTCAGTACATATACCTAGTACAATCCTTTGCACTCTGAGGCAGGGAATCTGGACAGACTTGTTGCTTTGATAATAACAACGCATGTTTCAGCACTTAATAAGTTGTATCTTGTCTCAGTTCTTCAATGCAGAACAATCTGTGTTTTATTTTTAAATATTGAGAGAAACAGAATACATTTTACAAATGATCTGTCATCATCTTCCAGTTTGGCAGATAACACATGTAGCTGGGTCATGGTTTTAAGAGTTTCATCACAGTTGAGTAGTAGTTAATCGCTTTCCAATGAAAGCTAGGATTCTTCGACACTCACAACACACCAGACATCAGAACTGCAGGGGGTAGGAGAACACGCAACCAACTAATTCTGAAAGACTTCAGTGAAGATCATGAGAACTTGCAGTCCAGCCAGTGTCCGCCCAAGTCTGGGTACAGCTGAAAACAAGCACCCTGGGGTACTGCTCCATTTCTTTTAAATCTGAACCCTGCTGACACTAAAAGAGAAGTGGAGGAAGAAAGGACAGTTCTGTTACGCAGGCTGGAAGGAATGGGACAGCCCAGTCAGGACACACCTGGGGTGCTGGTTTGGCTCTGCCTTTGTTTGGCTCTGCCTATGGCCACATTTCAGCTGCAGTAGTGATTACAACTCCTAGTGCACCAAAAATGTGGCTCCTCCATACTGAGAGGACATAAGATGTGTCACTCCAAACACCCTCCCAGACAGTGTCCAGGACAGCAGGCAGCTCAGGCACAGCCCGAATGCATTTGGAAGAGCCTGAGGCACCAAATCTCTCGTGTTCTGCCAGCAGAGCAGTAGACACGCAACAGAGACAAGCTCTCTGTTGGCAGACATTAGCCCTTAAGAAAGACAACCTTCCACCACTCCTGTGGCCCTGGCACTAGATGACTGTCCGTGTCACAGGAGACAGGACAGATGACCCCAGAACACAGTAAAATGCAGCAGCAAGTGACAAGCAAGACAGGACCTCACTGCAGCTCTGTCAGAGTGTGCCAGACAGGTGAGGATACAGCTCTGAATCAGCAATCTCGAACCTCTGGTGTAACTGATAGCTGAAGTAGCTGTCCTCACCTCCTCAGCATATTTTCATATGCAAATCTGGCCCCATCTTGTATGTTTGATGAATAATCTTTGCTATTGCTACTGATGTCCTCTTCAGTGCAGACTATGCATCTGCCACAATCAACTGGTACAAATCTAGTCTTTTTCGGACTGCTGCATTCCAGTTTTAAGAGGAGGAAAAGACTAAATTCGAAGTCTAATTATTTAAAATAAATTAGTTTCCTTGCGTAAGAGTTAGGGATGTGATTTAACAAGTTGGGGACTGACATTTAAAAGTGTAGTGCTGAGTCAGATTGAAATCCAGGCTGTGCCAAAAGGGTGCAGTTGAGAACAGAGTGAAATGCAAATGTAGACTCTCCAGAGCTTTAATTCTGGTTGCATTATAACTGACAAAACTCAGCCCAGAACTGACCCAGATTCATCTTGCCTAGCTTCATAAACATTGATGTGACACCCCATTTAAAAGCTGTTGTCCTACACACCATCTGTAGTTTAGAGAGAAAAATCAAGACCTCTAGAGGAAATCAGCCTGATCTGAACCCCAGATCACCACCGCCTACTAGCACTTCATGTCTCCAATATTCCTTTCTTTTTTAAAAGAAATCTCTGGACTACATCAACCCTGACATGTGTGAGGTGTAGGAGTCAGACTGCTCACAAAAATCTGCTTTAGATAGCAAAACTTAGTAGAACTTACACTGTCTACTCAACTTTCATAGCTTGCTGTCTTGCTAGCTCTTCTATTCTTCTATAATGACCACTGAGGATTTCTGTTGTTTATAAGCATGCCCCAGCATATGCTCATATGTTATGAGCATATAACCCAGCAGGTTATATGTTCTGCACATATAACCAGTATCACTCATATCCAATGCTGCTGTGCTAAGGAGTGACGTTTATAGAGCTATCTGGAACATAACTCCATCTGGTTTTGAGCACCCACAGGCACAGGATTCCAAATGAAGCCTCATGAACATCATCCCTAGAGGTATTTAAAACACAGGTAGACATAGTGCTTAGCAATATGGTTTACTGACTGTTACTGTCAATGTTAGGTTGGTGGTTGGACTAGATAATCTGAAAGGTTCCTTCCAACCTAGACCATCCTATGATTCTGTGAACCTTGTACTACCGCATCCTAGTTTGTGGTGGCCTCCGTGGCTACCAGGGACACTGCTGTGCATTCCATGAGGGCCCCATGTCAAAGCTGCCCCAGCCTTTACTGTCATATGGGGTTACCCCATTTCAGGTATGAGAATTCACCATTTTGGCCAGCCTGCTGGGTGCCTCTGAAGAGCAGCCCCATCCTCTAGCCTAACAACCATCCAGCCTGGTGTCATCCAGGGAGGGCTCTGGCTGTCTTTACTGTCCTCCAATACATCCTTCCATGCATTTCAAAAGTAAAAAGAGTCCCACCTCTGCTTCTTTTTGTCTTTTTATGATGCCTGGGTGATTCCATACAAAGGGGATTGTTAAAAAGTGAAATAAGAAAGGATGTGGTGACAGAGACAGATTACTGTGAGACTGCACTGATGAAGCTCAGAAAAAGGAATTGAAGAGGAGGACTCTTGCAAGTATTCCAGTGTTTTAAGCATACAGAGACAATGCAAGATTCCTATTTGTCTTAAGGTACATCATTTTTTACTGGTTTTATTTGCTGGAAACAAAGCATAATGTTCAGTACTGAAATAAATGCTAGGGATCTGCAAGTTGTAGAGTCACTGAATAGATCGATAATATAAAAAAAATACAGTTTTAAATCAACCAAATATAAAATAACTTCTCTGAGGGCAAAGAACCAGAACAGTGTACAAGGCTGATGGAGAGTTAAACAAAAAGGCTCAAGAGTTCTTTTAGTACAATTCTCCAAGCCGTCAAGCTGCAATAAGTTGGAATTTAAAAATATACATTGTACTATGCTTAGCCTGGAAATCGAGAAAGATAATACCACTAATATAACAAAATAAATAAAAAATTTGATTCTACTACCAAAAAGCTGTGCTCATTTGACAATCTTTTCAGTCAGTAAAAAATATGATTTCCTGGAGTGAATGATGTGAAGTTCCAGATGAAGAGGGATTAAGGTGATAACATTCAAAAGAAGTAGCATTTGTTTATATCATCTAAAATAGGTTGGGATTAATGAGACAGAAGAAAATTTCAGGATGACTTAATGCAAACTATGGAAGATTTTAAGGTGTCCTTTCATGCTGAAGAGCAATGCTAAAACAGCACTCTCTAGTTCCATACTTCTCACCTTTAAGTAATTTTCCCCCACAAATCTCCAAGTTTGTAAGTAGTTACAGTTTCAAAATGATCAGGCTTGCAAAACAGCTTATTTTTCAAAAAGGGTACTGTCTAGTTCCAGTATCCCAACAGGAAATTAAGATTCTGAAATCACTGTTTGCATATAGAGCTTAGAAAGCATTAACTGTTCTCATCCTATACACCAGCTTCCCAGCTGGGGAAAACAGAGCCCCTCAGAAGGTCTGTTTGTTTCTGACTTTTCCCCAGAAAAGACAATAGTTCAATCGTTAAAATACACCCACGTTACACACAGGAAATGTAATTTCAGCCCCCTCACTGGTATTGAGCATAGCAGAGATCTGAATGCAGGTGCCACAGAACAGCAGCCTAAGTGGAATGATACACTGGTATTGGGAGCAATTTTTAAGTGGCCTGTGAGCTGGGAACAGTAGCAGCGTACCCCTATATTGCACAGACACTTCCTCAGGACCTGCTGCAGCCACCTGCCTGCAGTTCATGGGGATAGAAACACAGGAGGGTTGGTAACAGGCTCCAGATTTTGAGGGTAGAGATGCATAGAAAGAGATTAGTTTCCTTAGAGTAAGGGGAAGAAAGTTACAGGGATGATGGTCAGAAAGCAACTCTGGTGGTCACCCAGACCAGCCTCCTGCCCAAAGGAGTGCTGACAGCACCAGATCAGCTCTGCCATGGCTTTATCTAGCTCAGTTTTGAATACCCCAAAGGGCAAAGAGTGCATCACTGCCCTGGGAAACTTGTCTCAGTGCTGCACCACCTTCCCATTGACATGGCTTCTCCTCACATCTAGTCTGAGCCCTCCAAGCTTCAGTGTGGCCATTTATCCCTTGCCATATTATCTGTCTCCACCAAGAAGACTTTAGGCACTGTCATCTCTTTAACTGTTCTTTAAATAGGTATACACTACTATATACTTATACCTGCCCTTCAACTTCTTCACTGATACCCTCAGCCTCTCATTGTAGCTGAGGTGCTTTCAGCCCCTGAGCATCTTGATGACCCACTGCTGGACTCTCTTTTGTCCAGGGATATCCAAACAAACCAGAAAACCCTACATTAGGTCACTTCAAGGTTTTGATCCTCTTCTTTCCCTTCTCTGAAATACTTATTTTGCAAAACAAGCATATTACCACAAAGAGTTTCAGTGATACAAATAAACCTTATCTTATGAAAATTAACATGACCTGAAAGCTGTTCCATTGATCCATGACAAAATACGGGTTTATCCTCTCTACTTGAGGTGCCAAACAAAGACAAATAAAGAAAAAAAGAAAGATCTAAGCCTAGCTTAGTCCTTTTTTGTAGCTGACAACCGAAGAAAAAAAAAAACCCACCTGTAAAGAGCAATTAATCTCCCTTATCTGAGCTGACTTAGCACAAGAGGCACCACCTTCTGGAGTTGTCTATTCACTTCATTGCCTGGAAATGGAGCCTAAGGGGACTGACTTAGGCTTAGACATCAAACTTAGGGTGGATGACTCCCATGATACTAGACTAACAACATTTGCTAATAATATGCAAACTAAACAGACAAGTGAAGTTCCTCTTCTAAATTCGAACAGGTTCTCTAAAGCAAGCAGGAGCAAAATGCAGTTATGTTTTGATATAACAACAAATAGTTACAAACCTAAATACAAAGATGGCATTTAATGGTGCAATTTGCATCCCTTTCCAAAGCTAATGTGTGGCCATTACACTTTTTTTAGTACAATGTAAAATGTACTGTACATGTTTCATTCAAGAGTTTAAAACCTACAGACTCTGAGAAGTTTAACAGCTTTCCTATCACAGTGCCTTAACTCTATCCTCTTGCTTCATGCATATCCCCTATGAAATTCCTATATATGATTATAAAAGGAACACATGACATCTCCTAATTTTATTCTCAATTACATATTGTCATTTTGTATGATTTGGCAATATTATACTCATGAAGTGTAGAGATGTAAGCCCTTCACTACTAGAAAACCACTCCAAAGCCCAAGCTCTAGTGTTTATTCAAACCACAGCAACATCACAGCAGATTGCAGTTACAAGCATCGCTGTTTTTTTCAAAGCTGACAGCAATGAGTGAGAGCAATGTGAGGGGTCATGAACATTTCATGAATGTTCTGGCTGGGAGAGATAGATCAAAAGACATTTTGGCAAGGAAAAAGAGGACCCCTAGGAACAAAAACTATAAGAAAAGGACCTTAGTTAAGAATTTATCTGCTGCCTCGCTCCTGAGTAGAAGCAGGCAGGAAGTGAACTGAAACCTTGGCTTGCCCTCAAGCAGCCAGGAGGTATGATAGACTGCACCAGACCAAGACAACCAAGAACACACCAAGTGAGTGGGCCTGGAAGGAAAGGCGAAGGGGAAGGAGAAGGGGAAGGGGAAGAGAAGTACCTTCATTCCCATGCAGAAGCTCCTTCCTGAAGACACAGCTGTAGGATGAAGCTGAAAAGCCTTTATGCAAAAGGTCTGATTTCTAGATGAGATGTTTTTCAAAATCTCAGTCTTGCAGATCAGAGTGCTGCTACAGCATTGGATGAGTGATACCGCCATTCTGTCAAAGATAAATGGATGGGATCAGTGAAAAAATTTAAATCTTAACTATGACAGGTTATTTTTCCTCTATAAAATGCATCATTTCTTTAAGCTGCTTCTGCCTTTTTTGAAGCTGCTTTTATTTAATTACAGAGTACAAAATCCAATTGTTCAAAAACCAAAAGATGTTTCCACTCTAAAATAAATTTCAGTTTCAGAAACTAGTTCATATAATCAGTGCTTCCACGTGTCTCCAGGGGCTGTGCTGCAATACATCTTCCAAGATGTATTCCATTTTTTAGCCTCTTGGTAAATGTAGGGGAACACATTATAGGAATCATTTGCAGTTCATCACAGCTGGGAGCCCTGCATGCTTTGACCAGAGAAGGGAGGAGAACACACCCCCAATGACAACATCAACAAAACAAAGCAGACTGTATGGAATTGGAATTCTATGCTTTTTAACAGAAGCATTGTAGTTTTGCCTGAGCCAAAAATATTCAAAGGAGAAACATATTTAGCTGATGGGATGAGAAGTTCTGGTGTGGCCAGAATTTCTGATCTGGCTCAGCCTTGATAAAATCTGAGAAAGGAGAGGGAAAGAGAGACAAATTCTCATTAGCACTGGCATTGTAGATACAGAGGTAAGCTTTGGGAAGGGGAGGGGAGTGGGGAAGGAGGGAGATGTACCTATCATTTCATAACAAACTTTTGGCAAAGATTCATATCCTACAATTTTAGCTATCAACAGAACATACTCCAGAGAGTGGTGCAAAGCAAGAATTCAAATTTCTTCCTCTATGAGAAACGAAGACAGTCTAGATTGCTAATACAGGAACCTGTAAAGATAGGTATTCACTTTCTTCTGTCAAAATTAAATGGGAGATTTATATTTGGTCTACCAAAGGTATTCTGGTTCGCAGCGGTGAAAAAAATCCAGCAGAGAATTAGTAGTAAAATTAAAATACCTCAAACCTAAATCCAGAACGTAGAACTTTCCTGTGACATACCTCAGAGTCACAACCTTCAGCTCCAGCACACTCTGCTTCCACAGCTCCCTTATCTATGTTTCTATATAACGAGTCCAGCTGACAGAGAGCTAGTTCACAGAGCACATTTTCAGATCAAAGACCTTATTAAAGGAACAGAATGTGAGGAAGATAGGACCAGGTGATTGACAGTGATTGTACTGGAAATAGGAAAGGGTGAGCAGCCCTTTCTGAAATGCAGATTTCACAGGAATGTGAGACATTGGGATCTAATGCTGTGTTTGGCCCATTAAACAGTTTTTTAGGGAAGGGATATCTTCAGAGTCTCACTTCACAGACCATAACATTTCACTGTTGAATTCCTTCATTAAAGCAATAAGAGTTCATTGTGCTGTATCATATTTAGATTTAAAAGGATTTTAAAGGAAAAGAAAAATCCATAAAACTTTTAGATATATTCCAGCAGTTATTTAGCCTTGCTGTAAAAAATATGCTCCTTTTTGTAGCCTGAATTAATCTGGTGTTACTGTAGAGATTGAGTAGCATCATGCTTTCATTCACTAGATTAAATTGTCATCCCATATCAGAAATGTCGCTGTGTAGCAACTCTTAAACCACGATAAAGTAATGTGCTAACCTTCTCTTTGGCAAAATAAAAAGATTGAGCTTCTTCAGTTCTACTGACAGGCAGCATGTCCAGACCTCTGACTCTGCTGGAAGAATTTCAGAGGCGTTTAAAACATCAGCACCACAACAGGACTCAGACGGCAGCAGCCGTTTCACAAGTACACAAGTCCTGTCATCCCCTTACTCCTACTGGATATTTCTTCACTATAGATATATAAGTATCCCCTGGTTTTCCTTAGTCTCACATGGCACACAGGGTGGTTTCCGGTGTCTCCTGACTGCCTGATGGCTATGTAGCACAATGCCCAGTTGGGGCTGAAACACCTGAGCTCTGAGTACCATCTGATATCTCAGGTGGACACCGTTTTATGGAAAACTACATTGGAGAGTCAGAAATACCTGAGCTAGCTTTCAGAAACTCTGCTGTGACAGCATTGAGCTCTATGCAGCTAAATTTATCTTGTTTCTTGGCAGTCTGGAGCATAGACATACTGGGTAAGATTCATCTGGCCAAGTGTAGACATATACATCTGAGCCAGACACCCTTGGCTCCTATATGGACATCTTATCTGAGAGCAGGTGTTAGAAATAGATTACATGAGTCACGCCTTAAAAGAGCCTACTTTTCTCTGCAGATCACACAGGGAACCTAGAATAGCTTAGAGGTAGGCACCTCCAGGCTGTAGTAAAGTTTGCCAAAACGAATCCCACCCACTCTGAGGACTCTCAAAAAACACACCAGAAATTTTCAGAAGTCCTGTTTTTGCCTTTTTCCTCTTCCTCCTTCCATTAGGCTTGGTATGGAAACACTGAGTTTGGGGAAAATTGAAAAGAAGTTTTGGCAAACTTTTTCACTCAAGAAACCTTTCCGAGTACTGTATGAGACTATTGGTACTGCTTCACTTCAAACCTTCATGTATTTAAAACTCCAGATCAATTTGGTTTATTTTAAAAATCTCTAATGGAAAGTTACAATTTTGCAAGTAACTTTTCTTCTTTTTCAAAACTAGCAGCCTTTTCTTTTTTCAATATTTTAGAACTTTCTTCCCTTCTTTCTGTAGAACTTAGAGATAGGACAGGGAAAACTTGAGTGCATACTTCAGTGTTTGGATCATGACACTAATGCAAGTCAGGGGTACTGCACTCAGGCTGGTGATATCGTATGAATGTTGTTGGAAATATATTTCTTTTTTATTATTCTTACAGTTGTTACCATGAAAGCCTTACACACAAAAAAAAATCAAATGGTCTTTTCATTTTTTATATAAGGGTCAAGGTATATAAAGTAACTTACTCTTTTCCATTGTGGCTACATTTGCACAACAGACTTCAGTCACATCCACCTTTATGTTCACTAGATAAAGCAACCAATTTTTCCTCTGTCAGAGATAGATCAAGAGTATTATGACCAGTTTCAATAGGAACAACAGTATAAGCATCTGTTCCTTGTTACTATCCCTACCGATTTCTCCTTGGTTAATGCGGAGACTTTCCTATTTCTCATTTGATTTTGGCAAACAATAATAGTTATGCCCAATCTGTTGCTTAGGAACTACATACTAGATACTTGGTGATCTAAATAACTATTACTGCACTTGTAATACCTTAATTTGTCTATAGACATTGTAGATATTGTCATTAGGATTTGGAAAAAAAACCAAACCAACCTAAGAACAACTTAAAAACATACAAATCCAGGTAACACAACACTTCTTTCTGCTTACAGCCTGTCCAGTGTCATACTGATGAAATGAGCACAGTGTGTAAATGGTGCTCACAGCATGAGATCCCAAAGGATCTTCTTTTCAGTGCTTCTTATTTTCAGTGACTTATATTGTAAAAACAAAGTAAACCATAAAATCAGAATTGTCTAGGTTGGAAGGGACCTTTAAGATCATCTAGCCCAATCATCAATTGAACTCTGATAAAAACCCTCACTAAACCATACCGCTAAGCAACACGACTACTCATCTTTTAAATACCTCTAGGGATGGAGATTCCACCACTTCCCTGGGTAACTTCTCCTT
>BJBW01002928.1:0-236052 GCA_004320125.1 Scolopax mira | reverse complement strand
CAAGCTAAACAACCCCTGCTCCCTCAGCCACCCCTCATAAGACTTGTTCTCCTGACCTCTTACCATCTTTGTTGCCCTTCTCTGGACCTGCTCCAGCACCTCAATGTGTCTCTTGTAAAGAGAGGCCCAAAACTGAACATAATATTCAAGGTGCCGAATACACACCAGTGCTGAGTACAGGGGGACGATCACTTCCGTAGTCCTACTCACCACACTGTTCCTGATACAGACCAGGATGTTGTTGGCCTTCTTGGCCACCTGGGCACACTGCTGGCTCATATTCTGCCAACAGTTGACCCACACCCCCAGTTCCTTTTCTGCTGGGCACCTTTCCAGACATTCTTCCCAAGCCTGTAGTGTTGTTGTGACCCAAATGCAGGACCTGACTCTTGGCCTGGACGAACATCATACAGTTGGCCTCGGCCCATTGATCCAGCCTATCCAGGTCCCTCTGCAAAGCCCTTCTACCCCCAAGCAAGTTGACACTAACATGACACTGCAAAATTACTGGGCAGACAGAGCCCACATTGCCTGGAGGTAAGGTATTTCAAGATTTAGTTCAAGAGATCTCAAATCAGGTCCTCTGCTACATGTCGCTTCAATAAAAATAGAGGAAATTAAGTCCTCATTTGTGAAATAAATATTTTATATTTAAAACCTGGTTATTTTAACCCCTTCCTGTGTTGTTTTCCTGTCCCTCCTGGGATGAAATGTTTGAATCAGAAAAATGTAGGCACAGAAATACCCTTCACTTGCCCATACCAATTATCCAATGTGCTGCTGATCTCAAAGTTGCACTAGATGAATAAATTGGAAGGGACTCAGAGATACAATGTTGCTCTTGTTCTCCTTTTCATTCTTCAGATCCATTTGATTTTCATATGCAGTGTTTTCTCTTAATGGCCTATATAGTATCTACAGCTGAGAGAAGTAATACATTGTCCTGTACTACAACACTATTTCTCTTTTCCCCTCTTTGACGAAGATGAGCAAAAACGTTCCTGCTTTAACAGGTGACCTAAAATACAACAAATTCTCAATATTACTCTAAAAGAAGTTAAACTAACTTTGAACTAGGACAGAAGATAATTGCTAAAATTATAATTTTCATGGGGGAGTATATTTAATATGAAGTTTTGGTGGTTTGGGGGTCTTTCTCAGCAGTTTTTTCAAGCTTCATCAATGGAAAAGGTTAGCATGCAAAAACATAAAATTTCTGAGGACACTACATGAAATGCATCTTTCACATCTTGCCAGAAAATTAATTATGCCAGAGAGAAAGGAAGCTTGTGTTATACAAGCTCTCAAAGATTTTTCCATGAAAAAATTCATCCCCACAATCAATAAAGACGTGACATGAAATTGCACTGTTACAAAGGCTTTCTCTTCAGAAATTCTGATGAATGCAAATTTGAATTCCATGCTGTAAGATAATGCTGAATGTCTAAAACATAAATGATGAGGTAGATTTCAAAAAGAGGCACCTATGAAGTATTTAAGAAACAAGACTTCACAAATAATGCCGCATTACAACATTCAACTTGCGCAGTAATAAAGCAACATAAATAACAGTGTGATGCAGGATAATTTACAAAAAGCAAGCATCTCATTTTTAGATGTAAACCAAAGAGATCTTTCAGTGAGACCTGTATTCTCATGTATTTACACAAGTTAAAAAATACATGAAATCTTATCTAAATAAATTATTGGGGGACTATGAAGCATCACTTGTATCTTTTACTGTCAAATTGTGAAACTTTTTGAGTTGTCTGAGTTTCCTCTGTCATTCTGTGATTCTGTGATTAGTATATAAGCATAGAACAGTATTTAACTTTGTGACCATATAACTGCACGTGCTGGCTGACATGGTTGTTTCTGTTGTGGGACAGATAAAATTCAGTGGCACTGGGCCTTCTTAAGATACAACAGCAATGTAATCCCTATTCTTTTCTTTCTTTAACTCTTATTTTTCAATAGACTCACACTGTAGCTACATTAATTATAATGAAAATTATTAATGATAGTAATAATACTCATTATGTTGTGCATATATTAAAGCACAAGCAGCCCTTGCATCCTGCCATACAGCACACTGGAAATTCACCTTGATTTTTGTTGGGTTTACTGCATCACATCACTCCTCTTCCCCCAAGACAGATGAGATCCTATCATTACAGCACAAGTTTGTTTCAGAATCGGCACTAACTTGTATATTGGTTTTATAAATTATGAAGCTTCCTCTTCACTTCCAGATTTTCACTCCCCTTGACGCTGGTCAACTCCTCAAAGTAGTGCCTGGTGACAAGACAGAACAGATTGAACACAGGCATCCTGCTGGGAAACAGCAGCGCTCCCATGATGTACATCTCCACAAGTTTCTTCCAGCACATCATTATGGGACAAGAAGACCGGTAGTCACAGAGCAAGATTGTTATAAAAAACCCAATTTGATTTTACGTAACAATCTTCCAGCTATTGCATACATTCAGCAGACCTAAAGCCATGATTTGGGAGCATGCTTTTATGATGTAGACAGGAATATTTTCCCAGAGTGTGAATCATGTCATTTCTTTTATGGTTCAACATGCAGAAATCAGCCTGCAGAAGTCAAGAAAGCATTCCATGATTTTATGCTCCTATCTTGAAAAAAAAAATAAAAAAAAACACCACAGTTAAATATTTGCGTCTTCTGCAAAGATTTTCCCCATAAGATCAAGCTTGAGAGCTCGGTCTCGTGATGCAGAATAGCCTAATGTCACCTGTACTTTCCTACACACTCTGCCCCTACCCAGGCAGCTCAGAGCCTGTGGAGAAGGACACACAGGAAAGTGGGGAACAAGAGTTGCTCCAAAAACTGAAAGAAAGACAAACCAGCAGGACAAGGCATCAAGCTGAGCAGAGGAGAGCTTCATGTATCCTACTCCTCTAGTCACCATCAAAAATGTTTCCTTGAGAAGTCATAGTTTTCCCAAACTACCAATAGCTCTGGGTAGGAAAAAGAAAAAGAAAAAACAAACCAAATAAAAAACAAAGACAAAAAAAACCCAACCAAACAAAAAACACACAAAAAAACCCACAACCAAAAGCAGAAAACTGTGTGTAGAAAAAAAAATCTGGTATTAGTCTTTCATCTAATGATCCTGAATGTTCAGTAATTCATATGAGCAGCAGCTCTAAATGGACTGATTAAAACCCCTAAATAAATAATAAATGGCCATTATATAAGCACATATCTGCCCCACATATACTACCTGATATATATGAACATATTTCCATAAGGAAATTCATAAAGATTCACTTCTGTCCCAACAGAGCCAGGGCATAAGAAGGGAGGAGATGAGGTTTTAATGCAAGAAGCCAGGACTGGCTGTTGAGAGCAGTCCTGCTGTTTCCTCTGCTCTGAACTCCACCTGAAGCACTGAGCTATTGTACACACGCAGAGGGCAGAGTGAGCTATGCAGGGTGCTTCCTGCTGCAGGGCTCTCAAGGACCTTCACACAGCTGCAGCGTCTGGCGTGGTTGTTGCAGCAATCCTGAACAATGCCTGCGTGTTTCTCAAAGTCCTTTTCCAAGTCTCTGTGTGATTTAACTGAGAGCCAATATTCTATTTCCACAATATTTTAAGTTAACGGCAAAACATTCTGGACATATCTTATTACTCTGCTCGTCTCTGCCCCCAGGGCTTCTCTGACAGCTTCCTGATTGCAGCCTCTCCTCGCCGAGCAATGCCTCAAGTTTCATCATCCAAATTACCGTACTCTAAGTCCCCTGCAGTAACTGTGTTTATTTCCAATATCCCAACAGGAAGACCCCCATCAAGATGAGTCATTCTTATTTCTAAGGATGTTGTGCTGAGGCCACTCAGAGGAAGACACAGCACCAGCAGCTTGGTATTAGCCTAGTGGGGGGAGAAAAATAGAGCCCTGCTTTCAACTAGATTTCTTTCCAGCAATACAGGTATTTTTTTTCCAGAAATGATGAAAATAACGAACACTTACTCTAACAAAAGCCCTGTTGGAAGCACCAGAGTCTTGAAAACCTTGGTATGCGTGCCATGATGTGTGGAAATGGGAACCGGCTACTTTGAACTCGCTACCATCTGGACAGAAAGCGATGCTTTGCTGTGAACTCCACGGATCTGCTGGGCCTCTGAACTGTTCATTCATGCGTTATTTTTTGGCAGCCTTCACCATTTCCACTGAATCATTGGCAGCAGCCTCGCTAGAGAGCAGGTAAGTCTGACCCTGCAACTTATCTACCACTATTAATCACAAACTGTTTTTTAACTGCTTCATAATAGTGATCATTCAGAGGTCTTTTAGGTTGGTGCAATTCTGCTGCAGAATCTTGCACATACAAATTCTCAGAAGAGTCAGGGTAATCCTTGCTTTCAGCTCAAAAGAGCACAAGAAAAGGCTTTTACCATCTTACTGCTATAGCACAGATAGAGCCAGCTCACGCAGACCTTCAAACAATAGAGCTAGAATTGGGTCAAGATGCAGCAGAAGTCTACAGTTTGGGTTTTAAATCAAGGATGGCTTTCCAGCTCTAATTCTGTCAACTTCAAACAAAATCCCTGCATATTACACACAGATAACACAGGCTAGTCACTGGACTGTACTATCAAGGATTAATCTCTCTTCATCTCCAAAATGGTAGTCAAAAATAAACAAACACCTGTGTACATAACTGTACAAATTCCATGTTCCCAAAATTTTGAACGTCAATGGAAAATTTGTCACTATATGTATGCATGCTTAGTTATGAGATGATGTGGCTTTCTGGAGCCACCGCAGGTTGTCAGTGATGTATGAAATGAGGAATCACAGCCCAGTGCACAGAAAACACAAGCAATGCCACCCAACAAGTAGGCTGAATTTTCAAAGTGCTGCTTAAACTCTTGCACAGTCAGTCCTACGAACAGTGGGACAGCCAGGGTAAGAGAGCACAGGGTACGGTTCCAGAAATGGAGGGGGGAATCTTCTATTAGAGTCCATCTCACATATTTAACTTTGAAAGCTGTCATTTGAATGGCAGACATTTGTTCTCTCTAGCTACTTTTCCCCATTGGAATGAAAATGGTGCCTGACAGGCTGTTTGGAAGATTAGGGATTTCTTTGTTTTTTTGCTCTTAATGTTCTTGCTGAATTTATTTATATCTTGGCTGGTTATTAGAACTTGTTCCATATGGTAATCTGGCAATGCCAAGACAAGGATTTAAAATTAAAAAATAGGTTCTTTCAGCAAGACTTCTGTGACTTGGAAATTCACTCAAAAGTATTAAGACACAATTTAACCCAGCTTTTCAGGGGAGAAGTGGGGACGAAAGTAGACAGAGGTTAAATAGGAGACTGTATGAAAGATCAACTTTTTTTTCACTATGTTGGAAAGTGGCCCAAAAGCTCATTCTGTTGAAGACTTTTCGTTAAAATCGTACAGATTTTCTGGATTAGAGGTTTTTCTAGTCTTCTGCTTCTGTAGGAAACCCTGGGAAAAGCAAAAGGAAACCATTCCAGGAAGCAAACAACTTGGACCCAAACTAGTAGATAGATACACACCTGTATAACTGGAATAGAAAATACAAATAAATTACATGTTGGAGAGTTCAAAGCAGAAGTAGATAAAAAGCTGTTCTGCAATGCCAAGGGGACAGTCAGAAATGAGAAATTATATACATCTAAGCTACCTTGAAAACTATGTTTAATGTGTCAAAGGCGGTAGCAATACCACAATTCAGATCTTTGACCCATGCTTCAAAGATGTCTGGATTAGATCTGATCAAAAGTCTCAGAGCCCCATGGGATGAGGGTGCTTGGCTAGGAAAAAAAATATCCTGCTGGTTCGGATACAGAGTTTGGTTTGCATCCTACCTTCAGCATAAATTTAAAATGAGGAAACACACAAACAAAACACAGCAAAACACAAAACAGATTTGCAAATCCCACAGGCTTCTGAACAAGTATGTCACAATTTCCCCAGAGTATTCAGAACAGGACAGTGGGAGCACTGTAATAGTGTATTGCACAGACAGCGTCAGCAAGGGGAAGTTGCATTTTTATTAACAATAAATTAAAAAGTCTGAATTCAAGGAAAAAGTAATTTTTTCCACAGACACATGATTAAAAACCTCATTTCAGTGAAGACAACAGTCTCTATTCCTCCAATTCCAAACAATACAGACATATATGTTGGAACAGACAAAAGACTAATTAGTACAATCTTTGCCAAATTCTGACAAAAATTGTGCACAATTCAATATTCTCACCAACAGTAAGGTCAATACGACATTCAAGCAAGACTGATTTCAGCCAACAGGTTTGCTTTTTTGATTTTAGGGTACTTTGTAAATTCAAATAAAAAACCCATAGAGGTCAGATGTGTTACTGATTTTGTTCCCATCTTGGTCATTGTGCAAAATACAGCCAGTACCATCAGCCAGAAAATGCAGGATTTGTGGATTGATAATCTTAAATCAAACTCTGGTTTTCTCTCCCTCTCCTTACACTTAACAAAGAAGTTTTTCACAAAACGAGACCTAAAAAAATGGCAGTGATGCACATTGCCCTCAGTTTCAAGACTTTTAAAAGACACTCAGCTATTGTTTTACACTGAGTTTTGAACAAAATATGGTATTTCTGGTCTTTTACAGGAGTCTGTGAGATCTGGTCAGCTTTCAGAGCCCAAGAAGCAAACAGAACTGCTCCAGGGAAGGGGACCTGACATGCAGCAATGGGACATCATCTGGCTTGGCTATTGGGTTGCTGCTATCAACAAGACCAGCCAAAGGCCCACAGATTAACCAGAGAAGTGGGGATCTCCTCCAGTCCCTGAGAACCCTCACTGAGCTGTGCAGAAAGAGGTTGTTGGTCTTCCCCACCCAGCATACAGAAGACCTGGTGCACCATGCGCTGAGGAAGAACATTATGTATACAGCGTCATCATGTCCCACCACTTGTCTGCACCTACACAATGACAAGAGCCCCGAGGCCTATTTCCCCAGCACCCAGTCCCCCAAGAGCATGTCCATCACTCTCCAGAGAACCAAAGAGATGCCTGCAGAGAGGTACAGAAAAGGTACGCTGTTCTTGGACAGTGAGAAGCCCTGCTGTAGCAAATGGCGCAATCCCAAATGGTGGTTTAAAAACAGCTCAATATTCCTGAAGAGAAAGCAGACAATACATCAGTAAAACCATACTGGACAAGGCCAGCACAGTGACATTTCCCTGACTGCTGAGACCCAACTCTTGCCAGTGGTCAGGCAAATTTTATACTCTATATCTGAGGAGAGAAGAAGTCCTATTCTTTTCCCCCACTCCAGCAAAACCCATGCGCTTTTTATGCCATACTATTTCATTTACATACACATTTCATTTAATAGTTTTGGCTGGGATAGAGTTAATTTTCTTCAGAGTATCTGGGATGGGGCTATGTCTTGGATCTGTGTGAAAAACAGTGTTGATAATACAGCGATGTTTAGTCACCATTGAGCAGTGCTTCCACAGAGTCAAGGCCTTTTCTGCTCCGCACACTCTCTCACCTGTGAGTAGGCTGGAGGCTCATAAAAATTGGGAGGGGACAGAGCTGGGACAGCTGACACCAACTGACCAAAGGGATATTCCATACCATATGACTTTGTGCTCAGTATATAAAGCTGGGGGAAGAAGAAAGAAGGGAGGGACATTCGGAGTTATGACTTTTATCTTCCCAAGTAACCATTATGTGTGATGGAACTCTGCTTTCCTGGAGGTGGCTGAACGCCTGCCTGCCAATTGTTTGGCTTCACTTGCATGTGCAGCTTTTGCTTCACTTATTAAACTGTCTTTATCTCAACCCACAAGTTTTCTCACTTTTACTCCTCTGATTCTCTCCCTCATCCCACCAAGGTGGAGTGAGTGAATGGCTGCATGATCCTGGTTGCTGGTTGGGATCACCAACACCAATTACAAGAACATACACCAATTACAAGAAAAATTCTTTACTTGTATGAAAACATACCTTTATATTTACAATAGTTTTCACTTCAAGACTGTGCTGCAAACCAAGACACAATGAGTTTAACAATTATAGGTTTGTTTCCTGCAACAATTGAAGGTGAATGACCTTTTCTTCTTCAGTCTTTCACGCTGAGGCCAAACTGAGAAGTCAAGACAGGTGGAACAACAAACTCTCAGCTAAGATTACTCTTTTCTCTGCCCTAATCAATGGGAAGGTCAGGGCCAAAGGCTATTGTGACATGGAAGGGACTTCTAGGATTTCTCTCTTTTCCCCACATGAAATTTCTTTCTGAGACATACTTTCACAAACATATTTTATAAAAATGTAATGGTAAAAGACATTACATTGTAAGGTCATGACAGGGAATAACAGCACATCTGTGAAAATTCAATTTTTGTCTAAGTATATGCTGGATTTTCTAGTTTCTTTCCTGATCTACTGCAGTGGTATCCAGTGTTTGCCATCTCACATAATGATCAGTTTCGCATTTGCCACATCCCTTTACAGTGAATGTAATACTAACAGCGCCCTTATCCTTTCCAGTAGAGCTCATTGTGGCAGCAAGAACACTTCAGGCAAAATAAGATTATCATAGTCTACATACACAGCACAGCACATGTAAGGTCAAAAGTTTCCCCTGATTATGGATATCCCAGTTGAGATACCACCCACCTCATTTTTTGAGACTACTTAGCATTCTCTCTGCTATCGCACTGACAGTAAGAAATTTATGCACTGTAGCTAAGGCCATAAGTGCTCTGTATTTTCTAGAATGGGATTCCAAGAGCATCAAATTAGTCTAACAAAAAATGAATGACCAGCTTGAACTGATGAGAGCGTGGTTGGTGGGGGTACTAGCATTATACAAGAACTCAGAAGCACCATCAGAGATTGCCCAGCTTTCCTCAAGGGTGCTGATCTCTCCCCAGAAGGAAACAATTCCTCCCTTCCTCCTCTAGTCCCTTGTCTGATTTATATTACCCAGATCCCCCAAAAGATACCCTTTGGTCTCAGGGCCACCCCTCCAACTAACCATTCCTTGACATAATTCACAAATAAGCACAGATTACCTACTGACTGTGCTGCCATTGTGCCTCATTGTGCATTGCTGAAGATGAATTTATGTATTTCTATTTGTCACTGCTGATCAAAGAGGTCTCCTGCCAGCAAGAGATGCGGTCAGGATGAGCTCTGTAGTATGTACTGTGGAGTTTGCTCAAGTACCTGCATGATTCTCCCAGGTAGGAGCAGGCAGCTTTTCCCCATCATCTGAGAGAGGGAATGAGAGCAACTCCTTGCAACTCCTCTGCACACAGCCTGTCAAAGCCATGAGCAGCTGGGTCTGTGGGGCAGCAGTGCTTTCCTTCTCCCCACAGAAAAACAGGCTGGGCCTTTCAACTTCACGGAGGATCAGTGAAGAAAAAGGGAAGATGGCTCAGGTATAACCAGGTGTATGACACAAAAAATATCCAGGATGAGAGGTGCGGGACGCAAAGCAATCACTGCCAATAGCTGTGTGCTATCTGGGGAAAAGAACTGAGAGGAATTTGGTTTATTACCCCATGACCTATCTGAGCCTAGGGAAAGACAAAGATGCTTCTGACATTGACTTCATTACCAGTGAAGCTGCACAGATCCTACTGTAACGTGTTCCCGGCACATCCCTGTGAGACACAACTCTGCCTCTCCACAGCCTGCATGTGAATGAATTACAGGAAAAATTATATGCTGCTTAGTCTTGATCACTAGTCCACAGGTACCGAAACCTGCTGCCCAGCTTGGAAAGACAGGTGCAGTGCAGCACTCCTCTGTGCCTGCCCCACACTCCTCAGTGGGAAAAACCCTGTCAGGAAGGCATCCAGCCTTCTCAGAAGCCTGGAGGAAACACCTTCAAAAACACCAGCAGAAAGCAACTGGATACCAGTTACAAACTGCTGTGTGACTATAGCTTTTGTCATGACTCTTCTCTGGAAGGGCTTAGCCCACCCATACTGCAGAAACTGGGTGGTGAGGGGAGATGATACACAAAAAGTGGTAAATCAGTGGACCAAATGGACACATCAACTGCTAAAAGATATATTTCCATATACTATACAAGAGAGAAAAAAAAAAGGAGAAAGCTACCAAGGCAGTATCAGCACATAATCCTGATGACAGAGCATTACACTGGATGCTGCATACAATCCCTTCCAGGAAGAGAAATAAAGGTTACAGGAGAAGTAAGTCCCTCCTGCAGGACTGCAGAAAAACCTCATTCATGGCATGGTTTAAAAGACAGTGCCTATAGGCCCTGGCACAGCTAGGATATGCACACACACAAGCACATACAACAGACCTGGGCCTTCTGTGCTTTAGTATCAAAACAATGTCTGCGTAAGCCTAGAAAACCCTCAGATCCTGTCCCACAGGGGACACTCAGACAAACCATGAAAGTGTATCTGAACATCTTTCTGGCTTCCCACATTTCTATGCTGCTCAGCATTCTCCTTTGAATCTACTACAGATTTGCAAGTCCATATGTACATTCTCTGGAGCACCGCAAAACACTTTTCCTTCTCAGAGCAAGCATAAAAAAAACCGTGGTTATAAACTTCTGAAACTATTATAACTTTAAATGCTGGAGGAAAAAAAATATGAAAAGGGGCCACTTTCTGGATGGCCTGAAGCCCAGGCAACGCAAAGGTCACAGCAATGGAAGAGAGGTCTCAGTGCAAAATGAAACTCAGTCATCACCTCATCTTTCAGTTCATTCAAAACCTTCACCACTTCTCAATGAGTACAGCCTCAAAAAGCCACTCTGTGAGCTGCAGGGGGTGTTTCATACACAGATACGCACCTGTGGGAGAACGTGTTGCAGCATGGCGGGCTGCAATCACAATGAAAACAAGTAACATTCACAGGGGTCACGGAGCTGTAGCATGAAGAAGTTCAGCAGCGACCTTACAGATCTCAGTAATACCTAAAGAGCTGTTTGGGTTTTTTTTCCACTGTGCATCACTTGGAGAAGTCTGGAGCCAATAAATGTCTTCAAGGAAAAAACATTTCTGCATATCACGTCTTATCTCCCGTAAAAGCATCATTATATCATCATTAGCCTGAAGGAGTTGGAAAGAGCTCCCATAGTAAGAAATATTTTAGGTTTATAACGTAGGTGTGACCAGGCCTAGCTACTGACAAATTTACTTCTCAAATATTTTCTCCTGGTTCCTAAAAGATTTTCAAGCTATTTGAGAGAGTTCTACGCTCAACCAACCAGGCTAGGTATCATGCTAACAAGCGAAAAATATACATGGTCACACTGCCATGCAGGTTCTTTGGTCAGCCTAGAGAGATCACATGAATGACAGACATGTTGCAATCACTGCCTGTGACACTGATCAATACCAACAGCCTAGCTGCTGTTAACGCTTTGTAGGTGTCCTGGGGCAGGTCTCAAGCCTCCATTTTCTGCTCAACAAGGCTCCCATCATCAAACCAGAACTGTCTTCTGGCGCTGTCATCACAGCTCTCTCAGCACAGATGAGTCTTCTACTCCCCTTATGGGTCTATACTAGTATTCTTTCCCAGAATATAGACTACTTTAGATTGGAAAGGAGGCCATCTGGTCCACACACCACACCACCATTTTAACTACTGTCAGCAGGACAGAACTGCAAGTAAAGACAGTTGATCTAAGACAAATACTAAGAAAGAGGTGCAGGAATATTAACAATTTAAAAATTAACTACCTGCTTCTCATGTTTGGAGAACTAGGGGATGAGGCACTTGCCATAACATCATCATGACACAGTGATCTAGAAAGAAAAGTTGAGCTTGATGCTGTCCCGGTTTCATCTTTCAGGGATAGAGTTAGCTTTCTTACTAGCAACTGGTATAGTACTACGCTTTGGATGTAGGATAAGAATGATGTTGATAATACAGGGATATTTTTAGCTGTTGCTAAGCAGTCAAGGCCTTTTCTGCTCCTCACACAACCTCGCCAGTGAGTAGGCTGGGGGTGCACAAAAAGTTGGAAGGGGACACAGCTGGGACAGCTGACCCCATCTGACCAAGTCACCAAGCCCTGTGTGAGTCATCCTTTGCTGTAAATGACTCCTCAGGCCCCCTGCCTTTCCCTGTGATGCCTTGGGGCATTCTTGTATCTTGTTCTGCAAAGGGAAATGTCAGCTGCTCTTCTCCAGGACAGCCTGGTGTTGAAAATCCTACAGGAAACCTCTTAGCTGCCCACTTGTTTTCTCACTATCAGGACACTCTGTCAAAACATTGTCTTTGGGTTGATTTTGTTGGTTTATTTATGAAAGATAAACACCTCGTGGGAAAGACAGACAGGCAGGGAAAGACAGAAAGGACAAATAAATGTCCTTTCTCCATTCATTAAGAGTAATGAAAAGCAAATAAATGCTTTGCTGGGAAAAGTAAATGTTCCAGCAGTCAAACGTGATCTTATTCTGGCACTCAGTTTGTACACTAGTTGAGTCTCACAATGAGGCCTTGGACACCTGGATGTTTTGTGCATCTGTATTTCTCTCATATTTATGCATAACATATTTAAGATAGGGACAATGCAGTTACAGGAGAGAGCAGAAATTGCTCTTGTAAACACATCAGTAGTCATGGAATTTCAGACCCTAAAGAGAGAGTTGATCATTTCAATACCATAAACCAGCACATTCCCCAGCGGCAATGTCTTTCTAGTATCTCTAAGATACTGCATGTTCTTCCCACAGTTATTTTCTTTTGCGCCTGTACACCTTGTTTTCTGCATCCATTTTATTGTGAATGGAATGAAAGTCAGGTACCGGCTGTACATTGAGAGGGAAACAATCCACAAAAGTCTCATGTCCCTTTCTGGTCTTGTTGCTGCAATTTTAGGAGGGGGTGACCAGCTTGTTTGCTTTATAACGGACAGGAAAAAACTACCAGTATCAGCTACAGCCTACCAGATTTTCTACAACATCCCAAGATCTGAAGCAAGTGAATAATACAAATAAATATATAGAACATCTTCTTCATTATAGATGGGAGGTGCACTGAGGACTACTTGATGAGGTCAATAATAATAACCTGAAGAAGTGGTTAACTTCTTAAGACATCTCTGTAAATTTCACAGAAATGCCAGGGCTTGTTAGAGAGCACTGCAATGGACAATCTGATCAACTCTGGCGTTTGACCAACTCAGGAAAATGCCACCTATTGTCTGTAAATGTATGCCCAAAAGCCCATTCAAGTTGCCATAATATCTGACGGAGTTCTGATATTGTACTCTAAGAAGCTGATAATCACATTGCTTCAAAAGTGATTACCAGGAGGTTTCTGTACAGCTAGAGAGGGAAAACTTTTATTATGTGTCTTCAGAGGACAGTTACAACAACCTGATGCTTGCCCTTCTTTCTTTCCCTTTTTTAGGGACCACGCTCTGTCACACTTCTTTTTCTCCCCTCATCATTTTCCAGTGAAAGACATCTCTAAAGCCTCTTTTGTTTGTTCCAATAATCTCAGAAGGGTCTTTATCTTGATCTGAGGGCTGCCTCTTTTTGTGAACTGTTCCAATTTAACATCCCATTAAACTAGCCCATCAGTCCTTCTTGAAGCACATACCCTCTATACATACAAATTTATCATAGATGTGCAGAGGCCATAACCTCAGCCCAGCAGCTAGAGGAAACTGGCTCACTTAACTTTCTCAACATAAGCATGTGTTGGCAACATCACAAAATTCTTCCCATCATCCATAATATTCATGGTATTAGGGGGCTATCAGCATAATTTCTCGGTGTGGCTTCTCACGGTGACAGCCTGTCTCCTGGAGATGACTACTACTGCACTATTTGTTTTCTGGATATGAAATAAACCTACTTGAGTCATAAGGAGAAAGAATTAAAATGCACTTAGAATTATTTTTGTTGAGTAAGTAGCACCAATTGTGTGAGTTTCCATGCATACACACAGTCTAATACACACATGCAGGAGGAAGCTTTAGTAAGCTGAAGAAAAGAATGTCACTGTTCCAGAAACTGCAGTGAAGTCCTAAAATGAACAAAATTCCACAGGTTTTTTTCTCTCCTGATTTCAGTCACTCCTACAATACTGATTTTGTCCTTATACTTCCAGTTGCTGTAGATGGTGGCTGACTAAGATTTAATTCACAACCATTTGTGCTAGCATGTGTTGAGACAAATCTGTAAAGGTAAATTGAGCGCATTCGTTTAAGTCTCAAACATCAAAGAAACTAAGATGAACCTTAAACATAGTGCTGTTCAAAAACTAATTTTAAAGCCAGTCTCATATTTTTGATGATTTTGAGCTGGAAGTAATTCAGATCATTCTCTCATCATCTAACCTTCAACCTCCCTCCCTATCCTTCTTATGTGCTCAATGAGAAAAGAGACTGACAGAGCAGTTACTTAAAGTCTGTTGCAAAATGGCTGCATGCATTTTATAAGACTCATATTTTTAATGGAGGATGATCAATACAGATATATATCGTGTAGTGGGAATGTAGTAGAAAGATTAATTTGTGGAAATAATTCAGCCTGACAGATAAGGTATATATGTAGATACTGCCAATATATCAAACAGTATCCTGCAGAATAAGATAGACAAGGCCTTTTGCACAACCGTGAGCAACGCCTAGTCCCAACCTGGCTGAAGAAGCGAAGAAGAAACCACATCCATATCATACTATAATTGCTGTTTTCAATCCCACCTTGCTTCAAAGAGATAAGAAGAGCACAGTTCAAAGACTGACTGAGGTCTGAACAGGGTTTTGACCCCTTACAGCCCAACTGTTGCCAGCTCCACCTTGTTAAAGATCTCTCTCAAAAAGTGCTCTTCTGCACTGATATAGTCCAGCTCCCATGCTCCCTATAGACCAGAAAAAAAATGAGAATCCTTTTAAATTTAGAAATCCCACAATGCATATGTAATTTCAATCAATTTTTTGAGGCCTTATTATTGTTTTCCTTGGCATCTGTAGTGTCTTTGTGCTGTCATGCATTTCATAGATAGGTAGTTAAAAGGAAGGCCAACTATTTAAAAAAAAAAATAGAAGAAAGGTTGAAAACCATACAACAAAGTAACTACAAATGGGGCACTGATGTAGAATTCAGTTTTTGAGACACGGGAGCAAGGGAATAAATCAAATAACTCAGACTGTCCAAGGCAATATGACGGAGTGTGGAATTTTTGGCACATAACAGTCTCATGATGAATGAAAACACAAACAAAAATCAATAGCTGAGTTGCTCAAAGAACAAATTTTCCCTAGCAGTAAAAAGACTTGAATACTGGCTGCCGGCCTAATTTCATTAGGAAATGCATTCCAATTAATGGAAGCTCTGCAAACAAGAGATAATTACTAAGGCGAGACAAAGGAAAGGCCTTACAACCTTCCAGCTTCTCTTCTTTGGTTGCAGCTTGCCCTTCTCTCCTTCCAATTCATTTAAGGTGTAGGTTGTTGGTTTTCTGCAACTGTATCTTCCAGCCCTCCCCTGACATTCCTGCTGCACAGGACTCCCCTTGTCTGCTCCTGACATTGGCCTCGTCCCCACACGCACACTATACACTGGGAAGTTTCCCATGCTGGGGGGGGGGGTTGTGTTTGTTCTCACATCTCAGTGTCTGAATGCCAGTTGTGCCATTATTCCTGTCCTACTTGTTTATATTCGTTTTGATGCTACATTTCCTGTGCCAAATTAAATACTGGCACAGACAGGTGCCTGAAATCAAAGTTGTGCCTGCTTATGCTCTGGTGGGTTTTCATGGAAATCATTTCCATGATTTCATTTCCCAGGAAAACAGCAATTATGTAACCTCGGTAGAAAGAGATGCCAACAATATTAAACCCTCGCAACTGCACTCCTTTCACCCCAAGGGCTTCTTTCAATGGGAGGATGGAAAGTTTCTTAAAACCAAACAAGCAACACGGCCCTTTTGTTTTAACAGACGTGTTTCCTTATTCTATCAGCACGTAGGCAGAAACTTGAGACATTTTGCTTCCCCCCGACATCCCCCTTGAACACTGTGCATTTACAAAGTGGCTTCGCACATTTCACACACAATCAATACTGGCCTTGACCCAGAGGATATTGGGCAGCCCATCCTGATGGCTTGCAAAGTAGTGACTTCTGCAGAGCACGGTGGTGGGGATGCGTCATCCCCAAAGAACCACTGCTGTGCACCAGAGGATGCTGCTGCCAGGGACAAGGATGTTTTGCAGAAGCTGCCTCCCGCTTGGGGTTTTTGACCCTGCAGCTCTGAGAAAAAAGTTGTTACATCTGTCTGTGCAACAAATAAATCCCAAGCGACTGCACCTCCATTCTCTCCCTCACTCTCTAATGTCCAGCACAGGATGAGTATCTGCAGTCCCAGCGACTGCGATGCCAGCTCACATGGGCCAGCATCAGGGCCATCACCTAGCTCTGACGTTCAGCCACGGCAGCCAAGGACTCAGCAGTAATGGTCTGGTCCAGTGAGGGTGCCATCAGCCCTGGGCTCTCTGCCGTCTTCTGCACTGCTGTGAGCTAGCCTGGGTATGGAAACACATGGGCAAAGTCTATAAAAACCAGCAACAAAAGCACAAAGGCAGCTCTACTACTTCTGGAGACCTAAATATGGGTAGCTCACCCACTTAATGGCCTGGTTGCATTGAACATACTTCCTCAAAAACTTCAAGTGTCTGTCTGCAGCCACCACATGGCATTACATACTTACAATAGCTTCACTGACAGGCAAAAAAGAAAAGAGTAAGCAGAGAAAAAGCACTGGGTTTGTAGCAAGGGATAAAAGCCTAATTTATCAATGCTAATATCTAGAGTCACTGATTAAGAAAGAAATTTAAAAAAATCAGACTGTATCACAGAAAGCAGCAGTACTACATTAACTATTGTGAAGCCAGACGATGCCTGTTTCTAGAGGCTGATCAATATTACGTGCATTTTAGACATGGCATGGTATTTCCAGCTCTGCAGCTCTAAAGTGTTGGGTCAGACATGTAATATATCTTTCTCTCCCATTGCGGCGATAGGAGATCGTCATTTTAAAGGTCTTCCCTGGCATGGCTGCCAAGCTGTTTGTCTGAGCTGCAGTGGTATTTTTGGAGACAAAGACTTGGACGGGGTGCGGGACAGGTGGCCTGGCAGCAGTGGTAGGAAGCTATCAAACCGCGCAGCGTACATTTCAAAACACAAACCAGAGGGAGAGGAGATAAATCATTTACTGTATTTAACTTAGCATATTGCTACTTTTTGTGACTCATATAGTCTTGCGGAAGACTCTCCGGGCAGGATAAGCCAACTTTGAAGGAAAGACGATGTAAAGATTACAGGTTGCCATGCATTTATGAAGTTAGTGTGCATAAACGTACAGAGACAGCAGTAAAAGCAACAAAATTAAAGACGGAGAATAACCCGTATTGCCCCAGCTCCCTTCACTCTCCCTGGGTTTCAAGGACCTTCTTATGCCTCACCGGTCAAAAATAAGTCCGAACCATGCTCTGAAGGCCAGCACAAAGAGGCAGTAGCCAGCAAAAAAATTAGTGTTTTTCACTCCAGTTGAAGTGTCTGTCCATAGCGCTGGCACTGGCCCTCCCAGGCCAAGCAAGAAGCAAGACCCCACATGCTTCCAGCCACCATGTCACCAGGTCGCTCGACCAGAGCTTGTGTGTGCACCCACAGGGAAGTCAAGCTGCCCTGACCGGCAGCCAGGGGCGCAAGGAACCCCTGTGCATTCATGGCAGGACTGAGAGTGTGAGAAAGTTGGGGCTCCGTGGAAAATGTCTCACACTGCACCTCTGACCATTTCTTGCCCAGGCCCGGAGCACCACTACCACAGCAACTTGTACATCCCACAACTGGCCACCCTCTTACTGAAGGTCTCCTCAGGAGCAGACAGGGAAAAGGATTCTGACTGGATTACAAATATGGCCGTGACTGCCCTACAAAAGGGATCCCTCTGTTTCTGAGATCTAGTTAATCTAGTTACAAAGAGCTACTCTAATTTCGTGCTATTAGTTTTAAGCTAGATTCCTAAAGAAACAGGATTGTCTGAACAGTAGCGCTTTTGTCCCCACACTTTTTAAACATGCACACTGGTTTCAGCCAAATTCAACAAAGGGATAGGGGTCACCGAGCTACCAAAATCCAACAAGCTGTATGACAGACAGGCAGACAAGGGAGGCCCAAATCAGTACCCACGTACAAGAAAAAATAAACCCATTAAAAGAACCAGAATGTCAGATACTGGAGTGTTCACGGGGAGAGATATTTTATTGCAGCTCAGCAGTGCGTAAAGCTTCAGGCAGATCTCATTGCTAGTTAGTCACAGGGTAATGCAAATACAAGACACAACACTATGGAAGCAATCTTGTGCAGAACTGCCCCCATCTCACAGAACAATTTATGAAAAAAATTGGGATGTCACACAATACTGCATGCCCTACAGCAAGCAAAATTATCTTTACCAGCCAAACTTATAAAAAAAAAAAGTCATCAGCTATACTTGGTTAGACATTTTCACAACATCCTTCACTAATTTATACTGTATTCATACTTTCACTGATCGTGCTCTCCCTTCTCCAACCCCACGCATCACGACCTGGCCCAGAATGGACACCAGAATAACCTGCTATTTTTTCCAGGGTCATCACAACAAGTGTGACCTTGCATTTCTCATCCTTTTACTGCAAAAATACACTGTTCCCATGCCTGGGTCTCTCTGCCATCTGAGTCAGGAGAATGAATCATCAAAAATGTTATTGTCAAATGCTTTCTATGAATTATGTTCTGCACTGCGGTGGTTTGCTCTGCTCAGGATTCTCCATTTACATTATTGGTATTTCTCATCAGGATCACTTTTAAAAAACACTGAAACAAAGTCTGATTGTGTCCAAAAGGGGGCAGCCCATTTTAAGGCATATTAGTCTTGCTTTTAATGGGCACAATAATGAAAGTATAAGCCAGTTTAAGAGACCAGTGTGGAAAAGTAACATCACCATAGGTAAGAACACATTCCATACACAAAACCTTATAATAAGAATGTGAGATACATTATATTTAGATATTATGCAACTCAGCAATATCTAATCAGGGGGATACCAGTAAACCCCAGGAACATATACGTACCAAGACACAATTTTAACAAATACCATTCCTATCAGGTATATATCTATTGCTGTATTTCTCATAGTCTAGCTTCATTTCAAGGGCAAAAAGGTCTTTAGAATTTGTTATCATCAGACACCTGAAGTACACAAGAGAAGCAAGTGTTGCTGGTCTTTGGCATACATGTTTATCCTATTAATATTCTTTAACGATTACAGGCAATTAAAAATACTGTGTGGGTTTTATCTCTCCAACCCTGACTGGGGTGGGACTGAAAGTGCTGAGTGACCTAACTGAATGAAATCTGTGGCTCCTACAAACCAAACAGACAGCAAAAACAGACATCCCTGCTCGTTATTTTGATGTTGAATAATAAAAAAGAGCAAGATTTTTTAAAATGCAGAATCTAATAGATAAAATTACATAGTTTCAGTCTAGAAATAAGGCATTGAACAGTGAGAGCTTATGAAATGAGAGGTCCAGTCCAGCAGAAGCCAAAGGATATCTGTCAATTAATCCTTTGAAGCTAGCATCCCTTTCTAAAGTTTTAAACTTTTTTAAAGATTTTTTTGAGCCTGCATGCCTATAACAGACAATTCATCTCACAAATAGAAAGTTATTCCCGTTATTTTCAATTTTGCTGGGTTTCATCAGAGTAAGTAGTCATTGCATTGGTCTCTAAAAGCTTGTAATAGATCCACCATCATTTGCCACTGGCATATCGCAGCTAGGTTACTTTCTAGCCATCCAGAGACTAACATGCAAGAAGCCCTGGGTCTCTTTCATGCTGAAAGTCAGACTAGAGCAATACAGCACCTTCCCTTCTTAGTGCCTATGGAATATCCTCATGGCCACTTTTTCTTATGCTTAACCAGCTCTTAAAACAAGGTTTTAATGAAAGTGGCTTACTAAGATAATTAATTATTCCTTTAAACAATACCATCTTTAGCCTGTCAGGGAAGAATATAATTACCTACCAAACTCCACCGATGCTAATTTTTTTTATAAAGACACTCAAACAGAGAATATATTATGAGAAAATAATTATACTAGGCCTTAGGAGTGTAAAAATTGGAAAAATCAAGTGATAACATTTCTAGTGTAATGACTTAAGGAGAACAGGAAATAGCATGAAGTATATGCATTTTCATGACAAAGGCTGTAATGAGAAAAAGAAAAGTGCAAAACTAATCTGCTCCAGAAGTCTGCGCTATCAGTTCTTCCATCAATTATCTATTCCAATCATGTAGACAAGAGTTTCTGTCTACAGAGTGAATCCACTCTTCCGATAGCTAATACTGTTGTCTTGTAGTTCTCCCTGGACCCTTGAGGATACAAAGTATTATGTCCCTGCCTAGCACTGCTCAAATATAGTCTAACAATTCCACTCATTGAATCCTCGCCCTGTAAGAACAGGGAGGATGAAAATTCCATCTCAACCATGTGTCTATTTCATTCTAAACCCGTGTAGCAGAAGCCCAACTTGCAGATCTGTTCTTTTGCAGCTACTTCTACCAACACACCCCCTGCACAGCAGGAGGCTGGACCCACAGCTTTAACTTTGGCACGCTGTCGGCTGCTTAGTGAAATGTTCTAGGTCATGAACATTTGCAAATTGAACTTCATAACGGCTTGTCTGAATTACCAGATAATCAGATCACATCTCTTTTTCTGAAAACGATGTACTTCGACTGTTACAGAAATTAAAATGCACTAAGTAGGATACAGTCTTTCCCATCTGTGCGGTACTGCTGGGACTATGGAACTCCCTCCACGGTTTAAGTACCAGGTTTCTAATTCTTCACTGCATTTTGGGTTTATTTGTAGTCTGGTAAGAGCCTCTTTTTATCTTGCAAAAAATTCTCCTTTGTGATCTCATCTTCTCTTTCACCTGTCTTTTGTCACACAGACCTTCTGAGTGTGACAGTGGTTGCAATTTCTTTCCATCATTTGTAGTTTCTTCTTTGTAATTATCATTCCAGGTTGTAATACCAAAAAGCACCTCATATTCTAACTTCACAGTGTCCATTTATTTATAGCTAGTGCATTTTATTGCACTAGCAATAAATAGGTATCTTCTTCATTTGGGCTTTCAATGAAACAAAATTTTCTCACAAGCAGAACTCTTCATTGCTTGGTGTTCAGATCAAACAAGCTGTAAAATACCTTTATAGACAGAATAAAGTCCATTTAATATACATGGGATATGGAAGATTTTGTAAACAAACAACTTTTTAGCTCTAAGTAATATATTTCCAGAAATGTTTTTTTACAGAACTAATGTCTTCTCAGTGTTCTACAGATCAATACATTATTTAGTTTAAAAATATGCATAAGCAACTTAATATTATAATAATCTTTAAACTTAAAGCCTTTTCAATGCAATTAACTATTTAACTTGTCATGTCTTTTAAAGAACTTTACCTGACAATGTGATTACAAAATACAGATTTCAGATTACAGTATTCCTTTATGCAGAATGGATCTTCATATACTCACAGGAATACCACTTAAAGAGTTTAAGAGATATCAGGAAGCATTTTCTGCCCAAAGGCAATTGCATTTAAAAGAAAGAAGCAAAGTGTTTCACTGATTCTGATTCAGTTATGTGGAATTACAAAACAGCAGTAGTTACAGAAGGAAAAGGGCCTCTGTCATATCAGGTTGTGTAGAATAGCTATTTCTTTCCCTCTGCAATTTGTAAGTAGGCAGTAAATTACAAGCAACTTCTCCCCGTTATCAGTCTATCTTCAATTATCACCATCAACAATCTCAGCACTTTGCGTTTTTATATCCTGCCTCTTCCTTTCTGTATCTTCTCTTAATCTTTTAAGAAGCAAAGTCTAGGCATCAAGAAAATTCACCCCTTTGCAAGCTTTTCTGCCCTTGGCCATATAAGACTTTCAGCCCTAGAAAACTTCCCCAGGAATTATCTTTTCCTCAGTTAATTATATCCATGTTAATACAACATTTAGCTATAAACATATATATGAACACACATACACATCGACCCATCTGTATTTACCTCTCTCTGAGCCAGCCTTGAGCTGGCAACATATGTCTCCCCCAACTAAGAGAGTGGGTTGGGGTTAAAGCTATGACAGCCAGCATGTTCTTAGATGTGAATTTGCATCATGGAAAGACACAGTTCACCCTCTTTATAAAAAGCATGCAAAATGCACTTTCTTTGACACATTCCTTCAGCCAGAGTGTTTGAGCAGCTGAGAAATAGCTGGAACTGAAGCTCCAATGCATGGCAGTGGGACTGCCTGAGCTCCTGGGGCTTTGCCTTGACAGAGTCTACCTGTCACACAAGATTTCATCGGCGCAGATACACTGATGGTGGGGCCCACCCATGTCCCGTGGCTACCGCGGGCTTATTGTTTTCATTCAGCTGCTTACAATCAGTCATAAGTCTGTCAAGATTCATGAGCACTTCTTAAATACAATTGTGGGAACAGAAGTTCAACTTCCAAGCCATTTTTCTCCATGACAAATAGCGCTGATCTTTAAAGCTTGGGAAAAAAAGAATATTTTTATGACCTCATTGCAATTCTTTAGTGCTGCAACCCTGATGTTTGTGGAAAGGGCAAAGTATCACATACTGTACATCTTGCTAATCCTTCCACGGCTTGTGTTTAGCACTCATCCATAAATAGCTACTGGTCATACAAAATACTCGTACACTTAGGGCTGGGTGCTAGACTGCAAGCAGAAAGCTCCTAATTGATCTTTCTCTCTTGGCATGTATGCCCACGCCATTGGCATGCATTTCTTTTCCATGGAGGCTGGTCATTCAGCAGTCAAATCTGCAGCAGGCACACAGCAAGCAGATGGGGCTGCCAGCCGGGCACGGCGAGACAGCTTCTCCAAATCCCCTACCCCATTCCTGCATCCAAAGGCAGGGGGGAAAGGGTGCCCCAGCAGGGGAAGCCAGCAGGGTTTACACCACTGTGTGGGAATAATGTACATTACTGGTACAATTTAGTTACTGCAGCACCACAGAGTGTTCCCATTCAAATATTAAAAAAACACAAGCCTCACTTGGGTTTGATCAACATTTAACAAAACAGGTGATAGCTCTGATCAGTTCTGTGTTTTTCACAGTATTCACTGTAAGCTTTAAAATAAATCCCATGTTGTTTTTAACTTCTAAGTTTAAACATAAAATAATATTTCTAAGTTTATATTTGTTGTATTTCTGTGTGGACACAGTTCAAGAATAATAACTGAAACAGAATTATTTTGGTTTTGGTTTTTTTTTTCAGAAAGTATTACACTTTTCTCTGGAACCTTGAAGCAGGCAGACTCCTGCCAACTGCAATGTGCCACAGAAACAGGACTTCAAGCTATTAGTCACTGATAGTCAACAGCTTCAATTTCTAGCTATTGGATGAGCTGCAAGTGTAAGACAAAACGTGTTTCTCTCTTCAACAGAGCAGATGTTTAATCATTTAACTAACAAGGCAAGGTTTTGAACTACCCTGCTAAAACCTTGATTTACATTGTGGCAGGATAGTGCAGTTTTTCAAACAGGGATTAGACTCTCCTTTCTGGGGTTGTAATTAAGCTTGGTGTTAATGAAATGGGATAATATTTAACAGAACGGTTAATAGTAAATATTCACTAAACACTACTTCTGTCTTTGGAAAGATAGCAGCGATTGTGGAGACCAAACTGATTCAACAATTAGATTTACAAACCTCGGCAAACAAACATAAGGCTAACCTAAGCCATTATCTTTCATACAGACGCTTTAATAACCAGAATCTTCAGAGCAGAGATGTCAGGCAGGTGAACAGAAGTCCTCTCAGATGGGTTTGCAGTATCTACCATTGGGCGGGTCACTGGCATATAAAGACTTAGAGCAGGAACCCTCTTGTCTTCTCAGTGAGGAAACTGATAGCCCTGGCTAGGACTGAGACAGCCAGGTTCATTCTTTCAGCAAGATAGAGCAAGACAAAAAGAGATAAGGATGGTAATTTGTAGGCTATAACACTTAAAGACCTGGACACCCGAATAAGAGACCATTACACTAAGTCTCATTTGAGCAATAGATAGCCCTTTATCAGAGGCATCTCCAATCCAACTGTAAAACAGGAGGGCACAGCTCAGCACAAATTGGGGTGCGGAGGGAGAAAAAGAAAGCAACTGGATGTTCTTTTTAAGCCTGTCGGGAAATTATCATCTCCTAGAAGAAATCCAATTGGTGCCACAAAATTTGCAGAGAAAGGATCACAACTTCAAAGAGAAGAAAGAGACACTTCTACTAATGTTACAAACAGCTCCAAAGTATTGCGACAACTGCTGGAGAACATAGACTATGTGTGCTGCAGGCTGCTATCACAGGTAAACTGAAGACAGAAACTGAACATCAACAAAAGGTAAGCTTTCAGTGCAGTAACTGGGATCAAAAAAATGCAAGTACCAGAAAAAAATGAAATTTGTTCTTGAAAACAAGCATGGAGGGTCACATTTTCTATTTATAGTTTTTTAAGTGAAAAAAAAAAAGAAATCTATTTGAAAAATAACTTATCATCACAGGTTTGAAAAAAGAACATTCTTAGTATATTCCTAGAGCAAGGCCTGAAATTTGGTTATGCATTTGCACTTGGGTACTTCCCAAATTCTCTATTTGATGGTGTCATCAGCATGGTCCAGTGGATACAAAAACCAGCTCGGGATTCACAGATACTAGTCCTGGCTCTGTTTCTACGTGATCTGGCCATGTCATTTCAAAGTCCTCTGCAAAGCAAGCCAGCTTCATTATTTTCAATTTTAGTAGGATGGAAGGATAAATTGTTCCAGCGGACAAAACTGATAGAGAAAAGTTATGTATAATTACTAACTTTACTAATTTTATACAAAATACCTTGATTCAAATGAATAGCATTTTTCATTGATATGTTTTAATTAGCAAAAAAGATGAAAAACATGCAAGTGACCAAACTGTTCAAGATACAAGACTTCTTCAAGCATTATTTCCAGAGCCCTGTCAGTAGTGAACAGGATAAGCAGAAAATGAACACATAATCAGGGCTGTACTAAACACGATAGACTCTCTACAGATCAAATTTCTAAAGTTCCTGATTTTTGAGGACATGGAGCAGAGCAGAATCTGTCTTGAGCTAACCAAGATGTCTAAGCTGTAATACTGAAGTTGCTTTTGCTTTCTGTCACACATCACTTTGATATTAAGAAATTTCAGTATAATCGCAAGCAATCACCACCCTGCAGAGAGCCACAAAATGCTCTCGAGGGGCAAAAATATAAACACAGTCCCAGGCAAGCTCTCTACCAGGCTTTTGGTGAAACCTTGGACAAGAGCAGTACAGAATTTCATCTAGCTCAAAGTAAAAATTTCATCTTAGCCCCTTACTGCATTTGGCCAATTGAGAAACATTGCCTGAGTTGATTACTGCATTCAGCTGCTCTAGTTATAGGCCAAAACCATCTGCCTTAGAGAACAGAAGGAATCATCTAAATAAGTCAAATTCCCATTCTTTTTGTTCTAGTTGTTCAAGCAACAGGGTAAGAAAGCAACAGGAGAGAGTGTGGCGTACAGCCCTGACAAGTTCTAGTATATACATGGGACTTGCCCTGCTTTCCTGACCATAAAAAATTAACATAAAGCCAATTCATTCATATAAGAAGGAAATGTCTGTATTAAGCATGTAAGACTGAATTTAGGTAAATTTTTTTATGTCCTGCTTTACAGACACCTCATTTTGTTATGCTTTTGCTGGCTAAAGAATGCCTTTATCCATATGATGAACCAGAATTGGTACATAAACGGAGCAAGTGATACTGAGCCACTCCTCTTTGATAAATCCAGTAGATAGTGATCTTGGAGTTCAGTTTTTCTTAGTCTTTTATTGACATGACACCCCTTATTGTCACTGAACCCCCTTACTCCTTCCTAAAACCAAGTTTATTTGTAGAAAGGCTATTTGTGTATGCAAAATATTTCTCTACTCTTACTCAGTACTGCCAAGCATGCGTCCAAGAGCCACAGTAGCTCACTAAAACCATCATTCATGGTACATTACAGCTTGCACTCTCTCTACTAACACTGACAGATCTCTTTGCATCAGATAGCTATCCTTTCTTAAATTTCCCTTAGTCCTGTGGAAGACTGGTATTGTGACCATCTAGGTCATCAATAAAAGTGCTAAACAGTTACTGATAATAACCAGTTCTTATAGGATCTAACAGAAAGGCACACACTCAGTGAGGTTCCCCCATTTACAGTCATGTTTCATAGCCTGTCTGCCAGCTTTTAGTCCATTTAAGAAGCGCCGCATTGATTTCATTTCAGCCTAGTTACTTCATCAAAAAATCATGCCTCACAGAAGGGTATTATATATTACTTCAACACGATGGCATTGATCAAACTGTATTTGTTATCTCTCAAAAAAAAAGAATAAAGAAAGGAATAAAGAGTCAGGTTGATAAAATCTATTTTCCAAAAATCACGGGTGACTAGCTTAAAGAACGATAGGAAGTTTAAATGTAGTCCAGCAGGAGAATTTATTTTACTTTTTCCAGGCCCAAAGCCAAACTGATAGGCTCGCAATTACCCAGAAGATTCCTTTTTAAAGCACTGGTGACAAATTCCCAAGTTCCCTATAATTTCCCTATGTTTCAAAGCATTTTGAAAAATTCAAGCTTCATAACCCACAGATCTCTCCAGTGAATTCTTCGAAAACTTCTGGGTATTAGTTGTCAGGTCCAGATGTTTAAATAAGTCTAACAGTAACAGTTCACATGGCAGCACAACAGTAGTTCACACAGTAGCACAGCAGCACAGCAAAGGTGGAGGAGGGTGTTACACACTTCATGAGCACCATCAGCAGAGGTGCAGCAGCCTGTCCTTCTCTGACACGTGAAGAAGAGAAGCAATTCAATGAATACTTTGTTCTAATTCTAATGGACGTGTTTCACCCAGCAATGGCCCGTTCTTTTGTTCAGACTACTTTTATTCTAAATACGCTTCTTTAAAATAAAATAAAAGTAAGAAAACGATATTTCATCCGTAATTCTATGTGTCCTTGAGATTTTTTTGTGTGTCTTTATCAATTTTCTGAAGTCCTCAACTTTTATTTTATAGAACCTTCAAACTCCTACCTTCTCACTTGGGAATTTCCATAGCAATAATTTTTCTTTGTTGGGTTTTCTTTGCCTTTTTGGTCATCAAGTTTAACATTATTAGACAGAAAAAAATAAAATGTTTCACCACTTTTGTCTTGAAACCTTCATTTTCAAAAACCAGTGAGAACAGGGATTTGAATGTATTTATTACAGGAAAACAGAATAAAATCATGATCACTTAGGCCTAATTAGCTACTCACTAGCGATTTGCATGTCACACAGAGATAGGAGAAGAAAAGCTGTGGTATTGCTGCCTACAGGTATCACAACACTCAATACAGAACTACACCATCACGAAAATACCTACATATATCCCCCAGAGTCCCCTTCTCTGCTGTTGAAAAATCCATCTGCAAGACGCTGCTAGCCAAAGGCTCATGACACAGATGGGGGCTTCTTGCTGGCCACACCACTCAGCTCCTCAAAGAGTGGCAACAAGGACCAAATGGACTCCTGGCTCACCCTGCATCACCTCCTGCACAGCAGAGGAGGAGAACACAACATGCTTGTTAATGGTTCTCCACATACACTGCAGAGCAATGCTGCCTGCACTCCCCTGTCCAAGGAAAGTTAAGAAGATCCCCATCCACTCAAGGCACATTTTCTCAGCTCTGTCCGGCTGAGATAGACACTAGAGAGCAACTTGAGCAGCATTTTCAAGATAAAATGCCAAAACATAAACTCAAGATCAGGACATAAAATTCAATGAATATCATACGCAGATCAAACGAGGAAGAAAGATTCTTAACCAGTACGCACAGAATTCTCAAGTGAAAGGGCTATACTTATTATTGGTAATTTATTATTTATGCTATGTCCCAGGACTACTCTTTCTGCTGTGCAAAGATCCAATAAGGCTTTTTGCTTTAGCAGAGAAAAGAGTCGTTCGCTAGATGTCAGTGGACTGTCTTTTCTGTTCTTCGGCAATAGCTATTCTCTGAAGGCTTAAACTGATTGTTCTTTAACCATAATGTTGTTAAAGAAATGCCAGGAAGTTTATTCGTGGTTTATTAATACTGCAGAGGCCCCAAAGCAGCAAGAAAATGCCCAGACTTCCAAAGAACAGGCTTGCCAACCATCCCCTTGGCCAGCTTCCAATTAAAGGAAGAACATGATAGCCAAGCTGCAGCTACGATGACTTCAGAAATTGCTGAAAAAAAGTAGAACAATCCAAGCCACAGAGTCCTACTCCAATTTTATTTTAAAAAAATAAAAATAAAAATGCCACTTTTGCATTACATTTGAGACATGACATAAAGACCAGACTGGATCTCTAATACTTCTTCCCCAAATCCTTTTACAGAGTTCAGGTTAGTGTTCTGAGACCACAAGACAAAGACACTAACCCACTGCAGTACACTGCTTCATCCGACCATACACTTTTTTCTATGCAAAATATTGATAATTCTGTCATCTGAGTTCCTCTTATCTTTTTGATAAATAAGGCTACTGCCTTCCTAACTTATTAAGGCATGTACGCTTTTCTTTATATTTGAAACACTGGGAAACAAATACCTGATTTATCTAAAAATATTTCTGAATCCCTTCACTATAAAACTATTTTGGCAAACATCGGGTGGACTCAAGTTTGTAGTTTCTGATCTCCTAAGTTTGCTCTCTGACCCAAGAACACCTGCATTTCCTCCTTCAGGGCTAAGCATCAGAAAGTTTCCTTTCCCAGGTTAACACTTGCAGATTTACATTGATCTCTGGAATGTTACAGGATGATAAAATGGTTTTAAAGTGTTAGTTTTCCCATGAAAAGCAGCTCAGCTTCTTCTGAAGGGACGTTCTATTATTGAGCAGTCACTTTGCTTTCTATGAAAATGAATGACCATACGATACATCAAAGTGCAGTGTTGTATTCCTAAATAGATAGAGGCTCACGCGACAAAGCTGAGGCACAGATTCCAAAGGCATTGCAAGGCTGCCCCTCACCATGGTTTGGGGAGGCAGGGGACAGGGCACAGGGCACAGGACCTTCAGCATGACAGATTTGTCCCCTTCTGAGTATTCAGGACAGAGCCTCCCTGGCTGCGCTTGCCACCAGGCAATGCCCCCTTGCTGCTTACACATTCGTATTTCAGAGACAGAAACAATCCAGATGTGATTACCTGTCCCAGCTGTCTCAGCACTTTATAACTAAAGGAAATTAATATAAAAGTTGCCTATAAAAGGGCGGCTGCGCAGTATTATCTTCGTATGTACGTTTGTCACTATTTGTCCTGCACAACATCCTGGTCTCTAAATTGGAGAGATGCGGATTTGATGGATGGACCACTCGGTGGATCAGGAACGGGCTAGATGGCTCCACTCAAAGAGTTGTAGTCAATGGCCCCCAAGCCATTGTGGGAATGGTTCCAAATGAGAACCAGTGACAAGTAGCATTCCTCGGGGGTCAGTACTGGGACCGGTGCTGTTTAACATCTTTGTTGGCAACACGAACAGTGGGATAGAATGCACCCTCAGCAAGTTTGTCAATGACACCAAGCTGTGTGGCACAGTTGAACTGCTGAATGCCATCTAGAGGGACTTTGACAGGCTTGAGAGGTGGGCCCATGCCACTGAAGTTCAACAGGGCAAAGTGCAAGCCTGCACCTGCATCAGGGCAATCCCAAGCATACAGATAGGCTGAGTAGAGAATGGATTGAGAATAGCCCTGAAGAGAAGGACTTGTGGGTCTTGGCTGATGAGAAGCTCAAGATGAACTGGCAATGTGTGCTTGCATATCCTGAGTAGCATCAAAAGAAGTGTGGCCAGCACGTTTAGGGAAGAGATTTTTCCCTAATACTCTGCTCTGGTGAGACCCCACTGTGTCCAGCTCTGGAGTCCTCAGCACAAGAAGGACATGAACCTGTTGAAGTGGGTCCAGAGGAAGGCCACAAAGATGATCAGAGGGCTGCAGCACCTGTCCTATGAGAACAGGCAGAGAGAGTTGGGGTTGTTCAGCCTGAAGAGAAGGATCCAGGGAGACTGTACAGTGGCCTTCCAGTATCTGAAGGGGGCCTACAAGAAAGCTAGACAGAGACTTTTTACAAAGGCATATAATGATAGGACAAGGGGTAATGGCTTCAAACTGAAATAGGGTAAATTTAGATTAGAATTTTCACTATGAGGATGATGAGTCACTGGAACAGATTACCCAGAGAAGTTGTGGATGTCCCATCCCTGGAAGTGTTCAAGGTCATGTTAGGTTGGGCTGTGAGTAGGCTAGTCTAGTGGGAGGTGTCCCTTCTCATGGCAGCAGAGTTGGAACTAGATGATCTTTGAAATCCCTTCCAACCCAAACCATTCTATCATTCTATAACATTCAGGTAGACTTTTTGATTTTTCATAATACATGCAATGTTAGGAATAATAAGTTTACTGTTGCTCCAAGTCCCGTAAACACAAGGTGTTGATTTTTTAGAGCATTCTAAAATGTGGAATTACTTAATTTATATAATATGATTTACATCTAAGAATTAAGTGTCAATGTTTCACCTTTAATCTTTTTTCTTCGAAGAAATAAAATTTACTCTATCAACGGCACAATCACAAGCAAAAATCTGGGAGCCTGACAGGCAGTTTTCATGGTACACCACTGTTCCTCGCCATCTCGGCATCAGCACATTTCCATACAGCTCCCACAGGGGGATCTGAGGTAAGGGTCCTTAAGATTTACATTTAAACAGGAGTTTGGATATCAGGAGAGAGTTATTCTTAGGTCCTCCTAATAAGGTCATGAAGAATTTTATTTTCAAACACAGTACTTCTGAGTTAATTCCTGAATTACAACTGTGAAGAATCTGATGTTTTCTGGAGTGTGTTATCTTTGTACTTATTAATACAAATATTTCCTACCAGTGTCTGAAGTTAGGCACTTAAAATCTACATTCAGTTATGTAAGACTGCAGGATGCCAAGTACTGGAAGATCTGTAGATATTTGCTATCATCCTGAAAAATCAGTTTATTCATTTAGAAGAGTACTTCAATAGTTGGGTTTCATCCCTGACACCTAGTATTTCACAAATCACATTTTAACATATATTTTTAAATATTTTTAAGGTTCATTTAAGGTGGTGTCTCTCTTCAAATATGTGTCCAGTTCTCCTGACAAGATGAAACAGTTGTTCAGTAAATTTTGCCATTTAGTTCACTGGAACTGGGATTTCATTTCAAGGTTTGGTTTAACAGAGCCAGGGATAACACCCTAAAACTGTACCTAGCACTTACAAATTGTACAACAATGTGGAGAATTAAGACCTGGATTATTTATTCAGTGATGACCAAGGAGACAGCCATAGCAGTCTTTTCATATCCCTCTTATAATGCACAGGGACTTTATTTTTTAAAGCAGTAGTAAATAGCAGTCCTTACCAATGGAATGTTACTTTATAGTGCTAAACACCAGTTCACATGCTATGTATTGTGTTTTCCCTATTCTATTCTAAACTGTTACGAAAACAAACAAACCCAAAACATTTGTTGCTGTGCTATGTATAGCTCAGCTCAGAGTCCTTTCCTCTTTTTCATTATTTGTATCTGGAACCAGGAAGCTTTTCTTGAAGCAGTATTGTTTCTCCCGTGGAAAAAAAAAAAAAAAGGCAAGAGAAGATGAACTATTTAAAAGTCTCGCATTTTACAGAGTACCCCCACTTACAAATTGACTATAATTTGCATGCTTGTGATTTTGTGATTTCATGTAAAAAGAACAAAATGGTGGTGGAATTCAATCACTGCTAAGAAAGCAGGAATAGGGCTTACAAGAATGCTTACATCTGTCCCTAATTTGCTTGCACATAAACCCACAGTAATCTGCTTTATTGCCAAAGTCATCTAAAGACTTTGGGCACCAAGCAGCATAGGTAATCTTGAACTGGAGGCCCTCCAGCCTAATTAGACACAAATGCCCATAAGGCCAGAGACTGAAATATGGCATGTAGATTTTGAAATGTATGAAGAGACTGAACAGACTCATTAGCAGCAGTCCAAGTGTATGTTTAAGCCTCTGAAGTTCCTTTTTTTGACTGAGGGAAGGAGTAAGCCATGTCTATGCCTGAGGCTAAGCACAGGAAAAAGCATTCTGCTCCTTCTAGAATGGCCCCGATCTCCCAGCTCCTGCTCCAGCATGCTCCAAAGACATCCCCACAGACAACAAGCTGATTTAATATCAATAATGCTGGGAAAGCCAAAACATTATAAGTCATTAAAAAATAAGACAAAGAAGCAATTCTGTGGAGAGTTTAAAGAGATATTGGTTCATTATTCATTATTTAGTACATGCATTTCTTAAGTTAGTCAGTCATGGAGTTTTGCCAGATGCCATAAAAAATGATAATTTCCTTTATTTCAAACCTCTGAACATTTTTTATTTTTCTGGCATCAAACAACTATTGTTGGCTACTTTCTGATTACAAGCTTGTTTCTCTCTGATTACAAGCATGCATCTACTTTGTAGCACCATGCAAAATTAGGAGGGAATTAAAGAGACAGAGGAGAAGTTCATTACAATTTTAAGGCAGCCTTGGCAAAAAGGCTGTGCATGACATAAAACTGACTTCCATGTTGCAGATTTCAGGCACGCTGGGGGACTGTCTATTTTTAGTAACATAACAACTACACTTAACTAACCAGAGGGTGTGATAGAAATGTTTTTACCAAGTTACCTCCCTCTAAGTTATTTGGGAGAACAATGAAAAGCAACACATTATTTCCTTTTCGAATTGAGTTTTTACATTATCAGGAAATATCAGAGTGGCCACAGAATTACAAACAACTTCTGGTTTTAATAATATAAAGGGAGCTTTGTGCCTCTTTTCTTTTTCTGCAAACACAACACAAAGGAAACACAGGGACACAGCAGAGTCCAGAGATCTTGTGTGCAATAAAAAAGTGTGGATAAAGCCTTCTGATAATTGACTTTCAAGGTCAATTTTTATCTTTGTCTGTGATGCTGTGGCCTATTTGCTATTGTTGTACTAGTGCCTGAGGTCACCAATCAGCTCCATTTTCTTGGTAAGTTCTGCGGGAAAGATTGTTTGACATTTAACTTCAGTAGCAAGCACTACTAAAGCATTATCGCTACAAAACAAAAAGGCAAATTTTAAGTGGGGATAATTTTTTTAAAGAACTTTTCTTGAAGATTTTTTTTTTTGTTTTTAGTTTTGGTAAAGGTTTCGGGTTTTTTTAAAATAATATGTACCAGGACATCCATTATCCTTTTTTTGCCCTTCCCTGGGCTTTAGGTTTGAGGTTCAGGGAAGGAAGAAAATAAAGTGTTAGGAAAGGAATTTCTTGGCCACAAAATGGCCAAGTACTACTTATAGTACCACCTATCTCTGCCTGACCTCACCCAGCAGCGAACATCAGAGGTGACGCATGGCTCTGAGGGGCCATGTCCTCACGTGCATCCCGGGGTATGACCGAGGCATCCCCTCTGGTGGGGGGACCCGCAACCCGCCGAGGGCACAGAGCTTTGGACCACAGGCACGTCTGTCTATGGGGGCACACACGCAGACAGACATGAGCTCACCGCACACGCAGGAGCCAGCTCCCATCCAGGAGCCACGCAGCCTCATGACAGCAAACCTGAGCTGTGCCCAAGCTGATCCATTTCTGCCCGTCAGAAGCAGCTGAGATTAATCGGCAGGCATCCACATATACATGCCCAGAGCACCAGAGAGAAAGAAAGCCTAGCAGGCCCTAAAAGGGAGAACGCAGACTAGGCACCCCAGTGGACCAGGTGCTGAGCACTCCTCTCTTGATGATGAGGGGAAAAGGTACCAGTGAGGCCGGTGACCCGCCAGCCTTCACTGAGGATCAGGAAGGAAATTAAGTGGGAACCAGGCAAGCCTTTGCTGGCTGAAGCGCACGTTGGGGGAGAATCCACCTCACTGGACCCAGGCAAAAGCAAAGGGGTTCAGGGGGGACAGTCTGGCGGTGGGGGAGGCAGCAGGCATACGCTGTGCCTGCCAGAAAAAGCCACACAGGTGCCCAGGGAGGCCGGCGTCGAAGCCAAGCAGGGTGATGGAGGCTGGGAGGGGAGAAGCCCCCAGCTGAGCAAAGTGGGGGGCATCGACGGGGGAAGCCTGCGGGCCCCGGCCCCGGGGAAATGGGGTCCTTCTCCAGGCTGAGGAGCTGCACCCTAACCCCGCCCGTGCTCGGGCAGGCGATGCCTGCCTTGGCCGCGGAAAACCCCTGTTCCTGACCCCGAGCGCTGTCCTAGGTCTCCTCCATCCCCCCCCGGCCCCGCTACCGGTAGGGCCCCCTTACCTTCCCGCTGCGGGCAGGGGCCGCTCCTCGCCTGGGCCCCCCCACACCTCCTCCTGCGAGGGGGCGGCGGGCCTGGCCCGGGGGCTATCCCGCGGCGAGGTGGCGGCCGGCCCCCGGCCTGACCCTGCCCGGTCGCCCCCGCCCGACGAGGCGCCTCCCGGGGCTCTCAAACGATGCGTCAGGGCCAGGAGCGGGGAAACCCCGGCTCTCCCGGCCGCCGCGGCGGGCGCCTACCTGTTGCCAGGGAAACCCAGGTGTCTCCTCTGCCGCGGCCTTCCCCGGCGGGCGGCAACCCTGCTCCCCCTCCGCTCCCGCAACCGCGGCGGGACCCCCGGGGGCGGGAGCGGCGGCGGGGAGGCGGCAGAGAGGAGGGGGCTGAGGAGTCGGGGGGGTCGGGGAGGGCGATGGGAATTTAAAAAGCGGCTGTTTCTGCGAGGGCTTTGGGGGGGTCTTTGGGCAGATTGCTCTCAGCCCTGAGGCACAATAAACCGTGCTCCTTTTTTAGGCTGGGGGCTGCTTCAGCATGTAGTGATCGGAGGGGGGGGTAATGGCTTCAATCTGGATGAGAGTAGACTTAGATTATGTATCAGGAAGAAATCCTTTTTCTGTGAGGGTGGTGAGGCACTGGAACAGGTTGCCCAGAGAAGCTGTGGATGCCCCATCCCTGGAGGTGTTCAAGGCCAGGCTGGATGGGGCTTTGAGCAGCCTGTTTTAGTGGGAGGTGTCCCTGCCCACGGCAGGGGAGTTGGAACTCGATGGTCTTGCAGGTCCCTTCCAACCCAAACCAGTCTACAATTCAGGTTGGAATGTCCAGCCCCTGCAGCCCACGCTGGACAGGGAGCCAAAAGGGCCCGATGTACCCAGCTTTGCTGTCCAGCATCCTGCATAATGGGTGGAAAAGCCGTGAGCAGATTTTACCCGCAGAAATGGATAATGTGGTCTCGCTTTCTGTAGGGATTTTCATTGTTTGGTAATAAAGGCTTTCAGAATACAGAGAGCGGTGGCATTATATTGACTAATTCAGCTGCAATTCTCCTATCCATAGAGTAAGGGCACACCACTGTCTGGGAAAAATTGAAGGAGAAATTACAATGCCACTCAAATATTGCCTTCATTCCCTTCAGCTACACACCTATTAACCTTGGAGCTAACGATTAACTAGTTTCAGGAATGTAATGGAGGCTCCATATTAAAGTAACCATGTGGCTCCCTGGGCTTGCCAGCACTCACCCACCTAAGTGCTGGTCCTCTTGTGGCAGCCCTGGATGGTTTTGACTAAAGTCTTTTTGTTTGCAGAAAAAGGATGGGTCTCTCAGTCTGAATGCTTGTGGCACTGCTTTTTTCCCCAAATCCTATAGTACTCAGGCTGTAAAATAAAATTATGAGTTATGATAAAAATAAAAATTAATTCAACAATTTCTGACCATGGATTTGTTACAGTGAAATTTCTTTTAAACACTGCAAATTAACTTTTTCTGCTCATGGAGAAGTTTCAAGTTGTTTGGTATATTTCCTGTTTCAAAAATCAAAAATGAGGCATATGTGTTTTGAAGGAGTTAGCAAGCAAGAAATGGTGTTAATTTTTTATTGAATCTAATATATAAATACCTGCTGGCAATAGCAACTTACAAATTGTCACTTGCACCACTTACAACTAAAGCAGAAAGGCCAGCTCTGGTAAACCAAACTTTCCCATGGAAACACCCCCATTTCCAAGAGAAAATTTGTCAGAAAAGACTCCTTGGATCTGGCTCCAGCTTTTGTTCAAGAGCGACAAACTGGCATAGCCCCCATGTAGTCCACCAGCGCAGATACTCAGAAGGAGACATCACTATTCCATGCCCTTCTGCCAGCAGTACTGGGAAGAGCCCAGCTGAGATGGGCAATAGCAGTTTCTACCCCCACAGATGTTTTAATCCTATAAATAACCAACAGGCACTGGATGGCACTGACGTATCCCAGCAAAGTCACTTCAGGTTTCACTATGTGTGCTCATTCCTGCGTTTCACTGGGCTGAAACTCCAGCACAATCCTATCCCAACACAAACCCCTCTCATAGCAGGACAACCATTGTTTGCATAGAGGGGAAGAAATGTACTAAAATTTGAAGGGATGAAGACAATTTGTCTCCAGATATATCCTCGTGCAGCAGTTGCTATGGTTTTGCACATTCTGAGGCTGTTTTGCCTCATCAACATTAAAAACTGTCATAAAACATCAAAGCCATCAGATGAAGAATATGAAACTAGATATATGCGATTGCTCTGGGGTTTCTGTGTCAAGAAATGCCACAGGTAGTATTTTTCAGCCTATTAGACCTTCAGTTCCTCTGCACACTGACCTGCAAGGCAAGTTCTTATATTTTTCCCTTGTTTCAGTGGGACTAAAGGGTCACTCATGAATGAGAAAAATGTGTGCTCTGGTAAAGTATTGGTAATTCCTTTTCCCTTGCTTTTTGCATAATTACTTCACCTCTTTCATACACCATGAAAGCTGAATCTACAGTTTAATGAGTACCCCTGAGAAAGTGAAGTGTCTTTCACTGTGTTTTAGGGACAGTACAACTCCTCTTCTTGGAGAATTCAAGATACTGATCCAAAAAGGGGAGCATTTTATATTGTTGTCACTATTATCTTTCCAAAAAATAAAACTACCTTGCTAAGTCTTCTCTCTTGCAATTTACTACCAGTCATTGCTGCTTCACAGGATTTAAAAAAAAAATGCAACAGGGCAGAAAACAGAGACCAAAGTTTTCTCTTAGTTCACTGAAATTGCAATGGATGCTATCCACTTGCAGAAGTCCATGGCATAGCTTAATTGTGAAGAATATGAAGGGCATGAGGAATTTAGGGGATTTTTTTAAACTTTTTGACCATGACTCTTGACAAGTTCATGAAAGTTGAGGCGTCCATGAAAAGCCAGAGAAATGGTGCATTTTTAAGGTTCCACTTGGTCACCTTGCATGAGCTCACAGTATAAGGCCGGGAGTAAAATGAAGATTAGAAGATGTATGAAAAGAATTAATGGTAGTTTTTTAAGATGCTAATTCTTTATGGCTGGTGTTCAGATGACAGGTGACCTTACAAAATCTACCCAATGATAAAGATCTGTACCTGCCATTTTGGCTCACATACAACAAAAGCACCGACTCTGAAGTATTTTTTATCAAGGCACCTGCAGAACGTCACAAGATTTAGATATTTTAGTCATTTATCTCATCCACTCTTTCATCTGTCTCCTACAAGAAAAATTCAATTTACTGAGTCACAGCAAAGAAGCCACGCAGAATTTTATCAGAAGGGCTACATGCAAAAACTATGTGCTACTTCACTGGAAACCGGTGGCACTGGTCCAGTAACTAACATATGCTATGGCAACGGTAACCCCACATGGGAGAGATGGGCTGGGCTGCAGGGTGAAAGGAAATGCTAAGCAAAGTACACAGTAGACAGAGAGAGCTATTCCAGTTTTATCTTCACAGTGCTATTTTTAAGTTCTTAGATGGAATTTGAACATCTCACTTCAATACAGCCCTTCTTTCCATAGCTTTAGAAATCAGCACAGCACAAGCTCACGGAAAATACTTCCCAGTTTACAGCATGAATAAGCTAAGCAGGAGGGACTTGCTGCAAGATTATTATCCAAATCGCCATCTGCCCAAGGGAAGGGACAGCATGTAGTTGCACTATTCCTGGAGCAAAGAAAGGACCAGGTAGTTACCAAGTCTTCCTTGCTCTCCGCAGAAAGTTATTACAGCCCACCTCAGGAGGTTTGCTGCTGCGCTGGATTAAGAAGAGGCACAGGCAAATTTCTGCTTGTGTCTCTGCCTCAATGCTTCTTTATTGCAATCCCACCGATTTTGGGAAGTTGGGGAGGAATGACATGCCAAGAAAAACAGGACCAAAAATTTGGCAACCTAAAATAAAAGGACAAGGAGAAAGTAAGACAAGATTATATTTCCCCTTGTACACCTATGCCATTGTCATACCTCCATCCTCTGGAGACAGTCTATCGTATTGCTTACCATGAAAGTATGTCTTTCAAGAAACAGAGTAGTTAGATGAATGTGAGGCCTGAACAAGTAAAAGTAGTCTGAATATCTATTCTTGACATAAACAAAGGCTTTAGTATATATTGTTTGGCCAACTCACTTTGATGGTCCCAACTGGACCATCAAAGAAAAGTAAACTCCTAGAGCCTTTTCTCTCAAATGAATGCTCTATGTACAAAGAACAGTTCACAGAGCAAACCCATAAGGTGGCAGAAGGGAAAGATTGTCCAGTGAACCAGTGACAGTGCCATCTCTACCATAAGCTCTATCCCAGACCACAGGTGTAAAATAACAGAACACCTAGTTTGAAACAATCCATAAGGCAATTTGTAAACAGATAAAAGTCTAAACCTGTAATTAAAACTGCTGTTCCCAGGGTAGGTGAAGGGGTAGAGAAAGTCAAGAAAAGGTGGCTTTATTCCTCACTTTGCATCCTTCAGGCTCTGAGCTGCTTTTATGCCAGAAGTGGTCAGATCCTAGAAGCCATCAGGTTTCTTATCATGTTAAGAAGCAGGCACAGGCAGCTAAATTATTCTAGAGAAGCCGCTTCATCTCCATCATGTTCCTCACCGTAGCCTGCTTTCAAGGGGGCAGAGATCTGATCCTACCAAGCCATGTAAGCAGGATTGCACTTTGCTGTGGAGGCGAACCTGGGAGGCAGCCAGTTAGATGAGCATTATCCGCATTCCCTGCTGTTAGAGAGGCATGAAGAGCTCATGGGGAAGCTGAGCACGGGGTCTGACACTTATAAAGTAAAAGCAAAGCTAGCTGCAATGCCTACAAGCATAAAACTTCCATTCACAATTTCTAAATGTTCCACTTCACAGAAGCCAGCAACTCCCAGTGGTCCCTCAGGAGCTTACCTGGGATCAGGAAATAATTTTATCTAGCACAGAAGACAGCTCGATGTTACCATGATCAGGTTCGGTAAGTTCCCAGGGAGGCATAGCCTGTTGGACAATATTACTGTTCTGTTGGATTTGCTGCTATGCTATATGGATGTATAATTTAAGACAGTGAGATGAAACCTAGCACACAGCATTCTAGTTATTTTAATCCTAGCTGAACAATTACAGTCAGACAGTCATTTTATATCTGTATATAGTACTTAATCCATATTGCAATAATTCAGTGTTAGACTTCTGCACTGAGCCTCTGCCAGTTTCAGATCAGTCACCTCTGTCAAATCCCATAGGATACGAGGGCATGCAAGACCTTTTTGAAATAATTTTCCACCCTGGATGGCCACATATGATGAAGCTTCCATAACCAGACAGGTGCAGGGGAAGAGCAACTGATCTGGAAAAAGGCTGTTGGAAACAGTGTTCCTCCCTGTGTCATACCAGCTGCTGAACTTCTGCTCTATTGTTATCTGAATCTGCATTTGCAGTGGCTTCCTGGACAGCCTCTTATTTTAATTGCAGTTACTTTCAATGACACTAAGCTGGGGGAGGGGACTTAGAGTTAAAGCAGCATATTTTATGCTTATAGAAATGATAATCATGTTCAGAATGGATTAACAAGGTTCTCATAATGATGACAGGGAAGGCAGAAGATAGAGCTTTCATTTCCATAAAGCATCAAGCAAACCCTTCTTTACTGCCATCACAATCTGCTGCTGGCTCTAACTATTTATGTTTATTTTTATGTATTTATTATGAGTTTGTCCCCTGCTGTCAAAGAGACGGGCTTCTGCTCCTTACCTTTCAGGAATGCATTAATTCTGGTGATCAGTTAATGTATGGGGAGGGAACAGAGCAAGGGGAGTGTAAACTGCAGCAACCTTGTGCAGTGTCAATCCTAGGAACAAACTGAACCAGAAGAGTTTGAATCTGGGAATCATTCTTAATCCTGACAATTACAAGCACTGACAAAGCACAGAACCCAAAATTACACTCCTAGGTAGTAATATACTTTTTTTTTTTTTTTCTTCCAAGCAGAAATTTAATTAATCTATCCAAAGTTGGGCTTTCAAAGCAACAAAACCCCAAGTTGCTGCAGAGTTAATATTCACTTCTGCTGCTGGCCCCGGAATGCGGTCAGCTCAACAGAAGAGCAGTGGGGGAAATAGCCCCTTGATGAGTGATAGCACTGTAAATAAGCTTCAGATTAGCACAAAGAGAAATTCGTCTGTTAAAACCTTACTTTTTTTACCTATCTGCTTGCTTGCCAAGCTTCCTATAACTCCACTAGCTGTATGACTAATCATCCCTGTCAGCATTTTTCCCCCTTCTGATGGACCTAAGTAAAGTTATATTCAGCTAACTCATTACAAACCCAAAAGGAATGAAGTTGAAGACAAAGGGAATCCTAAATTCTGAAATCTCCTATTCCTGGTCAATCTGACTTTTATCTTCTTCTGAGCCTTATGAATGCTTTAGCTTTATAACAGTTTTTAGTTTAATCCTTGCCTTGCTGGTTTGTCATAGGGGCATCAGTGATCAAATCAGCTGTTTGGGGAAGTGAATGGATCAGGTACACGAACAAGCTCTAGTAATTGCAATTGAAATGTCTCCCCCAATCCACACCTCCTCTCCACAGCTTCCATAGCAACCATGTTTGCAAAGGTTCTCAAAAATTCAGTCTTCAGGGGAAAGGAAACCCCTAAAATCACACTAAAAATCTGAAACAAGAAAACCGGAGAATTTCTGCAGAAGACACAAGAGGAAACAGCATGAAATCTGAAATTCCAAGTCACACATAAATTCCAGTTTTGCAGCTGACAACCAGCTTTCAGCATCAATATAGCTTTGTAATGCCTTTAGAAACTAGGAGGGAGGGAGGGCTTTTCAATGCAGCTCCACTGAAACCTGTGTCAAGTGATAATTTAAAGTCATTTATAACCCATAAAGCACTCACAGCAAGGCCAGTATCATGACATCTACTGATATTTATGAGTTTGCAGGGACTAGCTCTATTAATATGAATAATACGTAGATTATTAATGAGATAAAAGAGTCTTTATTGTTCATCTTTCATTAAAAATACTAAGGGAGCGATCTGCAATTTACTGACATGAGGAATTACGGTTTGTGTTATCTGCAGACTTTGCTTCATTTGCACAGAAAGGGTCAAATCATACGTGGTTTACAGTGCTCTTTAACGTACAGCTATGGCATAAATACGCTGAAAAGACTTGCTAGGCAAGTCAGCAGTTTATTGATTTGACATTCATTTACCGCATTTGCAAAGTTAACACAACTTCTGTCCTGAACAAAAGGAAATCAGGGCTTCTGAGTTCCCACTGAACCAGATGAGTGCTGGTGTCTGAAAGGAGAAAGGGCACTGCTGTCACACAAGAACTTTTGTTATAGCAGAGAAAATGCCCAGAGGGGAAATATAAAATTCTCTATTTTCTGAGGCAGCATTTATGCAAAATGTATGTAAGTAGAAGTACTTTGTGAACATAGTTTTATTGCCTTTCATTTAAGGAACAATGTAGTAGTTACAGAAAAGGAAGCTTCAAATATTCTTTAAAATTAAATTATATTATCAATCCTAAATTAATAAATCTGCAAGTGCTATATAATGTCTTCCTGAACCTAAACGGGTGTTATAAAAGCTCTTTCATACTGAAGGCACAATGTGTATTAATGCAAGAAGTGAGGAAGGTTATTTAGAGTAAGGTTCTTAGACCATTGAAAGAGGAGATGCATTTAAAACCAGGTCTAACTATACCAGGTAAATAATAACATCACTAAAACATCAGGCAAAGCCCATGTGAAGGCACACTTTCTGCATTTATCTTCTCTCTTTTTAAAAGTACATCAGCAAAGCTTTTGAGTCTGTTTTGCTGGATTATCATTCCTGGTATTGTACATCGTCCAGTTCTTCTGCTGGCATTTTGCTTTGGATCTCTCTGGATCCACACCATGGTGGCAGCAGCATTACCCTGATAATATAGTGCTGCAATCCCTACAACTCTGTATCATTAGCAGGAAATCATTTTAATGCTCTTGTAAACACCATCAGAGAGCCAGGAGACTATTTGTATTTGTTTTACTGTCACAGACTAAACTGCCTTATTCCAACCCTGTCCATCAAATTAAGTGTTGGACTGGGTTCAAAGTACTGTAAACCTGCCAACTCCAGACTCGCTTGAACTTTAATAGAACCAGGCAACCACTTTCTAGTGCCGATATCGCAAGCAGAGCTGTTGCAAATAGGTGTATTGATAAGGTGCCCTTACTCCCTCATACAGAAAACTGCAATCCCCATGTTAGAGGCACGACACGTTACTCCAAAGGCTTTATACTTCACATTGGCAGAACTTTTCAGGTAGCTTATTTTCCTCACATGGAGAAAATGTAGGTGTATAAAATAATCAATAATCTTCTTACATAAATTACCTTACATTTTTATGTAAAAATAATTAATATTTTTAGTCCAAAATCTTCCCTTCCAAGGTAGCCCTTGTTTTTGATACAGGAAGAATGAGAAATCTTGGCAGAGTCTTGAAAGAGAGATTTTCTGGCCCAATAGTTGTAAAAGAAGGTATGATTTTTAGGAAAAAGTCATCCTTTTCTTTTGGAAAGATAAAGTATTTTGTTCAACCCACCACAGTTAGCTATAAAACACAAAACTGTCAATCAAAACATGATTTCTGAGAGGGGTTACCTGGGTGGGAGGGACAGGAGGTGACCCAGAAGCACAGCTAGCCAGGGAGCAGGAAACACTAGCCTACAGAGCCACCAGGCTGAAGTTTCTTCTGCAAAGTAGGTGGCACGGGTGACCACAGACCATCCAGGAGTGTGTACTGCAGAGAAGGGGTGCCCCAATCTGCACTTGTAGCTCTGCCTTTGGGTTCTGCTGCTGGAAGTTGAGATGGAAGCTTTGTCTGCCCAGTAGAAGGCCAGGTTTATATTAAAAACAGAGAACTGGGGTTGCAGGGAACAGGATGGCATGGAGGTAATTAATGAATTTTCACATTGCTGAAAAAAATGTCTGTGGGCAGTCTACAGAAGCAACACCAGTAGCAAGAAAAATTCTGAATGACTGCACACTGAAGCACATTTCTTTTAGCTTTCACTCTTGAACTTTTGTGTTTGACTTCTGTAAACGGCAAAGTGTTCAAAGCTAAGCTCCACTGCTCATGGAAACCAAGATGTTAGCTTGCATCTCAGCTGCAATCAAAATTTGAATTGTATGTTTAATAAATTGGGGTTGCGATGGTTAATTACAAGAGCTAACAAAAGTACCTCCTAGGATTTGCGTAGCAATCCTATACAGGAGGAGCTTCAAAGTACGACCATCAAATATTCACAAGTGCTTGTAACCTATTCACTTGCGTCCAGATGCTCTCTGCCATACCATGCTGTGCAGGAGCTGCCACTGAAATCAGCACAATTCCCCACAGAAAATGTTACTCAACTTGAGTAGAGGTGACAGCCCATGGGAGGGGGATGAGAAAATCCAGTATTAGTCTGAATAATGGATGTATCTGAGAATATCCTAATCTCCTTATGAAGAGAGAGGCAAAATCTAAATACATTATTCATGATGAATTATTCAGTCAGCTGTGTGTGAATTATCCTGGGAATATTTTGCTGGCTTTTAAAACTTCTCCCTTAAAACAGATAAATCTAGCTTGGGAAAAACATCCCTTTCAATGGCCAACCACATTTTCAAGCTAGTCTGTCAGCCAAAGATAAATTTAAACATTTTTTTTTAGCATTTATTTTTATTGTAGCAACATCTAGCAATCCCCGTATATTCACATTATTGTTGCAGCATGTAGGAATCCCAATAATAGCTTCTCATTATCTTCAGTGCTGTACAGACAAAGATGTGACTGTAGAGCTGTTAGACTCAAATTAAAGTACAAACCTATCCTAACAGTATGAGATTTTATAAGCCTGAATCTAAAAACTCTGGAAAGAACTAATGTTTGACTAAGCATACAATTATATATATATATATCTTCAAGACCACCTCCATGAAAAGCAGTGTATTTCAATGTCACACCTGATGCATGAAGTGAGACAGAATTGTTTCCTTAGGACTCCTTCGGTAAGCCCTACTGCCAAAATCTGAGAATTTCAAGAGAAGGATACATCTATGAATAAACAAGATAGCTGGATTTCACTTTCTGAGCTCTTGAGTATAATATCCTTACTAAAACGTTTTTTAAGAAATTTGTACAGTTAAACTTATCAGAGTGCGAGAGGTTTAATACATGTGTGCATAAAGAAACAAGTACATTCCAAAGCCATCACAGAAGACATATTGTCAGAGCAGGTAACTTAAGTTTCTCCATTCTGTACTTCCTTCCACTTTATGCTTTGGTGTGACAGTTTAGAGAAAATATTTGTGTCCCTAGCAGAACATAGTAGGGTAATACAGCAGACGTAACCAGTTCTCCTTCATTTACTGTAATACAAAAAAAAAGGGCTATGAAATGGACTAGTGGGAATAGAAACTGTTTAAACTTTTATAAAAAGTATCCAACAGCAAAATCTTAGCAGCAGAACACTGCAAGAAAAGAAAGAAAATGCACTATGTCTGAAGAAGAGACAAACTGGAAAAAAAAATAAATCTCTTAGCCTTGTAAGCCAAGACAGAAGAAGGGAAAAGTGTGGATAAGAATTGTCATCACAGCTGGAAAAAGGAAAACAGCTATGGCAGGTCTTACCTCAAGCTTCACTGAGAAACTCTGCTCTGTCTCTGCAGGGGGACCTTTTGAATCACATTTGTGATTCTTACTTCATTTACACAAGGTCTATTTTGCTTTAAATCCTGTGCTCATTCCTGGTTATTTCTCTCTCTTAATTAAACCTTCAAATCAGACTTTTATTAAGATAGAGGAAAAGCATATACCTTCCTCTTTCTCTCAAGGTTATCTTCCAAAATAGGATTGAATTCTTTTAATGGAAAGAGTGTGTGGAGAGTGCTACTAAATCTATGGGAAAGTGGTAATTCTACAATTATTTCTAAGAATACAAAAGATTGTTCTATCTTGTATCTGGACAATCCAATTAGTTCAATGTCTGAGAATTAAGCAGGCTGCTGTTGGATCATGTTGGAGAACTGACCTATTTCAATGGAAAACTGTTGGTTTTGCACAGCAGTCTCACTGTGGCTTGGTAGCTGAGTCTCCAGAATAACCCTGAAATTAAAAATGGGTTTATCACTGCTCAAAGTAGGAACAGTAACTGATTCTTGAAAAACAGAGATGTGACAACTCATCACAGGGGTGGTCATTGTGCCATGCAGAGTCTGCGTGGGGCTTGTCAGCAGGGTGCAGTTTTTAAGCAGGGATAAAAAGAACATTTGAATTAGTATTTCACACACATTTAAAGTGGCAAAAAGTTGGCATTTGAAGTTTTGAAACCAGCTGGCCCATGCAAAAGTTTCCATCAGCAATGCAATGCAGAAGGTTAGGACCTAAGCATGTGTGGAGAGCATGTCCATGTCAGAACTAGGATACAGGCACTGCCCCATCATGTACAGCCCTGGAAAGCCAGTCCAGATCATCTGTGCCTCCTTACTGTTGATTTTTGTTCCTGGGGAGACATAAGGGGAAAGGTGTAAAAGTGGCTGTGCTGTTTTGAATTTTTTCACTAAATTCATATCTCAAAGTTAAATTTCCCTCCCCCTTTCCCCTCTTTTTTTCATCCTTGAATGAGATAGAGTGACTGAGTTTTGTGACTGTGTTTTAGAGAGGTTTTTTTTTATTCCCTGTAATTTCTTCACTTCAGTAGTCCTCTCCCCGCTCCGGAGTGTTTCCAGATGCCTGGAGAGCAGAACTGCATGGAGCTGCTCCCTCTCCACTGCCCTTTGCAAGTGTCTTTCCTGCCTGGGACGGTGCCAGGGCTCTGAGTTCCTCGGGGTACCATGTGCCTCCATGGCCACCTACCTCAGCCATGAAAACTTAGAGAAGGGAGAAAGAGTGGAACAAATCCTCCTGGGTAAAATTATTGGCTATGCTGGGAGGGTGCCACGATCAGCATAGGGGCTCTCTTACAAAAGCACATAATTCTCTCCATCCTTTCTTAGATGTGGTTTATGATGCTTAAAATATTAGCATTTGCTTCCACAAGCACTGCTGATACTATTTCAATCAGTAGCAATGCAAGTGGAAATTATAGAGAAGTAAATCATCAGTCAACAAGAATTAGTTAAATGTTTGGTAAAGGGCAGGTCCACAGATTCATAGTTGTGAATGTTTCTGTGGCCTCCACATTTTCCTCCAGTTTTCATTCTTAAATTTTTTGTTTATTTCCTTCTAGGCAAGATAATTACCTTATTCTACAGAAGACCTTTATAAATCCCAGAGCAATACTTTAAAAGAAAAAGAAAGAAAAAAAAGGAATGAAATGGCCAGGATTCAGAGAAGAGTAACAAGAGATGTTTGAAAAACAAGACCTATAGCAATATATGAAGAACCTAGTCATTCGATCTAAAGGTAATAAAAGAGATGCAACTGCCAGAAATACATAAAGAAAGTTAATAAACAAAAATCAGTATCAGTTTCTTATGTGGCACTCTTCTTAAATAGATCTCGAAGAGCTTTGTCTAGGAGATCATTCTCATTAGATAAGGACAAAGACATGTTATTTTCAATAGTAAAAAAATACCATTTAGAAATTCAACCCTGAAGGTGATACATCTCCTCTAAAATAACTTTTTCTCTGAAATCTCATCTACAGCACTGTAGAAAGCTTTTATTAAAAATGACGATTTTGCTAATTAAGAACAGTAAAAGATTTTTTCCTAACACTTTCTGCCTTTTGAGCCCAGACGTATTAATACATGTATTATATATGTATATATATTATATATGTTTATATACGTATACATACCTACTCATTTATTAAGAAGCAGCAAGAAGGAGTCGGATGAAAAGCAGTTAGACAAGGAAACAAATTGGCTACTGGCCTCATATGATATGCCATGACTATTTCTCTTCCTTTAGTATTCTAGCAGTTCTGAGCAGTATAGTAACATTTAATATCACGTCTTTCATGATGTTAAATATCTTAAAGCATAGAGAGTGATCTCTGATTTCCTCCCTAAAATAGTGGATGCTATCATAGAGTTTTTACAGGGATGTAAAATCAGAGGATTCCTGGTTATTTGGATTCTTGCCAGGGTGTGATGTTTAAAAGAACTATGAGGAATTAAAAAATAATGTCCAGATACACTAGCAAGAAAAAGTCAGGACTGTAAAACGTGATGTTTCCCCTTAGTGTGTGCTTGAGAAAAGTTCCCCAAACTCTTTCCTTCATCCAGTGGAAACTGCTCAGCACTTGAACCTGCTTGTGCAGCAGCAGGCAATAAAACTCTCACAGGTGGAGAATTACCTCTGCCATTCAGAGCGGTACCCTGCTTACTTATGTCAGCTGGCCCCAGCTCTGCTTTGAACAGTTCACTTGCTAGATAGTTCAGCAAATCAGCATGTTACCTCTTAAGTGATTTTATTCACACGAAGTCAGAACTCTACTGCAGGATGAAAACAAACCCTTAGGGAAGCCGCCTGATCCAGCCAGGCATGGCTGGCTCCCTCGTTGTCCTTCTGCTGCCGGCCGTCATTGCAGAGCTTGATGCAATCAATACCACATCCCGCCAAATGCCAGCATTTGTCATCTTAATGAAAAGTGCCACATTTCAGAAATTATGACTTTAGAAGGAAATTTGTACAGCAACCAATGGATACCGGTCACTGAAAATAAAATCAGATTACAACCAGTGACTAACTAGCCCAGTGCCCACACGCGCTGGGTTTGAATGAAGTGTTATAATTACATGATCAGTATTTACTGAGGTGGGCGGTAGCTGTAACAGGCTTCCATCCTGAGGGCAGCCATGTCATCCTGGATGTTGCATGAATATCTAGGAAGTTTTTTGTAAGCTTTAGGTCATTTGCAAGTTTGTCGCAGGCTGAACTTACTTTTTTTGTCTTCTGTTTTGCTTTTCTGCTCAAGTTCTTTTATTAAACTGAGCTGCTTTGGCTGTGGCTGGAGTCAATAGGAGTTTCACCTTTGATTTCATGAAGCCCTGGCCTTGCTAATATAAAGGAATTAGCCTTTTCTGATGAGGGTAGTTAGTTGCTAATGGGCATAAGACAAGGGAAAGGCAAAAGTCATGGAAAGGAGGACTTGTATCTCCCATACAAAGATTTGATAAAGCAGAACAGGAAGGGGGAACAAGTAGACACTGAAAAATGCCAACATTACAAGGCCATCAGGTAAAGCTAGACGATGAGTTGGAAAAAGACCAAGCAGAAACATTTCAGGCTGCCATCATGAGAGATGCTACATTGCTACATGTCGATGGGGTCTGGTAGTGGTGGGGGTGCTACTGCCCAAAATTGGATCCCCTGTGTCTCCTGGGATGGGAGAGACTGCTGACATTTTTGACTGTTGCTTTAATGCCACAACATCCTTTATACTTACACAAGCAGCTCTGTTTTCAACTACTCACAGGTCCAACCCAGCTGCATAAAACATACAGTTTTCATCCTAAATTTTATGTTTGCCACTGTGCTCCACCTGTCCTCATCTGATTAGTCTGCAGATGTGTCCGAGAAGTGGAAGCAGCCCTCAGAAGGGCACCCTTGAGTTAGCAACCTGTCTGCATCCCAATTCTCTCACCACAGTGCCTGCCACATTTGCTGGGAAGGATGTCCAAAAAGAGAGAGAGATTATTTACAGAATGGAAAAGGATTTTTTTATCGATAAACAATGAGTCATTCATATTTCCTCTGAGACAGAGGCAAATCTCAGCAGCAGTAGAAAGGAACATAAATGCAAGTGAAGGGGGGCTGAAGGGAATCTTAACATGCATGTTTGAGCCTCCAGACATGACCCTTTGGGGTAGTATCTGGCTACCAAGGATTTTAGGTCCCAACCTTTAAGTTCGTACTCAAACAAAATTAGGAAGTGAGCAAGCACAGCCATAAAAGCAAAAAACAGTGCAGCACAGAATGCAAGAATGCATTTTGTTCGCAGCAATGAAGCTCAGTTTTATATTATATTGAGACTTTATTATTTTCTGGTAAGTGTTTTCTGATACATTTTGTAAGGAAATGATGATACTGTTGCAAGTAGATAGCTCACCTATTTGTTATGCATTTGGACATAAAGTCCCTTTTGGGGGGTATTAATTGTCACAGGCGGATACAGATCAGTGAGGTATAAGACCATTTATTTGTTTGATAGACTGTAAAAGCACCAAGTAAATTTTCCATAGCGTTTTAATGCTAAGATATACAAAATGCAGAAGACACAAGGAGAAGGGAGGGGAAGCAGTACAAGGAGACTTTGAAACAGGGAAAACAGAGGTTTTCTTCCTATCCTTAAACTGACCCAAGGTGGTGAGGATTACATAGGAGTGCTTTGGTCCAGACACTGTCTCTGTTTGGAATGCAAAATGAATCTGTGCGTCCCTGCACTTTAGTCTGCAGCTCACAATACAAAAAATACTCCTACTAAGTGGCAGAAGCATTTACTTAGTGGTTTCTCAGACAAATCTTTGCTTTCCGTGATGACAGATCTCCTTGTAACAACAGTCTAGAGATTTGCTTGGTTGACTTATTGATTATTGAAAACAGTGCTTTACTGCTGACTTTCCCAGAAGACTATGCAGCATGTTTGATTTTTAACTCTCCCTTGATATTAGAAAGTGCAAATATTCATTTTCGGAATTTAAGCTTATTAGGCACGTATCTACAAAAGAATAATGGTTCATGTGAGACTGAAGTAACTGGGGATTTTTTCAGATGAGATCCAATAAGAAAATTAATGTTATAAGCTGTTTGTCTCCATCTGCCATCAAGCAAAAATGAGCTTAAAATGTCTGCACAGAATTAACTTAGAACCATTCAGGCAATATATTCTCTATGGAACAAAGTCCCCTTTCTGCACAGGTAGGCATATATACATAAATATATAATATAATATTCCATGAACATAAATATAGATACGTATACAGACACAGAGATATTCTTACATCCATGCAGTTGGACCACTTGTGTGATGTGCAAACATGTAAGTGTTTATGGAGCCTTAAACATGGACCCATAGAGCTGCTGCCATGACAGTGATTAAACTAATGGTTACAAATGTTCACAAAGGCCGGCAACGACAGAACACGGGCTAATGGGTATAAACTGGAGAAGAGCAGATTTAGATTAGACATTAGGAAAAAGTTCTTTACTATGAGGGTGGTGGAGCACTGGAACAGGTTGCCCAGGGAGGTGGTTGAGGCCCCTTCCCTGGAGACATTCAAGGTGAGGCTCGACGAGGCCCTGGGCAACCTGGTCTTGTTGGAGGTGTCCCTGTGACTGCAGGGGGGTTGGACTAGATGACCTTTGAAGGTCCCTTCTGGCCCAGATGATTCTATGATTCTAAAACACCTAAACCACTGCCTTTGCTCTACAGACATAGAGAGACTTGTTTCAGTTTATAGCACCAAAAATTTCTCCCGTACGTTGTGAGTCATGCCATCTCTTCTATTTCTGCTTTTAAAACAGACATCTTTAGACCTTGAGCAAACATTTACTTCCTTGAGCTTCGGTTTCTCCATCCCTGAATGGGATGTCTGGATCCCTCTACGCCTGTCAAAGTGTAGAGTTCAGCCTAATTCATTAAAGTTCACAGTGTGCTTTGATAGCAGTTGAAGCAAATAAACACAAGCTGTATAACATTATACCACTTCTGTATAACATTATACTTGCTTCTCTGAGAGAAGAACGTTGAGGCAACAGACCTCCAAGAGGCTGGGAACATCAGAACAGAGATTGCTTTAAATAACTTGAGTTCTTCCTGCTCATGCCTGTATCTTCTATCTTTAAGCACCTACAATTTGCTCTGCAAGACCCATGCTTCTCTCCACATGCAAGACCTGATGGTGGCAACAGCATGGCTGTTATGCACTTTATTTGCTCGCATCACAAACTGTCTGCCTGTATGCATTATTTATGATGAAGCCTCTAATGCCTGTACTGACTACAACACAACACTGAATTTCCATAGGAGCTTTGCTCAGACACAGCTGTCAAAATATGAGTGCTCTGTGAACTTTAATGAATTTCTATTCGCAGAACCCTATATCTATTCTTTAATTATTTTTCCTTAATTGATTCCAGTTTTCTAATAAGTTGCTACATATCAGTATGGAGACCATTTCAAAAATTTAGCCAAAATATAGTTTATTTTTTACTATAGGCAAGGTATGTGGTTTTTCCTCAAAAACCTACCTTCTTCTGAGACATAACAAACTTATCCCAAAATAAACTCCTCCATCAGAAATTCTGTCTAGCAGACAGGTCCCTGGCATGGAGATTTTTATCTGAATTGATTAGCATGTGACAAAGCCATAAATTGAAGACAGAATCATAAAACAAAGTGCTGGGCAAACCACCTGCATTGTCTGTAGTAAATCTCACAGTGCGAGGCTGGAACCGGAACTGGCCTGAAACCAAAATAAGAAATGAAGATTGGAGGTGAAGCCTCTCTCAGGTCCATGGTCAATAGTTCGAACATACCAAAGCAACAGAGTTTGTGATTATACATCAACATATGTTTAAAGCATTGATTCCTTTTGGCAGACTCTTGTAGAAGGCAGGCAGCGCATGTGAGCTGATGCTGTCAAGGGAAATTGGAAGCTCACTCTTGTTTGACAGGTATATTATTCCAGCTGCCCTTGACTTATTTACAAAACAAGGAGCTAAGATCCAAAGTGATGCAAGTCAGCACTCCAGAGCTGCAAGAAGTCTGGGGTTTTTAGCCCTTCAGAGCTAGCCTCAATTTGCTTGACATTTGAAATGGATGAAGGAGGAGGGAGGAAAAAAAATAAAATTCTTTGCTTCACAGCCTGTTCTCTCAAGAAGACAGACTTAAATTTAAAATGCTAGGAGTGAAAGAACTGAGGTTTATTTTTCCTGGCTGTGCCAGCAGTGATGGGAATGTGACAATCTCTTGCATCTTCCACACCTCCACACTCCTTGTCCAGCTTCATTGTGGTACTGATGCACTAGGAGTGCTCTGGGCAGCACAGCTACGGAGGTGTGTGCCAGGGGAAGCCTTGCTCCCTGTCTTGGGCTCACTGGTGCCAGCTGGAAGAGGTGGGCCACAAGGACCTGCAGGGCCTTGGCTCCTTCTTGGGGGTGAGCAGGGCTGAGAGCAACTCTGACAAGGGCAGCACAGTCGCTGGTGTCCTGCTGGGCCCTCAGCCTGTGGGCTGCATGTCTGGGAACTTGGATTTATGGATTTAGCCTCATCCTTAGCAGGTTCATGGGCCTTCGTTTCCCACTTCAAGCTTTCCAATCTCAGTTCCCTATCTCCCTTATTTACTTTATATCCTTTATTTCTGGTCCTTCTTCATCCATCTGATAGATTTTGTAAATCACCCTTGTAGAAAGTTTCTCTTCCCTGACCACCACCAAGTGAGGGTAGAACCGTTAGTCTACAGCGTCTCTGATTAGGTGATGTGAATACCTATATTTGTTCCTCCTTCATAGCTGTTCTTCTGTGCTTGTTTTCAGACAATTGAAGCTTAAGGAATTGGCTTTGATCAGAGGCTTGGAGCCTGCCTGCTTGAGGGAACTTCACTGTACCCTTGAAGAATTACCTAATGTAATAAAATATAGTTGTAGGGTTATCTAACTGTTTCTTTCTTGCGTTCCCAGAGAGGAACTGCTGACTTCTATCAATGTTTGACACAAAATCCTGTTTCCTAAAAGCTTTCTTTCTAAAGGCCAGAACGCCACTAAAGCAGAGTATAAAAACACCCCCTCAGCTACACTGAGATGATAAAAATTCTGTCAAACTTTCTGTATAATGCCTGTATCATCCCCTTCTATAAACAAAACAAATACAATTATCCTTGTTTATTTGTCTGCTTGGTTATACACCTGCTCTCAAGTGTTTTTTGTCTGGATATTTACTCCATTCAGTGCAGCCAGGCTTCAGTTACAGTTAGGCAATGTAGGTCCTACAGCAATACAAATGCTGAGGCTCTTCACTTTGTTTCTTTTCTGGTAGATGTATATCCATCTTTCCACTCCTTCCTGAAAGATGAGGAGCAGAGCCTTAGTACTCTAAGGTTTCTTTGCACCCAGAAAGCTCCCTGCAGGGCCAAGTATTAGGATTCACCAAGGTCTGTGTAGTGGAATTGTCTCCTTGGGTAAGAGTCTTGAGGATGCTGCAGCAGGCAGTAAGTCATTCTGTCTGTACAAACTTGACATGAGACTCCAGGAGGTTTCTCTCCCATTCAGGATACCTTGAAACTGGTTGCTCATAATGTGAATTGGGCTCCGTGCACTGTATATATCTGGTAGTATCTGTGATAGGGGACATGCTCTATCACGTTTACCTGTGTGCTTCTACTGAAGGTGATTTTCCTCCATAAAGTGTGTGTTTGCATGCACAGGAACCCTCCACAGACAGTGGTGGGAGAGGTGGAGTCCTTGGAGAATGTGGGATGATTAAATGAAACATTCACTTTTATGTTCCTGGAGAATTGAGATGGGAGTCAGCTCTGACTCTGTAGCATATTCAGCTCATGCCTCTTTGTCTTCAAACTCCAATGCAAAATTCAACAGGTGCCAGGCTACAGAAAACTAGTGAGATGTTCTGGGAAGTGCAGAGATTATGCCCTGTCCTGAGGGGTGAGGCACAAATAGAAATAGAAAGAATGTCTGAAAATGAGATCTCACTTTGTGGTGTCAGTTGTCAGGGCTACCATTGCAGGTGTGCTTTGGTACAGGTACCTGCTGTATACACTGAAACATGCTTCTCTATCCATCTACATTTTGAGACCATGGGTGCGTTTTTCAGGCTCTCAAGGAGGACTTTTTCCCCTGAGGTTTTGGTTTTCTGAGGGCTTGTGATGCCCTTGGGATGGACGCAACCTGTCCTAGGATGAAGGTGTAATTAGTAGCCTTTCACAGATGAAAAGGCAGAATGTGTGACTGTCTCACAGGTACTCCAGAATTCTGTCTGTAGCCCATGTCAGTGGACTCCTCTCCTCTGCCCTTGAAAGCAAGGGGAGATAAAGAGTGTGTAGCTGGCCAACACAATGAGTTGTTTCATTGAAGTGTGCAAAAAGCCTTGCTGTTTTTCAGCAGTGATTAGATGAAAATATATATACCCAAACAGAGAGACCTGATCTCAACCCTGTAGGCAACACAGTCTGAGATGAGAAACTGAAGAACTAAAAAATTGTCACTAGTGTTATGAATTCACTGTGCCCCTAGGTTTGAGGGTTTTCCTTTATTTGAGGACAATTTTTTTTAATATAGTGTATTGAAATCACTTTTAAGACAAGAATGCAGGCGGTATCTGGCAAAAGAGGGTATTTGCCACACAGAAGCCCCTACAGGTTCATGTGTTATCTGCTGTGGTATCATCTGAAAGCTGATATCTCAGGACACCAGGAGGAATACCTTTCCTAAGAGCCATGTGGTTCCAGATTTGAAAGCTGCTGAGTGAAGCGTTTACATGCTTCATGTTCAGCCCTGCTGGCCTTTTTGAGGAAAGCTGACATTGTGTCCAAAAGCAAACAGTTACGCTCTTAGCTGAGGAGGAGGGCATCTCTGGCAGGAAAGTACCGTGAATGTCTGCCTCTTATTTGGAGTCAATGGATGTAGCAGTTGTTCATTACTCCTCAGGGTTTAGTTCTTTGGGAACATATGCTGTGTTTATGCTGTGGATTAGAAGCAAGTAGAAGGAAAGAAGTTCATGCTCTTTTGTCTGCCAAAGCAGAGGTATTTCTTTTAGTCAAATATAAAAAGTAGGCTGAGGGTAACCTGAATGTGGGAGCCAGGACTTCTGGCTTCTCCTGCCTTTTGCACACCTCATCAGACTGACCAAAATGTACAGGAATGTGGATTAGACACAGGCACTCAGCTCTGGTTTGGTGGCCCCTGAGGATTAGGAAGGCTGCTGAGACTCAAAGCTTTTCAGGGCATCATAATACTAGAATTTGCTCCTTACAGCTGCAGATATTACCACCTCAACCCCTTTGCTGCCCTCTGCATGCAAGTTCAAGATGCTCAACAAGTGCTTCTTGAGGTACTATACCCTAAGTATTCACTGGTACTTCAGCAAGCTGAAAATAGTCATAGAATCATTTTGGCTGGAAAAGACCCTTGGGATTTAGTTCAACCATCTACGCTACTCTACAAAGTTCTCCCCTACACCATATCCCCCAACACCACATCTAAATGATTCTTAAACACATCCAGGGATGGTGACTCAACCACCTCTCTGGGAAAATACAAGTTATTCCTCAGGGAAGCAGTGTCTCAGCCTGTCTTCATCACTGATGCTTTGGAGTTTTTTAGGTCAATACATACTTCTGGATACTAACTTGGGATCTGAAACCACACATCTTCTTTTTTTCTCCTTTCTCCCAGTTTTATAGCTCACCTTTAAATTCTCCTTAGAGAACAGAATAGGCACGAAGGCAACACAGAAGGGCAAGAGATGATAGCAGCCTTGGTGTCAAAAATAGCTGCCTGAGAATTCTTCTTCCTGCTGCTTTAAGCTGAATTATAGTCATAAGTTGCTGTCCTCTAATTTTACAATACAGTGTCCCTCCCTCCACAGCTTCTCCCAGCCATTGCTAGCTTCATGGCCCGATCCCTTCCTCCTGTCAGACATCACAGGCAGCAAGTGCTAAGGCTGCGGAGTCCGGGGCTGACTGATCAAACACCCCTTAATGAATGTGGAAACAGTGGCTTCATTAGTCACAGCCATATGTGTCTTTAAAAAGATACTGTAGAGCAGGGGAGGCAGTCAGGGAGGAGGGAGTGTAGGGGTCACTGTGATGGAGGAAGGGGGAGAGGTTTGTTTGATGCGTGCAGCTGCCCAGCTCAGCCTCTCACTAGTGGAGCTGAGCCACTCCTGCTGCAAATGGATCTTGTTGGCTTTATTTGGTCATTGGACTGTTTTAGAACATAGCTGCTGGTTGCCTTTAAGCTAGGGCTGAGTGCATCCCTCCCTCGCTTTCTCTTCTTGTGTACCCCTTTAAATCTCCAGGGAAAGTTGTGTCCTAACTTGATCACTTTATATCCCATCCTTACAGGGTCTGGGTCAAAATCTGAACTTGCAAAGAGACTTGGGTTCTGAGAGACAGGTCTCTACTTTCTCTTGCTGCTTTGCACAAGTCTGTTCATGCTGACTTGCACAGAGCACCCTGGGGCCTAGGCATGTGTCTGATTGTGCAGCAGGGAGATTATGCAGGACAAGGTTACTTGGCTTATCTTCCTGTGTGCTTTTGGTGAATACTTGTCATTGATCCTAGCTCTCAAAGCAGTATTTTGAGCCTGTGGATTTCTTTGCTTTGCTAACCCTCTCAATAGTTGTCCCCTGCAAACATAGTGTGGGTGCTCTGTGGCAGACCCTGATACTTCTTTGTGCCCTCAGCAGCGCTGCAGGCAGCATGTGAGTATCTGTCAGGAAATGGAGCTGCTGGGCTGCATGGTCTCTGCAAACCCATCCACTCTTCCCTCTGCTGCACACTCTGGCATGGGAGTCAGAGCCCTTCAAATGCAGCTGTGGAAAGCTCCGCTCTGGTTGAGTACCTTCAGCAGGCAGCCCCAGGAAAACCCAAGGCATGAGTGTGTTGAGGAGACTTTATTCCTTTGTTGAGCATTGACTCAATAGGCTGCCTGTTAGCCAGGAGACAACTGCTGTGAGGGCTTTGAGCATGAGGAAGGGATTACAGGCTGTTGAAGCACATCTTTCCACACATGCTGCATTTTGAAAGGAGCAAAGAGGTCTGGCACTGCCAGAAGGACCAGGCTGCCGAGAATCCTTGCTGCAAGCATTAAAAACCTCCTTGCAGCATGTGCCTGAGCACTGAGTGGAGTTGTGCATCTGCCTTTGCAGGAAGAGCAGCACTGTCAGACCAAAGCATCTCCACAGCTTGGAGACTGTGGGCTCTGGTGGGGGCTGACTGGCATTGACTGTTGCAGTTTGAGATGGCAAATGCTATAGGCTGATTAATACTTTAATCTACACTGAAGTGCATCACTGTTTGTCACTTGCCTTAACTGGGAAGAAAAGAATGCAAAAGATTAACTGGAGTGCCAGAGCTCGACTTTGAGTAATTAAATCAACGAGCAAGGGAGGATCTTAGGCTGCAAGTGAGAAGCAGGGATAGAGAAGGAGGAAAGGAGTGGGAAATGGGACAGTCTTTCAAGCTTCAAAGAAGGACCCTAGCACCCTTTCATATTGTGTGTGATGTAGCTGCTGCTTATCTGAGGAAGGGAGCTGGGAAACACAGACTTCAGCTGATTGGTGCAAGTTGTGACCACTGGATTATTTATGTGTCACCCCCCCCCGGCTTGGGCTGAGCTTCCTTTTAACTGGTGTTAGAGGCTTGCTCAGAATGCCAGCCACGCTGCTGACAGCCATTGCAGGGAGCTCTTCCTTTGAATCACAATGAAAGTCCTGGGAATGCTGTGGCTTTCTATGTGCTTTTACTTTTTTTTTTTCTTTAAAGAGGACTTAGTTCTCTCCACAATGTTCCAGACAGATGAGATCTAACAGGGAATGTAAGGTTTGTGTGACCCCGGGGCTTCTGGAAATCAGTCTGAGAAACTTCAGATGCCCAACAGTGAGACTTTTTGAAGTGTGGGTAGACACATCTGTGCATTCACAAAAGAAATCTCATTAAGCCTGTGAAGTTCGCAGAGGGAAAGGGAACATTTGAGTTTAGGTATAGGCAAGGCTGTGTGGCTTTTTAGAGATGGAATTACATGAGTGAGAACCCTGTGGGCCTACAGAGGAGGAGAAAGTGTTCTTCTGGAGTGATTCAGGAACTTTCTTATGAAATTTAAAAATTAAGGGCAAAGGAGGTCTGCTAAGACTTCAATCAATCAAGACAACAGGGCTAAAGATCTGGCAACTCAGGGCTGAAAGGACTATGCTACATACTCTAGACCTTTAAACCATCAAATTGCCTTCTTCAAAGCATGTTCAGTTCAATTTGTCTCCAATTTTACATCTCTTATTTCTATGTAGCCCTTGATCAATATGTTTTCCTCTGCCCCCAAAATAAATTGGTCTCCAATTAAGTTCTTATGCCTTGGAGTACATCCAGATAAAATTGCTCTACTTCCTGTTTTACTCATCACAGAGAGAAGATGATTTCTTTTTAAAAGCCTCATGCAAATGTTCAGCTTTTGCTACTGTTCAATAAAGTTGATCACTTTACTCGGGAAGTATCAATGCAATTTTCCACACCACTAACTTAAAGATTGTATCTCAGTAAATGCATCTATTCCTTTTCTCTCATTTGTGTTGTGAACAAACAAAAGAAAAAGAAAACATCTGATGTCTCCCTGACAAACGTATTAATATCTTGTATAAATTGCTGAGAGTCTGTCCAGAATAGACACCACCAATGCATTCCTGCAAGTCCCTGTTCCATCTGTCTCAGCTAAAATAGTGATTGCAGAGCTAAAGAATGTCTTTCCACCCCATTACGTTTCCCAGTGAAATATGCGAGAATTACCTCTGATGTTAGTAGGAAGGCATCAGGACATAAAACACAGAAAATGAAATATTAACTTTCTTATCCAACCCAGTAATGGCTGTTATGTTTTGTATTATAACACATTAAGGTGAAGTTTCTGAATAAGAAATAAAGTCCCTGGCTCCCATGTAGGCAGTATTGCACATAAATGACACACTGATGGTAGATGATAAAATTGGAAAGTTGGGTAAAAAAATATATTATATTCACAGTTTAGATGACAGTGAATATAAAGACAGACTGAGCTTAAGTAGAAGTTGCAAAATATCCGTGAGAAGTCTTATTCCCTCCAGATTGCTACAAGTTATACTGGTAAGTATAAATTTGGAACAGAAGAAAAGGAAAAGCTTATGGTTCCATGAACTAAAAGCACCTCTGTGTAATGCCATTCAGTTTACTGAGTTTACAGAAAGATTCCATATTTGTCATTATTCTTAGTAGCCTCCTCTTGCTGTGTTTATTCTTGATCTGGTTTCTGACTCAATAAGGTGGCTGAGCACGCAGATATCTCCAAATGCATGGGTCTTGGGAGGGTCTAGTCCGCAGATGAGAGGTTGCATGGCCAGGGCAGGACACTTGGTTTTCCTCTACCTTTGCAACAATAATTTTGCTTTTTGTTTAGGGCAGATTACCTCTTCCTGTAGTTATTGTGGTAGGATCTGATTGAAGCTGGAACCTGCAGACAATAAAACTTCTTAAGAGACCAAGAATCTAGACTTAGGACAGGATGGAGAATTCATTCACTGCTTTTCCTTCACTATCTCCTCATTTCGTTATTACCTGTGTCTCCACCAAAGAACTCACTTGAGTACTTAATTGGGAAATAACTGTCCAATCCCTTTCCTGCTCTACCTCCCTACCCTTCCAGCTAAATATACCTTCAACAACAAATAATGCTGTTCATTCAATGAGCTTTAGTGAAAAGGATAAGTGCTGTGTCATTATCTCTAATTGCCTCATTTTGTTGCCTAGTCTTGGGTTATTTGGATAGCAAGGACCTAGTCTCTCTCTGGGGTTCTTCAGTATTACAGCAACTCCCTTGGTAGAGAACTTCACCATTTTCTGTCTCTGATGCATAAGGCTTGAGACCAGATCTGTAAAAATATTGTGGTTACCTGGTTTCAACAGGAATTTTATGCTCCAGTGCATTTAAGTAAATGATTCTTACTGTAGGTCTGCTAATTAAACAGTCCAGAGATTTCAAGGGATAGGGAGAGAACGAGGTGCTAAACACAATGTGGTTGATAATGTTTGGGATTCAAAATAATCTTCAATTAGTTATTGGGGTGCCAGGTGTTCTAAACTAGCTAACTGAAAAATTATGTACAAATGAAAGGCAGTTGATAACATCAGAAGGCATATCTTTTTCTTGTTTTCTTGAATTGGAACTTTGTCTTAAAGTACAACCTAATCTTACAGTGATGTGTTGGATGGGTATCAAAACAACTGCTGTGTGCTCCTTAGCCCATTTGAGGACAAAGCAAGGAGCAAGCAGGCTATAATTTAATTGTCAGTCTGAACGGACTTACGTACAAGGCACAGTGATCTGTTCAGCATTTATATTGCCAAGTGTCTGCTTCTACAGTCATAGAATGACAGAATCCCAAGTTGGAGGGGACCTCAAGGATCATCTGGTCCAATCTTCTAGGCTTCTAAACCTAAAAGCATGGTTTAGACAAGATGGTCCAGCAGCTTCTCCAGCTGTATCTTAAAAGTGTCCCATGATGGGGAATCCACTGCTTCCCTGGGGAGATTATTCCAATGGCTGACTGTTCCTATTGTGAACAATTTTCCTCTTACATCCAACTGAAATCTCACTGGACTAACTTGCACTCATTGTCCCTTGTCTTTTCAATATGACTGCTTGTAAAAAGGAGTCTCCTTCCCTTAATCAGAGCACAGAAAGACAACAAACTATACATTCCTTTTCCATCCAAGGAGGTTGCTGAAAGGGTGCATTCTTCTTCTTTTAGTGTGCAATGTGACTTGGTGCTCTCCCTCTCTCTCTCTCTCATAACTTTTGAGGGCTAACTGTGGTGAGCTGACGGTGGCCAGCTGTCCACCCAGCTTCTCTGGCTCCCCCAGGAGGGGTGCTCTGGCAGCCATGTGTTGGGTCCCTGATGGATTTGTCACCCGCCAGTGGGTGGATTTGTCTCCACCTCAAGGAGCAGCTAAGCAATGGGATGGTTTCTGCCCTCATCTCAAAGACTAACTGGTGCAGGTGACTGTCTCTGAAGGTTAAGGTATGAGGATTCCTGGGGGCAAGCAGACAGTTAATCTTGCGAAAGCTTAGACTAATGAAGGGAGCCCCAGTGCTGCGGTGGCTGGGTCTGTGACCTCTCTCCCTTTCAGAGCAGTGTTCTGTAGTACCCAGTCAGCTGCTGAGAAATCAGTCTCTTAAAAGCAGCCATGAAGATGCTGTTTAAACTAAAAGCATAATCCGTAATTTCATTTGAGGCCTTTCCAGGGCATGCTTTGTTTGCATTATGCCATGAAATCCATTTTTGTTTGGAGGGCTTTTAGGGGAAGAACAGTAAGAAACAAATAGTGCTACTGAAAAGTGCAGACAAAAGCTACATTACAAACCTTCATGGAGGCAGTGCAGGGTCTACCAAATTTGTCAATGACCAAAGCTTTCTGGGTAATGAGTCCCACACAGTGATAGCTCTTAGAAACAGCATGTTTGGGAAGACAGCAATAGGTATATAATGAATTGGAAACCATTTTACAGGCATTTTATCTGCTGTTAGGGATATATAGCCAGAAGAGGAGGTAATTGTCATTATTAATAATGATTAGTCCACTCTAGATCTGAAAAAAGTATTATAATTTCTGGTGCTCATTTTCCCAAAGGATAGAATTCTGTCCTGAAATCATTGCACATCTGTAAGCACCAGCTTGCGTTTGGCAAGTGGTAATTTGTAACAGAATTTGTAGGTCTGTCTGAAAGCAAATTGCAAGGATATGCCTGGGATGGAATTTAGCCAATAATCATTAAATTTGAGTCTTTGGTGTTCTTCCCATTCTTGTGATGCATCTGCATAATTTCTGGTTGAGGTTTTATACACACAGGTGACTCTTCCTGAACCAGGGGCTGTAACTTTGCTGGGAATCAAGGCACTCACAAGGGATCACAAGTTCAAAAGACACTGCTCTGACACTCCCAGGGATAAGAGTTTTGTCCCCAGGTCATGGAGTCTCTGATGGAAATATCTAGCATGTTTTAAGTCAAAATCTCCTGCTTGTTTTCAGATGAGAATCAAAATGTTTCTGGATGACGGGCCATTCAGAGTTTAGCTAGTAAACCACTGTGGTGGTTAGTAAATCACTGTGGTGATGAGTCGAGTATGAATACCAGACAGATGAGTTAAATGAGCAGGATTCAAATCCCCAGCTTGGACCTGAAAGGGTTCATCTACACACTTACAGGTGTCTCAGACCCTTGGGCACATCCTTCTTAAAATCCACTCTCACCTTGCTCAAATAGTGAGAAAATGGGTACAAAGGAAAGTGCAGAGAGGGTAACTTCCCATTTCTTTCCAGCATTATCTCCTTACTTGGATTATCATTCATCCCCAAAACTCTTTGAGGAGGGGTGTACAGGGGAAGGAGGAGAGGAGGGAAAACCAGATGCCCGTGTGTTTTGCATGATTCGAAAATGAAGGTGCCTTTAAAAGTTGTTTAATTTGCGGGCAGCCCCAGAAGTGTTGTTAGGCTGAGCAAGGCAGTGCAGCAGCAGGGAGGCACTGACGGGTTCTGTTCTAGAAAGCAAACTATTAGCAGAGGTCTCTTAATCTCTGCAGTAAGTGGGACACGCTCTGACTGATTGCTTCCTCAGAGAAAACTTACTTTCTTCTCAGAGAAGTGGGAGTATTTTGCCTGTACTGGCATTCTTGGGGCATCCAGGAGTTGTCAGAAAAATGAGTCACTAACAGTTGCAAGGGAGAAGTGACAACAGTGAACTGTCTTGTGTCTCAAACCACCCTGTCTCCACCCTGGGGAAAACTGAGCAAGAAAGGACCATTAGCATGGGGTTGTGCTTTGGTGCTTGGAGAATTGCACAGGTGTGAAGAAACAGGAAAAGTAGATTAGGGAAGGAAAGATTAGGAAGAAGCAGAAATCCCCAGCCATGTCGGTAGCTGGCTCTGACCCCCTTAGGTCCATTCCAGAGAAGTGAATGTGCCTTGTGTTAACTACTCTGGCCTCCAGATTGCTTGTGTTTTCTGAAAATATCTGTTTCCATTGGCTTCAGATGCTTTTAGCTTTTGAAACCTCGTCCTTGGTTGCTGGGCACTGGGTTCTGAGCTCTGCTCTCACATCTACAGAGCGTACGGTTTGCAGTGAAGTGACCCTCCAAAGTGCACCAGGCAAAGGTTTGCTGGCTGGCTGTGTCATAAGATGAGAAGGGTTTTACTAAAATGAGATTGGGGGGGAGGGGATTCTCATTACTTCAGGAAGGGTGGGAAGGGTGGAACTGCACAGTTCCTGGACTGCAATTAGGGATCTACTTGGTCTTCTGCATCTGAGTCTTCCTTGCCATCAAGGTCCTTAGGCATCTAATAATTATTTATAGAGAAGACTCAAAGATAAACAAGGCAATGTGTTTAGAGGCAGATTTGATACAAGGCTGCCTTCTGAAAATGGCCATAGACTTATTCTATCTTTGGGTCTAAAAATTACTATATAAATACTGTCTCCCCACCCTCAGTGACTGCCTGCTACATCTCTGAGATGTGTTTCAGAAGTGACAGAGATGTAGATCTATAGTTTTATCAGCAGCAGTGCAGTGAGAAGAGATCCAAAGGAAACTGCTCTAGTTCTCAGCCCAAAATCCTTGAAATAGCAAGAAAGCATTGATTTGTGAAAGGCTGCTGCTAGAGTCAGGGCATGGGAGCCAGGGTGAGCACAGCAGCGGGAATTGGAATGCTGCTGATTATGTGCTAACATGTTATCAGCTCTGAATTTTGAGTAGGCTTGCAGTGCACTTAACAAGAGTTTGACTTCACTCTTTTTTTTTTTTCCCTGTTCCTAGTAGTGCTTTATATGGAATATATTGATTTCATTTGCTGGAGAATTCCTTCCTTAAATATTTTTTACATAATGTGTATTGTACACGTTTATAATGGCTTTTGCAATCCTTGTCTTTCATTGGCATCAATACAGCAATTTGGTTTAAATTGAATTGAACTCAATGAAACAGGGAATGGAAATTGAGAAAGGGAAAAGAGAAATGTAGGCTTCTACTGGGGGAGGGAGGAAAGCAAGGGAGAAAGTGTGCAAGCTAGGGGGAGAGATTCTTCTGAAGGAGAGAAAAAGATGAAAAAAGCAAGGAGAGGAGACAAATCCAACAGTGGGGGTACATTAGCAATGACTCACAGCTATCAAGAATCCAACATGCTGGGATCAGTGTTTAGAATAGGATATGCAGATGTGATGGTGGTGGCTGGGAACACAAAAGTCCTGTCTATGTTTCTGTCAAAGACAATGGTAGTTTTCCTTTTGAATTTACCAGTAAGATTGTAGGGTAGAATTTCCCAGTTTACCAGTATGGACGTGGAGCACCAGCTTGCTGATTTTCAGCCTCTGAGAGAAAGAGGGAAGGGGCTGTGGCAGCATGTGACAACTTGCTTACGTCCTGGGCAAGCAGTGAAATGAGAGCACCCATTCTGTTCCAGATGTTGCATGGTATGTGTCACCAGGTATTTAGGCACCTTTCTTGACCTGCATAAGATGGAGCTTCTTTTATATGTAATATACTTTCCACAGGGCCCTGTGTGAGGTACATATGTATTCCAAGCCAGAGGAAATGGATGGCTATATTTCCATTGCTATCCAAAGGGTTCATGCCTATCCTTTCACACAGTAGGATACAACTAAATCTTGGGATAGGTCAGGCCAAGATTGCTTTTGACTGCTCTGTACAACTTAATTGCTGCCATTGTCTGTTCCTTTATTTTATTAAAAAAATATTTTTTACAAAAAAATATTTTTTACAGGGGTCTTATTGTAGGTTTGATCTGATTTTTCCTGTCTAATTGACAGGGATTCAATTATTCCCCTGAATACAACTGTCACTTATTCAGCAACAGAAACTGTCAGGTGTCTTTTTGAGGGGGGTGAAATGGATGTCAGATTTATGTTCTCCACTTCCCTGATTGTCTTTGATTTGTTTCCATTCTCAAGTTTATTGTGGATTCAGTTTGAAAACAGTAAAATAAAACAAGGAATCTTTAGATAATGAGACAGCAGGAAAGGCTGAGCTGCAGTGCAGCTTATTTTAATGGACTACCTTTAGCAAGGGCTACTGCCATCTGTCAGAACCCTCAGACTGGGGTCATATCATTCTATTCTGGGTCTTTTCTGTAAGAATACTGGAAAATAACGTCAATACCAGGAAAGAAGGTCTTTGAGACTCTCATGTTCAGTGCACGAGGAGCACCTGAAAACAGCCAGAAGTTATCTGTGTCTTGGCCATAGCTGGTGTGTGGCTTGCTTTGGGATGAAAAGCACATTGAGAAATATAATGGCTAGACCCTTCCTGGTTCAGTGTACCTTGAAGCCCGTGCCTGCCCGCTTTAGAATGTGTGTGTGTGGGAACCCTGGAAACAGCATCTTTCTCCCCACAGGTAAGGGAGATGAGAGAGATGCCAAGAGCCCAAGAATCGCCATTGTTCTGTCCATTTACTTCCTAGGGGGCATTGAGCACAGCTAATGGCGTCTTGGTCTTTAAAAACAGGCAGGAGTTGAAGCATCTCAATTTATACTAAGACTCTGACATTTCAGAGAGCTGTTGTTGAATAAATGCTCAGGCGATGAGCTGATGAGGTTTAAGTACCGCCAGCTATGCTAAGACCATTGCCTGAGCTAACTAGTCTAATGACAGCTGGGGCATGTTTGTCTGAGCTGCTTGTCTTAGAGGGGCAGGGCTAGTGATCTTCTTGGGATGGGAATCATCTGTTTGCCAGAAAGCTTCTGTTCCTTGCCCTGCAGTGGAAATGAAGGAGATGCTTTGCTTGCTGCTGCTTTCACAATACTTACTTCACACAAACTAACAGCAGCTCCCCAGAAGCAGCAGCCCGCTCCAGCTCAGCTCTCATAGGGCTCTCTTTGTTTGTGAGGCTCTGTTTTAGGAGTTGTTTGAGCCTTTGAAAAGGAGAGAGGGGTGGCTTGAAGGCAAATGAATGAGCACTGAAATCTGTGCAAGGGCCTTGACTTCAGTGCTCTCGACATTTCCATATGCCTCATAATAAATTGTAAGTAAAAGTAAGGAGCTGACTGCTTCACTAATAGCAGCGAAAGGAGGCAATCATGTAACTTCCATCTGTCTGCAAATATAGTTTATGGGGGAAATACATTAGCAACCTGGAGCTGTGTGCCAGGCTCAATTAGACTAAACAGGATCAAAGGGCACCCTGGGTAATAAATATCCTTGCAGTATCAAGCCAGAATCTTTCTATTTATTGCTAGAGGAGATAATAATCATTAGTGAGCCGAAGTGAAATTCAGTAACCAAAGAAAGCTCAGCTTGGGAAGGGGGTGACATTATATTAGAGGGTAAGAAAAAAAAGTCCCCTTTCCCTAGGATTATAGGCAGGCTGGTGTAATTGCCTAGATTGGTTTTTATATTCCACTGGAGTTTGGGAAAGGACTATGGCCCATATATCGATTATGAGGCTATAATGGGAGAGAGGTGGCAAAGGTAATTGGGGAAGTGTTTAAAATGTACACTAGGTAATTGAAAGCTAATATCAAATCTTAGTTCAGGCACAGAAGAACCTCTCTTCTAATGAGGCATAAGGTGAAAGGAGATTGACTCTGACTTGTATTGCTACTCCCAGGGAATTGCTTTGCTCTGTTGTTTTTAGGTGCCTCTGTGTGTACATACATGCTCATGCTTTTATTAGTGTGCTCAGGGATAACATTACTGAATCAGCAGCAAAGCTTTTGTGACACATTGCCTATAGAAACATAAAATATCAATTGTGTCTGGACATGTCTTTGTAAAAAAAAAAAAAAGCTGAACTAAATCCTCTTTTACTTCAACAGCAAATAAAGAGGAAATCAAAATATTTTAGTATCAAATCTTGCTTTCCATCAAATTATTGCCTGCTCTTAAAAAATGAAACAACAACAAAAGCTACCTAAATGAAAAAGAATATTTTCCCAAGAAAAGCCTGTTATGCTAATTGAATGTGGATTCAATGCTCCAGTTACTCAGGCAATGTTTTTTTTGCTGTTGTAATGGTTCACTAAGGGAAGCATGTTGCTGTGATATTTCACTGCCTATTCTAGCTTCATTCATCCCTAGGACTCAATCTTTGGAAGAGCTCAATGAAAGAATTACGGCAGCTAATCAGAGGACCCTATTTTCAACACCTTTTTCTCTCAAGTGCAGAGTGAGACTTTTCCAACACTGCATAGGTGATGCCAGGGCACAATTTCTCTTGCCCTAGAAATGTTCACATGGAAGTAAACCTCTTGTATTGGGGCATCCCAACGTTCATGAAGTGCCATGGTAACTATTTGAGACAAATCTGTGATGTGATGCCATCAGCTCTGCTCTCTGCATAGCATCCTGTGTTGCTTGACTGACTTAACACAGAATAGTGGCAAAATGTAGTGTCAGTATTGGTATTGGAAAAGTGCAGCCTGTGGAGAGTGCCCAATAAGTCAAAGGTGTTGGCAGAGCTTTCAGGATCTACCTGCTTACGTTGACCACAAGATACTTTTCACTGATGCATATCTTTTTTAATTTTTTTTTTTTAGGCCTACTTTAGGCAAGTTTCCAACCAAGCTCTGCACGCTAGGCAGGAGACTTTGCTGGTTCCCTTCTTTCCTCTCCCTTTTACTTCTAAGGACAACAATTTAACAAGACAATAAGCCAAGCCACAAGCTTTGCAGTCTGTGAGTGCCAAACTGTTCTTGATTTGCTTTTCTTCAGAATCTTCCCCCTCGGCCCATCTGTCTGCTTATACTATTTGGCTGGAGATGAGCTTTGTGCTGTGTTAGCAATGTGCTGGGGATAGCAACACCCAAACCTTGATCTAGTGCTTTTGGAAGTGACCATAATATCATAAAGTGTTGATACATACAAACTTTTGCTAGAGGGCAAGCTAAAACTGCCTCCGAGTGCACTGAGCAGTACCATCTCATTGACACAACACACTTCTACTTGACAGTCTGTTGGTTTACAACTTCCATATTTAACCTTTTTGTAGCGGGTAGCATATTTCTTGTTTGCACAGTGCTTTTTTCCAAGACCCATTACATTCTGCTCAATGCAATAATTGCACTGAGGCTAACACTGAAAGCACTTAAGATGTACACAATTTACGCTGAATAAAAATATTTACCTGCTGTTTCTGCTTTCTGTAAATATTATTGTTCTTCTTGCTGTTTGTATTTTTCCATTGGTGTTATTACTGTATTGTAGCTCTGCCTGTCAAGCTTGATCACATTTGCATACTGATTTGCTAATTGCCAGTTTTTAAGCTGCTAGAGAACAAGGAAGTAACTTTTTTTCTCCCTGTGCAGCCACAAATATACTGTGTTTTCTCTTATGTATAGTTCAAAATGTTTCTTCCAGTTTTAAAAATATGATTCAAGAATTCCTTTTCCTTGAAGGTAAGAGATTGCTGCCTGTCCTGAAATAACTTCTTTTGCAGAATCTGACTAGAAAATAAGTTGTATTTTCTCTGTCAGGAACCTTTTACGTCTTGCTGTGCCATCCTGTGTACCTGGCATATCGTGTGTTCAGAGGGAGGAAGAGATCCTTCAGTCAGGTCTGGGAAGATCTGTGATGCAGTCACACTCAAGTTCCACACTGTACAGAGGAACAAAATATGACTTTCCAGATTGTTCTGGGTATTCCCTTGTAGTGTGGTTGTGTCCCCCCCCCTCCCCTGTCAAAACCATACCTAATCAAGGGACATATGGAATATTTCTTTTCCTCTGTCTTCCACCTGCCTCTTGTGCCAGGTCTGGGGGAGATGGGTCTATATTTTATGGCTAGTAAAACATTTAATGGATGTTATATGGCTTGTGTCTGACTTGAGCCCAGACAAGTAGGAGCCTCCTTGACCAGAAATACAGATTTTAGAAAAGGCTGGCAAAGCCAGGGTACTCCTGCCTCTGGTACAAATGATGTGTGAGCTCAGGGGCACCTTCTGCTGTCTCCCCCCCCACTGTTTCTGCCTCCTTCTCTTCCACTGCTGGGGCCAGGACCTGCATCCTAAGCCACAGTCTAGTTTGTCATATGGGTATACAAAGCTGAGCACAGTGACTGATCCCAATCAGGCCATGAGTGCACTTCTTCAAGACAGATGACAGCAATAAATAATAAAGCTGGGGACAACCCATCCTATCTTCTGCTCTCTGAAAGCAGAAGATTCGGAAGGTCCATCAGGCTTTACAACCACCTGGCTTAAGGGTTCTAATAAATGTAAAAACGCTCATTCATGGTTATTTTAAAAGAAGAATATTAAATTTTAATTGTAAGATCTGTTTATAAGTCAGTGTAGAAAAAAAAATAATCCACCTACCTGGTTAGATTTCTGCATTCTCCAGTGGTTCAGTATTCAGCCTTATTGGTGAGTGTGTTCTGTTGCTGTGAATACATCGGGATAACCGACTTTGCAGGCTATTTTCCAAATGTCTAATGTGGATCTATGAAACTACTAGTGACAGATGTGAGTTTGTGTTTATGATCACTCAAATTGATTTGGGAAAGACAAAATAAATCAGCAGCACATAGTGACTGTTTATCTAATGGCTGTAAATTTTAATCACTGCCATATTTTGATGTCCTTGTTGAGTTTTTCCTCTTTAATTGGAGTTTCCTTTTTAGCAGAAACAGTGAGACAGAGATCCTTGCTTTCTGTCAAGGGGAAGCTCATTAAAAGCAATGTAATCATGGGAAAACAGGAAGAATCGTAAAAAACAAAAACCACTAAAAAACCCCCACCAACCAAAGCCCAAAAATCCCAATCTGACTCAAATGATGGATAAGGGCAGAATTTCTAGATAAAATCAAAACCAAACTCTCAACTTGATCAAATATTTTTCCTTCTGATGATTACGTAGCTTCTCTGGAGCTTTTGCTGAATGGTGAATAATCTCAAAAATACTGCAAATGCTACCTGTAGCTTTTCTACCTTTGCACAAAGGCTGTGAGCCCTAACTGTCTTAGGAAATGTTTTGTTCTCAATGTGCTAATGGGAGTGGAGTTTCTTTTTAGTTTGCACGATTATTATCTTGGCTGTGGAGGCAGATAGATGGTCAGGGTTCTGGATTTTCTCCCAGGATCTCTAAAATGAAGCACTTTTGCTTATCGGTTGCCTTACTCCTCTTTTTGTGAAGGGTTTGGAAATGTCTGGTTTCATTGTTAGCTAATTGTGTATCTCTGTTCAAGAACAGCAGCCAGAGCTAAGTTATATCAGATACTAAAAAGCCTGACAATAAAACTCAGTCTTTGGTCCAAAACATTTAATCTTAAATGGTGATGGTTCTGGTTTAATGGTGAGTTTTAGAGAGCAACTTTTGTCTGGTTCTCCTTGCTTCCCTCAGTTAAAATATCTCTATTGAGCAAGAGAGCCTCAAGTAGAATTATCTGAACTAGTTGTACATCATGGGGTGCAGAAGGCTTGCAAGACCTGCCAGACCTATCAGTATATAATCAGGGGAGAGATGATGATGAACTCTTGTTAGCTAAGCTGTTGTTGCAGTCTCCCTTAGTCTAAAGCTGATGGGTATGGCTGCATCGGCTGCAAATGCTCCTGCAGGCTCTTCAGTAGGCAGTGGTACATGTTGTGGTTGGAAAAAGTAGAGGTTTCTGGTTTCACGTAGATGTTTTTGGCTGCCCTGGCAATTACAGAGACGGAGACTCCTTCACAGGCTAGAGGAAGAAATAGGAAGGATGTGGCTGGGAAGGGCAACCATTTTATACATGACCCTCAGAAAAGGGCATAAATAACTTTTTGCTTGATGTGTTCAAAGCAAAATCAACCCCAGACTTCTCCATTAGCTCCCTATTCAGAAAGACTTTTTGCTTTATTTCTGCCTGTTCTCTCTGTAACACTTATTTGGCCATCCAAGGGCATCTCTGATTCTTCTACTCTCATAATTAGAACTGATTTAAGGAGTGGGGGAGGCTGAATATTTTTCTCTGCTGGAAAAGACAGTTTGTGTTGACTGGAACTATTCATGAGCTCATGTCACATTGGACTAATAGTTTTCAGCAGAAAGATAAACATTTTGCTCAGACCCAAATGATCTGATTGTATATGCAGGGATTGAAACATGGAGGGGGGATTATTCCCATCAAAAACAATGACATTTATTTTCCATAGGCATGAAAAGAATATAGATGCTTCAGTTTTAGCTAGCATGTCAAGAAAATTATTTTGCACAGAGCTCAAATAAAAGTGCTCTTTGTCTCCATATGATAACCTATTTTAGCTTCTGTTTGGGAGAATTCAGACCTTAAACTAGCTGTAAGGTGAACAACAACCTTTGCAGTGAGAGTCCAAGGCATCATGATGGCATATGAGCTCTGCCTATCTCCGGTCCCTGGTGGGAGGTTCTTTATGGTCACCTTCTGTGTAACCTCTGTGGATGGTTTGGTGTGGTCTTGCCCCTGTCTATAATGCTGATGCTCCTGCTTCCCCTGCTGGGGAGGGGTGGTTTTGTACACAAAGCCAGAACCTGGGAATTGGCTGGCAACTGTAAACTCCTTGAGTGCCAATGGGCAAGTCCTTTCATCCTCCTGTGCTTCTTTTTTCCCTTTTAGTGAAGCAGCAGGTCACAACTCCTTTTTACCCTCCCCTATTGCCATCTATTTTTGGTGGTGCTTGGAGCATATCTTTCCCCAAAATGTAGCGCAAATAGGGTTTTCTAAATTTTTGCCAGGGGTCTGTGGTGGCTACTATGTAACAGTAATAATGCCAGAAAGGGAGGGCATTGGGAAGAAGAACTTGCAGGGCAGGTAGTTGGGAGCAAACACGGAAGTACTGCTGGAAGACAGTTACCCTGTCTGACCTCAGAGGACTTGTGCCTCCAGATCAGGGTAGATCAATATTGCTTGGCAGCTCTGTCAGCAAGCGTGAGCCACTGGGGTGCTATTTAGGAGGCCTGATATATGCTTAGGCTGATCTGCTCAGTGAATTGCTGAGGCATGGATTCCTGACAGGCACACAGCAAAAGGGAAATTAGCAATGAATAAAGTGAATTAAACATAATAAAAATAAGTGTCCAGCCAGGGCATTCATCTATTAGAGGAACAGCTTTTCTGCTTTGGAAATATTTTAGGTGGAGAGGTGTTACCTAATGCAAGAGGCAGGCCCTGGTTTGGAGAGGAGAGCTCTTAGGGTTGTCTGTTAGCAGGCTGGTTAGCACTGATGCTGAATAAATTGGGTCTGGTGGTAGCACAGAGATCACAGGGCCCCTCTGAGCACCAGGCTCAGGCATTCAACCCCTTGTTGCTTTATTTTGGAAGTCAAGATTGCTACAGTGAGAAGAAATGAGATGAAGTTTGAGGTGAAACTGAGGAATGCTCCCCACAATGATGATATCAGACTGGATTCTGCTTCTCTGCAAAGCAGCAGAGGAAAGTAGTGAGGAAGGCTGAGTGACTGTGTTTATTCAGTAAGCTGAGAGGAGGGGGACTTGAAGTGAGATGTGGCTTCATGGGAGGTGCTGCAGGGAAGACTGACTGGCTCAGGAGGCAGGGAGATGGAACCTTGACACATCCCTTTGCTGGGAAACACATCACAAAACTCTTCAGGTTGTTTCAGTGCTCTTTCTCCTCTTGTTTATAAGAAAGATAGCTTCTCTCCTCCAAAGCTGTCCCCCTTGCAAAACATTGTTCTGCTTCTGTGTTCTGCCTTCCTCCCAGGTATGACAAAACAGCTTCGGATTCTCCTTGTTTGTTTTTCTCTGGGTGGCACAGCACAGAGATTTCAGAGACTCTGGGTCTGTCCCACTCCTGCCACTGACTCATACACTACCCTTGGCCAAGGTGTTTCTCTCTGCTGTTTAAGTGGCAGGGTCCTCATCAGAGGCAGAAACAGAGTGTCTCCAGGGCTCTAGGGACTTGATCTTGTCAATGTTCTTTTAATAAAGCCTGAGTTTAGGAGTTATGGATTTGAAGAGACAAGCCCTCTGTAGCCTGACCACTTGAATAATACAAGCTACAGTTTTCCCTAGCAATGGTTGTTATGAAGGGAATCATTCTTCCCTCCTACATAAGCATGCACTTTTAAACCACCTCCTAGTAGCCTGTAATTTTGTGCCTGTCTATCTTAGTTGTACTTTGGCTGAGATTTATAACACAAGTTTATTTTGTATAGCATCTTTCATACAAATAGTATGCCCTGAACCCTTTTCAGTGGCAAATAAAAATGAGGCCATACAGAGTACAAATTAGGGGAAGCAGTGGTTTTGAGATGCCAGCTAGCTGAATGTATTTAGGACATGCAGTCATGAGATGGCAAATGAAGGCAAGAAGCATGGGAAAACCAATGTATTTAATTTTGAAGATGAGGTTTTTAGAATGAGCAGGACAGTTAGAGATATGATGAGGGTGCTCTGAAGGAGCAGGTAAAGGTACGTACCTGAGGCTGGTGGGAAGGCTTTGAGAAGAGAAGACAACAACATTCCTCTAATAGGGAGCAGTGAGAAAACTGTAATAGAAACAACATCTGAGTTGGTGTAACATTTCAGCCTTCTGAAGAAAGGTAGGCTTTTACTAGCTGCACGTCTGTTGCTTTTCTAGAGTGTGCCTGAGCACAGTGTTGCTGCAGCTTGTCTAAGTGCCATGTCTGTTTTTCAGTGACATCTCTGATTTGCAATTTCCTTCTAAAATGGACTGTGTATGCCACTCCTGTCTCGGAGGAGGACTGTTAGAATAACTGTCATGTGGCTTGTAGTCGAAAAGTGAATGAGAGCTGGGCTTCAAGCTCAGGAATTGTCACTGCTGTGACATGCTGAGCTGTCGCTCTTGTGCGAGGGCAAATGCAGGCTTGCTAAGATCTGACCTGACTGGGACATCTTTGAGCCCATCACTGTAAAAGTGTTTCAGTGAAGTCCCACCATGTGCCCTGTGAAGCAACCTTTTTTTTTTTTTTTTTAAACAGAGTGGGCGCTTTGCCTTCCAAGGCAGTTGGTAGTGCTGTTCCAGCTTGCCCTGCTGCCGATGCTGTGATCTCTTCCAGACAGGCTGTCTCAGTTGGAGAGATGTGGGGAAATGTGCAAAAGGCCCTACTGGATTTGTGCTGAAGCCAGGGGTATTGCCCCAGGGATGAATCTGTCCTCCCGACATTGCTGTATGTATCTGAGCGAGGCATGGGCAAGTGGCAGTGTACAAATGTAAAATAATGAGGTAGCAACTGCAAGTGTCTGGAGCAAGCAGAGAGGAATGAAGATGGATGACTGTAGCTAAGAGACAATTTGAAAGGGGATAAAAATCAGGCAACAAGTTATTCACCACAGCAATTTGTAAAAAGTGTTAAAAACCTCCAGACAGGATTGTTTCACATGGTCTCTCTTCCTATTTGCAGCCTGACAGTCCTTGTGTAAATGGTCCAGATTGATGGCTGCAAACCAGTCCCCTGAATCTGTTCCTCTGGTATAGATTAGCCTAACCCTTATAAGCCTTTGTTAGCCCAGTGCTGGTGGGCGCTGTTCTGTCTGGCTGAGAGGCAGCAGCCCCATAGGTATAGAAAGGTGGGTTGACTGATTGGGATCCCCATCCTGGCTCCAGAGGGACAGTAGGAAGAGCCAGTGGCACTGAGTGGGTCCCATGGGATAGGGGGGAGTGTGGCTGGAAGGAAGGTGACGAGCTGTAGGTAGGAATTAGTGGCCTGAAATGCAGAGAAAGGTGAGAAGGAGATGGCATGAAGCAGAATGGCTGTGTGCTGGTCTGAAAGGACACCAGCTGTGATTCAAGGGAATATATCCCCAGCCTGAGAGGCCTTAGGAGCTAGGAAGAAGCAGTAGGAAGCTCAACTGATCTGCAGGCTCTGCATGTATCAGTTTGCCTCCTCTCACCCAAAACCCACAGCTGCCTTGGGAGTGTAGGATGACCAAGGTCTGACTCTTGGATCTGCATAAACTCTCACATCACTTGATTTTGTGACTTAACTTCTCTTGTGTTGGATAAAGCATAGTAATGCATCCTGACACCCAGAATACACTTGTTCAAGTGTTTTAGACTTGGGTAATGAAAGGGAGGGAGGCAGGCAGGCAACCTTCAGAACAGGGAAGTAAAGTGCAACAGTGGGCACAGAATGCAATTATCCATTATAGAAGCTGGCTTTAGCATCAAAGTTAATCTCTTGACAAACTACCTTTGGATTTTTAATTAATAGAAATGGCCAAGGATCTTGGCGTCTACAAGGGAGGCTGTTTTCCTTTTTCTTTTTAATTTTTTTTTATTAATTTACCATCTATAAAAACAGCATCTTTCCAGTAGTAAGCCCTTCTATGTTTAGTCCACCATGTGGGACAATCTTGATTCAAGGAACTGAGCACCATCTGTGGAGAGGTCTTAGTAGCACCATTCTTTCCCCATTGTGGCTATAACCTGGACTGACCTTCCTGCATCCTATCCTAGGACTAAGAAGATCCTAGTGAGCATCAGTATAGCTGTAGCAGCTGGGGAAAAAAGGAAAAATCTGTGCATGAAGATATAATTAATTTAATTCAGCATTTTTTTTCTCAAGGAAATTGCCACAAGCAGCAAGAATAGGTAGGAGCTTTGCATAGGGAAGATACGGAGAAAATGAAAATAGGTATTTTATTGGAAGCCTTTGAGACAGGTTGGAAGAGGTATTACCATACTGCAGGGTTAACAGAGAAAAACAGACTGTGTGGGAAACAATCAAGGGAGACTCGGTTTGAGCCCTGTTGCTTTTCACATCATAGCACTTAAAGGTGTTACAAATTATAAAAGTGGTACAGGCCATGCTGTACATGCACCATCGTGGGGATATGGATATGGGAAACAGACTGTTTGCTGTGAATCAGCCTGTAATGGCTGTCCACCTTCCTCTGGCATTTCTGAGTTCTTTGCATTAATTCTGTATTAATTCAAAATGGAACATTCATTCAGTGTTTGGTATGTGTTCCCTGCGAAGTTAGAGCTGATGCATTTTGCTGCACTGAAATCCCCCTGGCTCATCAGCACCTTTCAAACAGGGGCTAGGTGTGAATAGGATTCTCCTAGAACTGACTCTTGCTGTGCAATACTCGCCCCACTTCAGCAGAGTGCAACTCTGGTGAAGGGATTGGCAATTATCTTTGTTAATTGACTGGAGGCAGGCTTATCAGCCAAACAGAGGTGAGAGCCTGGCTCCCCATGTTCGGAGGGACAGCCATTTTCAATCCAGCCTCTAGCAGCAGCACTGAACTCGCTTCAGCAGAAGAGGTTCTTTGGCTGGAAACAATAAAACAGACTATACAATCTTCAGTGATATTGCAAAATTGTTTCCCAAGTGCTTAATTGATCTTGTTCCCTAGAATCACATACAGAATGGGTTATTACACTGCCAAACAAGCAGGTCCAGACCCTGCTACCCCAAGATATGCTTTTAGTGTGTAAACTTGCAGATTTGCTTCTGCTGTCACTTCCTGCAAGATGCAATGATCTGGGAGGTGGAAATCACTATTGGTTAGGTCAGCTTGCCCTTTGTGAGAAATGTGACTTGCTACAGAAGCATCTGGCTGTGACTCAGCATTCCGGATAAATATGACCATCCCCTCTCTCCTGCAGCCAGCATGCAGCATCTGATGCTTTGAGGAGAGCCAGCCAGGTACACAGTTATGTATCAGGCCACTTCAGCAGATGCCCTCTCTCTTCCTTGCAAGAAAATCCAAAGAGTTGCTTCAGAAACCTGCTAATTTGATATCCATGTTATACTTTAAAATTAATCAGACCACGTATAATTCTCGAAAGAGCGGTCCTCTTGGCTACATTGATCTACTTGTTTGCATTGCAGGCCTTGTTTTGGCTGTAAAATGATCTTTCATAGAAAGTTCCTCTTTCATTCAAGTTCTAGGGGTTCAGGTCCTTCATCTGGACTCTTCTTGTTTTTCAGTCAATGCTGATCTGTAGCCCCAATTCCACACAGATTCCACCTCTTTCACAGATAACTGTTGAAACATCCTCTTTTGAGTAGCATCAGGGCTTGGATTAGCATTCATGTGATACTGTGCTGTACTGAACACTTCATCCCAGTGGCATTTCTGCCTACAGGCTATGCGAGGAACAGCTACGAGGTTTGTGGGTCTGGGGGAGTTATTCCTGGGAGACTTCTGGGATGTGCTATGGCATGTAGAAACTAATATTCTGAAGGTCACTTAATTTCCTCCAAATAACTTAAATAGGCTTTTATACATCATTTTGATTTAGGAGTGGAAGATTTTTTAGCTCCCCTCCTGGGACTGCTCATGAATGTTAAATTTAACAAAGACTGAACAAGAACTGGCCCTTAAGTTGTCTCCAGAGTTCCTCTGTCTTTAGAGCCTGCTTCTGATGTTGTTACCATGTGGAGGATGCCTACCAGAAACTGTAGTCTTGTACTGCAAAGAACCTCACACCCCCTGAAACGCGCTGGCAGAAGGACATAGCAGCATGAGCTGGAACCCTGCACAGCCTGCTGCAGGGCCAAGAGCATCCTTTCACTGAATTTTAAGAGTTGGAAGGGACCATAGAGATTATCTAGTCCAACATCCCCGCCGAAGCAGGATTGCCTTAGAGCATGTAAGAGCGTGTTACTCAGGACAGCATCCAGGCGGATCTTGAAAATCTCCAAAGAAGGGGACTCCATGACCTCCCTGGGCAGCCTGTTCCAGGGCTCTGTCACCCTCACCATGAAGAATTTTTTCCTCATATTTGAGTGGAACCTCCCATGTTCCTACTTGTGCCTGTTGCCCCTCTGAAAAGAGTCTGGCTCCCTCCTCCTTCAACCTTTAGATACTTTATAAGTATTGATAAGATCTCCCCTCGGCCTTCACTTGTCCAGACTAAAGAGTCCCAGATCTCTCAGCTTTTCTTCATAAGGGAGGTGCTCCAATCCTTGAATGATCTTTGTTGCCTTATCCTTCCCTGCTCCTGCTCCAGCCAGAGGCATGGCGGTACTCACAGACAGCATTCCTCTGGGGAGGAGACTCCACTGCCCCTGTAAGCCTTGGAAAATCATGCATCTTGGAAAAGTCCCTCATCTCCTGGGGACTCTGTAAGTCTCTGTCTTTATATAAATATGTATAAACTGGAGGTTGATTCTTCTCCCTTCCCCTAAAAATGTCACAGAAATCCCAGGATTTGTGAAGACTATGCAGGAACCAGAAGTATTGAACATACGCAGGGAATTGCCAGCATGGACAGCGAGTAGATGAGAAGAGAGAAGGAATGGCCTTCTTGTAAGCAGGCAGCTGACTTGGGACATCATAATCCATGTCTTTTCCACAAAAATTTCAGATTGCAGATCATTGTGTTTCCTGCCCCTCCAGGCCTTTTGGGGTGAAAAATTTTATCTACTTTCTCCAAATCACCATTTGTCTTCTCCTATTTCACTATTGCTCTTTGAAGACTTTTCCTTTTCTTATCTCCATGTTGTTCCACTGTTTGAGCCTTTTTGTATCACTCCTATAAATTGCATGATCTCATTAATAAACTTTTAGGCCCCAGGCAATAAAAATTTCTTGTTCCTAGAAGGACTTCTTAGTGTCAGGAGCCTTCACTGCTGCCCTTTCCTGGCATGTCTGTCACAAAGGTCCTTTCCTATATCTGACATTCATGTGTTTGAGTATAAGTTCCTCTTCTCTTTCTTGTCTTTCCCTTTTCCTTTCTAATCCAGAAGAAATACTAGGACTGATAAAACTGTGCACTCTTTTGAGCCTAAAGCCAAAGATTTTCTCTGTGAAAACCTGGCTTGTCCTGGAGAGGTATCTTTTGCCTTTATGGAAAGGCTGCATATTCCCCCTTGTTTATATCTTGGCTATTGCCAGAAGTCTTTGCCTGCCTGTTACAGAAGAAGGAGTAATGTAAGAGAGGAGCCAACACAGGGGAGAAAAGTTCTCTATCTGGAAGAGAACACATTGCGGAAACACGTAATCTCAGAGCATTGCAGTCTGTGTTACAGCAGGCAAATTGACCCTATGTTTAAATGGTTATTGTGCTGACTCCAAGGGAGATATTGGCTGCAAATATATTACTGACATAATTAAAATGTAGTGACTGCCTGTTTTCCCTGAGAGCAGAGCAAGGTTTGCAGTAGAGTGGCAGGCACATAGCTGTGGAGTGTGAGGAAGCTTATAGCTTCTTCTTGCCTCAGTCTTTACTATTACTATTAATTTTCATTACAGAGGAAATGAAATTAAGCCCAGGAGACCCTCTTTGGTTCCCAAGGAGGAAAGTGTCTTGCTTTATGGCAGGAAAATGCTCTTTAAAATGTCTTTAGATTCCCCTGCAGACCGGTTTACAGTTCGAGTCATAGTTTGTCAGTTGGCAGGTAGCTGCTGCTTCCCCTGGGCAACCTTTTGTCTACCTTAGGTTTCTTCTGTAGCATTCATCTCCATGCTTCAGGGCATCAGGCATTCCAATTAATCTGGGTCAGGAAGAAAATTTCCCTGGGGAAAAGTTACTTTGTTTCCACCTGCTGGCAAGGCTTTCTGAGCCTTCTAGCAGAGCTGCCGGTACTGGCTTTGGGCAGAGAGAGTGCACTAGAGTAGACAGGGCTCATGTCTAAACCAGCCTGAAAAATATCAGTTTGGGAAGCCTGAATGCTTCCCAGTGTCTTATGGATAGATGAAGATGATCAGAGGGCTGGGAGCACCTCTGCTGTGAGGACAGGCTGAGAGAGTTGGGGGGTGTTCAGCCCCCAAAGAAGAGAAGGTTCTGGGAAGCCTTCAGTGCTTAAAGGGGAAGCATAAGATGGGGCCTGTTGTGATGGGACAAGGGGTAATGGCTTTAAACAGGTGGTGGATGCCCTATCCCTGGAGACATTCCAGGTCAGATTGGATAGGGCTCTGAGAAACCAGATATAGTTGAAAATGTTTTGATGAAACTCGTCAAGTTTGCCAATGACACCAAACTCGGTGGTGCAGTTGACATGCTGGAGGGAAGGGATGCCATCCAGAGGGACCTGGATAGGCTGGAGAGGTGGACTCCTGCAAATGACTGGTTTCTTCTCAAACAGCAACTGCCCAAAGTTGTGTTAGTGAAGTATCAGATCATTTTAGGACTCCAACATGGAGCTGGCCTCCATCATACTCTCTTCCTGATCCACTGATCTCTCTCCCTCCCTCCCCTAGGGATTCTAACAGCCAGAGCCTGTGACAGCAGCTTCAGCCAGCTGATGCTGTTACTGATGATGTCTTTGGAGGGGGCAAGCTTTGCTATTACTTTTTGTTCTCTGTCATTGGTGCACAATTTCAGATACAACAATATCTCCTGTTGGGATCTCTTTATTGGCTTGGACAGATTCCCATTGCGTTAGTGATGCTGCAGTAGTGAAGCTGCAGCAATTCAGAATTCAAAGGCAAGTGCATTCAGACTGTCCGAATAGCTGTGTGTGGAGTGATTTCCAACAGAGGTAGGACTAGGTCAGGATGGATAGACATTTTGGAGGGCTTTGGGATGGAGGGGGTATGGGAGCCACAAGGTGAGGTGGATGAGTGAGTGGAAAGCTACTCTACTATATGTGAGGCACTTTTAAAATACAGCAGTCAAAGGCAGCGTGAGCTAACAATCTCAAATAAGCAGATGCATCTATCTTCTATCCCTGACTAAAAAGCGTTTTCTGCACCTCCTTACTGGGGTCCTCTGCCAGCAGTTTTCTTTCAGCTGCCAGCTCTTGTCTAGGTGTAAGACAGGCTGTGGAGTGTACCCTGGGTCCCAGCAAAGGAAAGGGAACTGAAGGTTTCTTGTAAAAGCTTCCCTGCCCCAGGTTTGACTGACAGGTCTGGTGAGGTGAAATCTCATCTCCCTGATATTAAACTTAACCTTTATGGATTTCACTTTAAACAGCTACAGAATTACACTGCGTGTCCTTTAATCATAAGCGGTTTTAAGGTAACATTTTTTTTTGTTTAATGCTGCAGTCCACTCAGATTTACTGGTGATGGGATTGGTGATAACAGCAGAGAGTTTCAGAAGCATCCTGGTGGTTGTCTGCACTAATTTGACTAATTTGGGCTAGGAGAATATAGAACATTCCTCCTGGGCTGGACTTTTTACCTGCTTCAGGAAAGAAATTGCCTGTTTCTTCCCCACTCAGCTCCAGTCGATTTGCTTGTTTCCCTACTGGTGAGGGAATTCTGAGATGCCAGTCTGCTGCTCTGGGCTTATGAAATGCCACAGGGAAGCAAAGCAGACCTGATATAGGTCACTCCAGAATAATATGGCATAACCATACATTCTGCCCTTTCCATTCAGGCCCAAATATTAGCATGTTTCCCTTCAAATCCTCTCTTGTGCCCTAATGAATAAAACAGCCCCATAGCAACTTTGGCAAGTCAGCAGCAGCATTGCATCTACTTGCAAGTGTAGGTGAGGAATTGGTCAAATCCTCTCCCAGTCTTACAGCCTCAGGAAAATCCAATGCATGAGCATTATTTCCCTCTGAGTAGCATTGGAATGTTCTCACTTCCTGTGGTGGGGCCCGTTTTCTTTAATTAAACTCCCACATTCTCTAGTTTCCAGACTTGTTAATATTTCTTGGATCTCATTGATGTTTTTATTTTTCTGCAGCAAATTCACATTTTCTTTTCAAGTCAGACATTTTAACAGATAACGAGTCAAACTTATTCTTACAAAAAAAGAGCTAACCTTCCAAGTCTTATATTGCAATTAAAAAAAAAGGGAGAGGGATGCTGTAAAATGACTCCAGAAGTGGCTGTAGGAGATGAACCATGAGGCACTCATCTCCCTCATCAATTCTCAGTTTTTTGTGCAAATTGACTGATAAAGGAGCAACATGCTGGCCCTTCTGAAGCAGGAGCAAATTGTCTCCTTGCATCACTAGCCCCACTGAGTCAGAGAAGCATCTCTCTCTCCATCCTCACCTGGCCATGTTCCCTGCCCTCCTTTTGAGGACAAAGTAGAAGCTGACAGGGTTAAGTGTGTATCCACTTGCAGCACAGAAATAAGTGACATATTATTAGAGACTTAAAACTTTAAATACCATGTCTATAAAAAGCTGCAAGGTGAGCTGGTGCAAGGCAGAGTGAAGGGGTTGGCCAGTTCCACCAGCTGTTCCTGTCCTCAGCCAACTCTCAAGGTCTCTGAGGTGAGGGCTGTCTCCTGAGAACTGGAGAGGGGGCTCTGCTGTGTGACTGTACCTCTGACTGCCAACAGGTGAGCACGTAAAACATGCAGCAGAACGAGGTGGGGGTGATTTTGCTGGAGATCATTTGCAGTGTACAGCAGCACAGAGAAGGAGCTCTTTGGGCTCCGTGCCTTCACAATAAGACTTGCCTTCATTTTTGTGTGCTGGGGACATGCTCTGAATCGTGATGGGGAAGATCAGGAAGGAGCTTCCTTGGCAGTGGAGGGGGCATGAACCTGCTTGGACACCTGGCTGGTTGATGGAGCAGCTTATGTAAAAAAAGATTGTAAGAGCCACCAGTCCCACCTCTAGTGACCTGATGCCAGTCAGGGCTCAGTGGGGAGAAAGCCTCTGGAGTGAATGTCAGCTTCCAGTGGGATCTCTGCTGAGAGGCTTTACCACCTGCAAAGAAATGTTCCCATCTTGCTGTTTCCTTAGCCATCAGGGTGATGCTTATGACTGCTGTTTGTTCCCTCCTTCAGCTGTAGACTTAGTGCTCCCAAGGGCAATGTCTGAAATTTATTGCCTAGCTTCAGCTCTGCATCCAAGCAGATGCACTAGGCCACCAAGTCATCACCACATGACTGAGATCAGAATTGGGCTCAGCTTTTCTGCAGCTAAACCTTTGAAAGGCAAACAAATGAAGCTATGAAAAGAAGGCTGCAGTTTGAGATGCTGGGAGAAGGGATTCGGATAAAAGTTCACTGGAGGAGATTTTCAGAATCCGGAAAGGCTAATAGATTCTATTGTTCAGTCTAGGACTGCTGAAGAGAGGTTTTATCTCCAAAACAGTGATCTGTCATGGATGAGATTGAGAGTTCACAAAAGAACTATGCAGGGAAGGGGACTGGACAATGCAGAGAGCTCAGGATGGATATGTGTCTGCATAAGCTTCGGAGGCCTGGATTTAATGGTAATCACTGACCTAGCATTTCTTCCAATGGCTGCTATTTTCACACTGAAATCCTGCATGAGCTTATGAGGTAATCAGGGCAGTAGTCTGTCTGGCTTCCCTGTTGTGATGAACACCATGCTGAGTTTAATGGTGGGGCCTGTTGTTTCTACCACTTCCCTCAAACCAACTTTACCTAAACTTCCAGTTTAGTTGCTGAAAGAGGAGCTGTGACCTCCAGAGCTAAAAGTGTGAGCTGTTATGGTGTAAGCTAGAGGCAGGTCCTGCAGATATTAACACAGCAATGTATCCTCCAGGGTCAGGTGTAGCCAGGGGACTTCTAAGATGCACTCAGGCTATTGCACAGCCACAGATGGTTACAGAAAGCCTTTCCTTTCACCACCACCTCCTCCCACTTCTTTCCATGCCTCTTGGCACCCCTGTCTCACAGATGAAGGAGCCTGAGAGCAGTTGTGTGCAGCTCTCTCCCCTCAGTGCCCAGTCCTTAATCCAGATGCTACAGGCAAAAGCCATGTCAAGATGTCCTCAGGTATCTGCAGAGCTGCCGATGGCCAGCAGCATTGCTTTGTCACTCAGGGTCCTCGGTGTTTTTTTGAAGTGGGGTGTTCCTGCTTTTCAGGTATTGGTTTGCTAATGAAGTGAGGAAGCTGTGAGCTGCCCCACTGTGCCTAGTGCTACTTGGTGCAGTACAGTGAAGTCAAACTGTACCCGGGGAAGGTACTGCTCCTTCAAACAGAGGATGCTGCTTTGTCAGCCTGTGACCCACTGCACTCAGCTGGCAATGAATGTGCTCTCCCTGAGAGCCTGTGGCTTGTGATGCATCACCCTGCAAGGTACATCTCCCAGCAGTGGGAAAGCTGAGCTCTACCATGCTGATGCATTAGCCTTCCCCGGTCTGCACTGCACACACGTTAGACGCAGCCCTTATGGTGCCAGTGTCCTTCCGCTCTGCTCCTGAAACACCTAAACCCTGCAGGCACTTCCCTGATGTGAGCTGGATGCCTACAGTTCAGTTTTGCCCAAATATGCCTTTGTACCAGTGAACAGTGAGCCTGAGCTGTGCAGCATAGCTGAACCTTGGCATGATACCACCTACAAACTGCAAGCAAGGAGCAATGTCCAAGGGAATTTGCGACTGTGCTCTGCAGAGCAGACACCCACTGGGCTCTACAGAGCAAAGAGCATTAAAAAGAGAAGAACTGAATGTCCTCCGCTCTCCTCCCCCACACCATCCCATTGCTGGCTGCTGACAGTGACCTACTCTGGCATCCCAGAGTAGATTCCCACAAAGGAATCTTGTCAGGGAGAAGCTGTTGAAGGAGCATCCTGGGTTGATACAAAACCCCAATGTCGCTTCAGTATGTGGTGAAACTAAGTGAATGCAGAATGAACAAGAAAGAAAATCACAAACCACAAACCTCCCTGGGCAGATGAGGGGTGAATGTCTGAGCTGACAGAAAACAAGCCAAGGTGTTAGGCTGGAATCAATAGCTGTGGCAGCCTAGGGAGGAGGAGATGGAATTCATTATAGGAAGGATAAAACAGATATCACCCAAGCTAGCCTATAGTGTATGTAGGAGAATTAAGGACTTCAACTTTCCAAGAGCTGACAACAGAAAGGAGGATTTGTAATAGATAAAATCAACTTGCATAACTCTGTAAAGGCTTAAAGAAAGGAGGAGAAAAATAATTTTCTTCCTTCACTGGGCAGCTTTCTGCACAATTTCTTTTCTGTTCCATCCTCTGTAATGTTGGGAACCCTGTTGCTCAATGTTGAGAAGTAGCTTAGATGAAGACTATTACCCTAGCAGATAACCCTCTATTGGACAGTGTTCTTCTGCTAATCAGATGAGTAGCTTTTCTTTACCCCTCTTTCTTTTTATGTCCTGGGGTTGCCTCATCTTCTCAGTTTTGTGCACTCTAGCACAAAGTAATGACTTGTCCTAAGCTTTGTTTCATCTGTCTCATTGACCCTGATCTCAACTATAAGCTCTTGGAATAATATAATATAGAGACTAAAGTGTGGAGTGGTCCAGGGCATGCAAATCTAGAAGTGCTGAGGGTCAGGAAAATCTAGGAAGCTTTTAATGTCTTCATTTTTGGGAACTGCTGAATGGGACTGCCCCTTGCTTTGGGAGCAAAAGTGCAATGTGTCTCTTGGGATTCTTTGTCCAACGTACCAGCTAGTACATCCCGTGCAAACACTGGAAAAATAAATCTTATCTGCATACACCAAATTTAGCAGGCTTCAGTACTGGCCCCAAGAATCTGTGTGCTGTAGAACAGCTAGTGCTGATGGCAGGGAGAGAGCAGGGGAGGGATGGAGAGATCAGACAGGGAGGATGGAAGTGAAAGAAGTCAAGAGTACTGAGCAGAGGAGGCAGGCGCTGCAGGGACCCTTCTGCTCTTGCCCTTGATTGCTATATGCAATAGAGATTACTTTTTATTATTAGTAGTAGGGTTGTCAGAGGACTTTGCTATGATTCCCGATGAGCTGCCCTCTCTGACTACACCCGAAGGTTGAGTTATGTGCAGAAAACATTCTGTAGTTTAGATAAAAGCTGACAGTTGAACAAAAGTAATTCAATCTTTGCACTGCAGTGTATGTGTTCTGGTTGAAAACTGGATTGATGTCTATTCCATGTGCATCTTGCCTGGAATTTGCTGCATGATTGTGTCATGATGTTGGCTGCCTTGGGCTGGGAGTGTACATTTGTGTCTACAGTTAGGCATCCAAGTGGCACCGAGATGATGGATGTGTGGTTCCCTTGGCCTAAAGGGGACTCCAGAGGGTGGAGCTGGTTTCACTGGGGTACTGGATCACAGGTAAAGACTATGCAAACCTTGATGCTATTTTAGAAAGTGCATCCCTTTGAACCCTCACACCCAGATGAACCCTCAATCCCTGGTCAAGAGGGAAGATGCTGCTCTGCTCAATTGGTGGCATTTGTGTCTCCAAGAGGCAAGGAGTTTGGTCTTTGCTGAGCAGGAGTTTTTGTCATGTGCTCTGAATTTGGCACCTAGTTCAGGAAAGGGCAACATTTCCCAAAGTGCCAAAATGGCACAATGAAGATCTCTCCCCCAGTGTAAGGAAAATGCTTTGCATAAGGTTTTTGGTTTTGTTTTTTTTTTAACATCCATATGTTTCCAAATGTTTCAGCTTCTGCAGGTAAATCTGCTAAGCAGTGTGAAGGCCTCTTTTGCATCTGTTGTGTTTAATCCCCTAATAAGTTCCCATTTGGGTAAAAAAGCTGTTTTTACAGGTCCTTATCCCCAAAAAGGTGGGAGAGGACAGGTGACAAAGGATTAGGTGGGACAGAAGTAATAAATGTGGAAGTGGAAAGGTAATAAAGCACACTTTAAAAGACCAGAGGAAGAAAAGGAGACATTACTTTGCTTTCATCTGGGCAGAGAGATCTGAACAAATTTATCAGTTGAAAGCAGAGCCATCCTCTTGTCTAATCCCTGGAGCCCTCTATGTACCCATCCCAAGGGTATGGAGGGAGCTAGCTTCCCCTTTCTTTCCTCCTTCTCAAATAATAAATTAAGGAGAGTGCCTGCCACTAAAGAGGGATAAAGAGGAGTCCCTAAAGAGGTTATGTCCAGAACCCCCAGTCTGCAGAACAGGGCAGCTGAGAGCGAGGAAGATGAATGGTGACTTTATACAGAGGCTCTAGCTAAGGAGTATGTCAGAATGATGAATATTCCCAGGACTTTTTTTTAGACTGACTTGGAAGAAAATAGCGAAGAAACTTCCCCAGATATGACCGTGGGTCAAGGAGAGAAGATAGTGCAGGAACACTTAGACAACAGTTGAGGAAGGAGGGAACTAAAGAGAGGGAGTTTCACTGAAAAGCTATTTTTTTTATCTTTTCCTTCCACAGGGACATTTGTTACATTGAAGGGATGCCTGTGTGTCAGACAGTGGCATGCTTTTAAAAAGGGAGGTGTGTTGCTGAGGCATCTTTGGCCACAATTTTAACCATCCAGTAACAGAATCTTCTTTCTCCCACCCCACATTAGTGTGATAACTGGAATTAACTAGGAACAATGGGATCGAAAAACTTTTAGCTGACCATGGTTAAAAGGTAATATGCTGCAGTTCAGCTTGTTTTTCAGCTTGTTGCATGAGTGTCAGCTTTCATTTTGGATCCTCACCTTTGTGAGCATCCTGAATGTGACTTCAGGAATGGATCCCAGCCAGGCAGAGACAGACTAATGAGCTTTTGTGCAGGGAAGCCTTACTCTTTCAACTGAGCAGCACTTGGGATTCTTTTCTTCATCACTTTTATGTGGCAAGTGTTTCCTTTCCTAGGGACTGGGGGGACGTAGCAGCTTCAGCTAATCTCCTGATGAAATATTTCATGCTTCTGACTGAATAGAGCAGAGGGGAACAGGGCATATGTGTCTTTGGGCAGAACATAGAAATCCTCCTATTTCCCTCTAAAGGAGGAGGAATGAATGGGTGAGCAGCTAGGAGAATCTTCTAAGAGAGTCATTGCTCCTGTGGGACAGATTATATTGCCCTCTTAGGATAAAATCCTCTGCGAGCACAGTCAACAACAACCCCATATGCTTGTGTTAAGCCTCAGGCTTCTGAAATTCTCCTTTGGCCTTTTCATTTCACAGTGGCTGAGGATGACATTTCTAAAGCAGCCTATGGAAATCAGGTGGCCACATTGCAATGGGAGGTGGACCTCAGCTCAGAGACAACACTTTAATGAGCTACTGGCTTTCCATGTCTCTCCCTGTGTATTACTGCAACTGTCAAAAATCTGGCCTGATCTCCTCAGTGCTCTTCTTATCCCCTCCTCAACTACCTCACAGAGGCTTTTGGGGATCTGTTGTCCTATGCCACGAGAATGCATGCCTCTTGAGTGCTGATGCCAGTGTGGGAAGGAAGTGCTGTGCTATTAGAGCCACCTGTAGTCTCCTGGGGACAGCAGGACCTGGGGAATCTGAGCAGTAGACAAGTAGGAACCTTGCCTGGTTTTGCTGTGTCTCCCTTCCCCCAACCGGACAGGGATGATTAATTTCTTTCTGCTTTGATTCTTTTTGAATGTGTTAAGGTGAATTCTAGATGAATTGCCTCATGCCATAGTTAGCCACTGCGACACTGTAAGTGCACTGGTTTAGCAAGCACATGCTTGTTACAGGAGCGTTAAGCATCTAACACAAGGTCTGGGATCAGTGTTTTGTACCCCTGTGATATAAATGCCAAACAGAATTAATAATGAACAAACCCAGTCCTGATAGATACTGAGAAGGAAGCAGCAGCTGTTGTTTGTTTGTTTTTTAATGGCTCATAGGAACAGCAGGCCATAAACAGTTAAATTTCTCTTGACAGCTGGGGAATGCTTTGGATGCCTAACAGCCAGTGCTGTGGATTCTTCGGCACCTCTGCATATTTCCCCTGCAGAAGCCAATGTTTTGCTGTCCATTGCTTTCCAGCTTTGATCAGAGAGAGAATACAAATGACACCTTGATGATTATTCACATTTTCAAATGTCCAACAGCAATAGCTGCTGCCTTTCATAATGCAACTTTGGGCTCCCTTTGCATCACTTTATTGCTTGTCCATGTTTCCTCTAACAATTGAGCCCATGTTTGTGATTTTCTATAGCTTTGGCTCCTTTGGAGAGGTGGGTGAGGGAGAGGATTTTTGTAGCTGGTCAAATAATTTCTGATCTGTGAATGAAGTCATATAACAAAAATAAGAGCTGCTTCCTCAAGTTCAGAAAAAGCTTGGGATCAATGGGATGTGCAGCATCTTTTCCCATAGGGATGTCAAGCACTTCCATATGATGGCTATCAGTGAATAAATAAGCTGAGGAAGTCAGCTCAGCCTTGCTAGAAGAATGGCTTTTTCCAATTCATGCCATGATTTAATTAGGCCCATGAAACTGGAACAAGGCAGTGTTTCTTAGTGGCTGAATATTTGATAAATATTACAGAAGCAAGTTTCAGGTTGACTGAAATGATACATACATTAATGCTAAGTTTGGCAAGCTGTTTCCCCTAGGAGGGAATTTGATGGTGTATGGATCCAGGGCTTTGCAACTAGTCAAGCAGTACCAATACCCAGTAGGCATGGGGCTGATTGTCTGTTCCTTTATGCCACAGTAAATTTAGGGTGCAGCGAAAGACAATCTTGAAAACGTGACTGTATGGCAAATCACAATCCAGAAGTGAGAACTGCTTAAAGTAAGATGAATTAATCTTCAAAATTACTGTTGTGACCCCAGGACACAACTATGTTTTCAGAACAGAACTAAGTGGCAAGTCAGGCGCTGCTTGGGATGTATTTCAGCCTCATTCTGAAAGTGTCTTCTCTAGTTGGTGGTCATGCTGTCCACATACCAGCTCACTGAACATGAAATGCTTAGTGACTGGGAGTGGAAGCCAGCCTCTGCTTTCTCCTGCCTTTAGAAATGCTGGGTAAGATGGTTTGAGCTCCAGTCACTTAACTTCCAAAAACGAGAGGATTAGCCATATGCAATGTGATTTTCATGTGCCATGGGAAATGGGGAATCGCCTGCCTTCAAACCAAGATTTTCATCTGCCCTTGATCTCCAAGACAGTGTGTCCTGAGCAGGCTCCTCCTTTGACATTTCTATTCTGAGAAAGTCTGCCCTTTCCATCACCTGCCTCTCTTCCCTCCTTTGGTTTTCTGAGAGCGGTCACCCAATTTCTCACTACTGTGAGCAGCTGGGGCTTCTGGAAACAAATTGAAGTGTCTTCATTTTTAAGAGAAGTGATGCATTGCATCAGCCACCTGCCCTTCCTCAGCTGCTCCCCTGTATTACATGCGCATGCTCACACACACACCTTGACAGATGATGATGCTCTGAGGAACTGCTTCAATTTTTACTCTTTTCTATAATCTATGGCTGGAGTGCCAAATACTTTAACGCTGCTACTGCTCCATAGATCACCCCAAAGTGTTAAAGTCCAATGCAGTTAATAACACTCTGGAAATGCTATCTATCAGCAGAGGAGAAACACCTAACAGCAAACTCCTTAGCGCCCAATGTACCTGTTCATGTCAGAGACAGATGGGGATGCAGTGCTTTGCAGGGCATTTTTTTTTCTTCTTTCATTCTCCCTAAACCCTTTATCAGAGCTTTTCTGAGACAAAGCAGCATGCTTGGTGCATCCAGACTTGGTGGCTGGCCTTTCTTCTCCCTGCCCTGGTCTTGTCTACTCTAAGCCAGCCCATGCCCCATCAGATGAGGGGCAGGACTGCATGCAGCTGAGGGAGAGCTATGGGATGAGGAGTACATGTGCCTTGGTGCCGCTGATGGTTGTGCATCTGGAGCATGTTGTTTGGCTGGGAGCTGTGACCAATAGCCTCTGAGGAAGCCCAAGTGGATTTGCGTTGGGTGTTTTGGAAGTGTTATCACTTGGCAGGATGACTCAGGGCAGACTTGTGGTGGATACATGTAGCAGAGAATCTGCTGATGCATGGTGTGACACTCGTGCATCCAAGTGTGGCTATGGGATGCTGGGCCATTTTTAAGGCAGGGAATGGAGCCTCATTGCTCTTAAATTCATTTCTCTAAAACAGGTCCTTTCACTTATTCTGTCCTTGTCTCTTCCTACCTTTAGGCAGCAGAGTCCACCTGTGTGGGCTGTTTCTGGTACAGATATGTACAGTGCCTAGCACAGAAGTGCTTTTACATTGTTAGAAACTTCTAGGCACTTCTACTCAGAAGGGCTGATGCCTTGTTGCCTTGCTCCTGTTTGCAGCTCTTTCCTGAGCAGACATAATTTCTCAGCTGGGTAGCTGTATGTTTTTTTATCTCTAACAGCTAGGGATCTCAGGTATTGAATGCCATGACAGAGAATTGTCACGAACCAGAGAAATGATGTAACACCTGGATGGTAATATTGCTTCCCTCACTGTGCAACCTTTTTTCAATGCATCATTTCAGTGAGAAAGCTCCTGCTGTGGCAGCCATCACAATGTGGGTAATGACATAGTGGATGGGATGACTGTGGCCCTGCCACAGTTTCTGTACATTTGTGCTCTAGCAGCGCTGAGAGCTCCCTGCCAGAGGTCAGGATGCCACTCTGCTGGGCACTGCACTCAGACACCATAATGAGAGATAGCAATGTGAGAAAAATACAAAGCCAAAACAATAAAAGGAATCTTATTCAGGACAAAATGAGAAGCAGAAATTGTCAAGTCCTGGTTTTCCTTAAAGAGTATGGTGCCCAGAGTTTCATTCCTTACTGGTTCCTAGCTGTGCTGGACTCTGTATGAACACAGATGCAAAAGCCGCATCTCTGTCCTGGAGGGTACAAATGATACCCTGCTCTTAGATATTCCAAGTCTGCCTATGTCAGTAGAGTAGCTGTTTCTTGGGAAACAGTCAGGACAGTTACTTTGTGAATAATACAATGGACTAAGTTTATCCTGGAGTCAGCCCAAAGCCCTTTAACCTTCCTAGTTGACTGTGCTGAAGAATTGATACCAAGAGCTAGCCATCTAATAAACACATTAGAGAGGGTTTAGTGTTGTTTTTTCCTGTGAAGAAACCCCTGGGCAGATACATACCTCTACACTATTCCTTTCCCTCTCCTCCAGCTTCTCCCGCGTCCCCCCGTCCAGCTGAAGGAAGACCACCATGCCCTATGCCTTCCCACAAGTTGCTGGAGGATGTTTCTCTCTTTTTCCCAAACCTCATGTCTGAAGCTATGTCAGGCCAGATGGAGTGTGTGCAAAGGAACCAACAGCTTGGCTCTTACTGTGCTTGAGTAAACAAGTGTCAAGCAGATTGTGGTGGGAAGTGATATGTTAACCAGGTGACCTGTGCAGCAGCAACCTGTTGCACTCCTCTCTCAGCATATGATACCTGCTAGGCAAACCTGCATTTTCTTCTGAGGTAGGTGCAGGGACCAGAAATGGTGCAGGACAGCTACAAGTTCTTTGCTGCAAAATGCTTGCAAAAATGCTAATGGGGAAAAAGCAAGCAGGTGGCAACACAAACCTTAGCTCTTACCTTCTGGGCAGGATCCCGCCCCAGTGTCCAAGATCCTGATGCTACTGTCCTTCCTTTCCCCACATATTGCTTTGTTCCCAACTCCATTCACAGCTGTAGCACCCCGCTTTGCTTGCTGCTTGATGGGTTAATAGCATATTAACACTGTCGTATAGCAGGATATTTGAGATAACTCCGGGCCTATTCTGAATTATTAGAAACAGATTTTAATAGGCATATCACTTCCCTCCCCTTGGCTGCTGTAATGTTCATGGGATATATTGTTTATTCACCTTAAACAGCTGTGTATAAAAGATCTCTAGTCTTTTTAAGTACTTGCTATTGAAAATCAACAGTACCCCAGTGATACAGAACTGGATCCAGAGATCATTGTGTGCAGTATAAATAACTAGAGAGTTAAGCCACTTAATTAAGAACTCTCTGTGCCTGTAGCAAGAAAGCTTTGTGCTGTATCATAGAGTGTGTAGAGAGTGACCAAAAAATCTATATCAAACACCAAAAAAAAAAAATCTCTGCATTTATTTAACTGGATGTAGTTTCCATGCCAAATGCCATGGCTCAGACTTCTCAAGGAGGTCAAGAAGGAATATTGTTTTCTCCTTCCATGCCCCTCCCCTCCTATCCCCATCCTTTGCTCTTGCCATGCAATGCTATGCTCTTGGCTGGACAAATGTGTCTCCAGTCTCAGCTTAGGAGCGTGGCCTTGGCTGGCTTTCATCCTTCACTGTGGTGAGAAGTCATGCTTGAGAACAACTCTTCTGTAACCACACTCTTTCTCAACCTACTCAACTCTAGAGAATTCAAGCCTAAAATAAAGCACAGGCAATGTGGCCAGCACTTTAATTCCCCTTTTCTGTGGGTGACGGTGCTGCAGACTCATCTCTGCTTCCCATCCTGGCAAGAAGTTCTCATTTGACAAGTTTCAAAATGAACAATAGCCCTGAAAAAAAGCAGAAAATCCTATAATACTCACTTCTTGCTTTCCCTTAGCCCTTCTTAGTTAGCCTCTCTCGCTAAACCTTGCTGCCCTAAGGCCTAGAGTCATGTATATCTCCATTACCTCTCTGCACTACACTTCTTTTTTTTCCCCAAGTTAGACACATGAAAACTACTGTTGGTTGACTATTGAGTTCAGCTTTTGGCAAACAAGCATGCATTTGATTTCTCCTTTTTCTTTACAAAGGCAGTAGCAGGGAAGTGGCTGAGCAACTAATGTACTTGTCTGTGTTGTTATGAAGTAACCATAAATAAAGTAGATAATAAAAGCAGTCTTTTTTACTCTCTCTTTTCAAATAGTGACAGGAGCCTCCTGGAAAATTACCTTTTTACCTTTTTCCCTTTTTTAGAGTACAAGTTAAAAGGGTTTGGTATTTCTCAACATCTAATAAACAACCACTTTCCCCTCATTTTCCATCTGCTGAAGTAGAGGTAATGAATGCATTTTATCACTGTCTCTCAAGAGAAGACAAAGAATCAAGGATCTAAAGCTTTAGATATTCATAGATGGAAGTAACATTGGAACAGGGGTAAGCATCTTCCATTCCTCCAGTTTGGCAATCCAAATCTTCCATGCAATAGAAGAGACCCTCTTTTGAGAATGAGTAAAACTGGCCCTTGCTACATTGTTCTTCATCAAAAATGGGATGCCATGAAAAAGTGCCTGTGAGAATTCCCTGCAATAGAAGATGCTAAATATGTAAATAAATACTCAAAATCCAAAAAGTGCTGTCCTGATACCAATTAGGCTATTGCATTATTGTACTAGAGAGTGGAAAGGAGGCAGTTCAGAGGAAAAAAGGGGGCACGGCTTTGACACAGCTTTCCAGATTTCAGCATAGAGGAGTTTGTGCTGCAGCTCCCCATCTGCAAAGCAGAAATACTGCTTCACATATGGTATTCTAAAAAGACAACTGTATGTCCCTGTATTCATTCCCAACATCAACCATTTCTCAATAAACAGGCAGTCAGACAGCATGTTGTTGGGGCCCTTTTATTAACACTGAGTGGGGTGACAAACCGGGATGTATTTTGGGAGGGAGGAGGAATCTGCAGTGCACACTAAACCCCCTTTCCTTGCCTGCAGCTTCTACCTCTCTTAGGAAATTCTTATCTGTGGAAACAAAAGAATAGGAGCTCTTGCAGCTAAGAAGGGTGAAGCAATTCTGCAGCAAAGGTTACTTTCTTTTCCGAAATGGAAATGTGTTCATGATCAGAGAAAAATTATTTCTGGCAGCTCAGTTCAAGAAAAAAAGTAGAGACATAGATAAAGTAGTGAGCGTTTGGTGTTGCTGAAGGTCTGGAGAAATCATAATCGGTGAATATGAAGTTCAACCTTGTTTCTTTCACAAAAACTCATTAACAAGGCTATCAGGGATGACTCCTGTAGCTTACGCACAGAGGTTCTGCCTGGCAATCAAGAAGTAGCAAGCATCTTTCTCCCCAGCCTCCAGGGAGAGCTCCTTTAGGACCGAAAGGAGACATGGCTCTAAATCCCAGTGTCAATTTGCTGCTAGCTCCTTGCCAGGTCCCACCCCAGAAGTGGTTGTGTTCATGTGGTGGAAGATGTGATTCTTCAATCAGCAGCTTAAAAGTGTTTAAGATTCTGATGTGCTGCCCTGCAGGCCAATTTCTGCTATGGAGGTAGCATTTCTAATTTAGCTTCTGTATCCATCCACTCCTCAGCCTAGTGGGATGGTAACAAAGGCCACCAAATGTTAGAAGCAAGGGATTTTGATATCAATCACTATCTTGCTTGGCGAGCAACACAGGTGCTGTGCCATAGGAAGAAAGACTCTGCTTCTCTTCTAGTGGTGGTGTCCCCTCTCTCAGAACACCATCTTGAATCTAATCTGTGCAGAAGGATGTTGGGATCTACTCTCCCTTTCATACCCTTCTCGTGCCTGAGCAACAGGAGGCAGGTGGGATTTCTGATGACTGACACATTCAGAAGATGGAGTGGCAGACTACAAATGCATCGGTAGGAAGCTGGGTTGATCTTTCAAGGCAGGGGAATGTTTCCCATCTAGGAGCAAAATTGGTTCTATGTACAAGCATATCATAAGAGACAGGCAAAGCAAGGAGAGGAATGACCCCCTGCCCTGCAAGCTGGGAGTTATCAGGACCTATTTAGCTTTGCACATCCTCCTGAGCGCCAGTGGGAAAACGGAAAAGAAACCAAACGACTCAAAACCGTTAGAGGCTGAAAGGCTGTACAAGAGACTTTGCCGCCTACCTGGACTCCTTTCTCTAGTGTATTCAGTATTGCTCTGTGCTTATGTACCAGGACATTTTTTTGTCATTTCTGTGTTAACCGAATGATTCAATGACTTAGCTTCCAAATTAGAGCCCATTCACAAGAGATAGGACTTTGGTGCTGCCAGAGAGCCACAGAGCCTGGGGGCTAAAGCTGTGGTTTAGGATAAATAGAAGCTTAGTGGGAATTGAGGAATTAAAAATGTACAGCTGGGGGTGGAATGTTCAGTCTTAATCATCAGTGTTTTATTGCTAGACAGGGTCCTGCATTGCAGTTATTTGAGTGACATGAGAGTGTGTGTTTGGCCAGAGGTGTGGAAGGATGGATGTGGTCCCAGAACTGAGATGCATTGCTTGGGGTCCTGGGGAGGCCATAATAAGGAAGAGAGAGGATGGAGAGAGGGCTGTGAAGTTTGTACCTCCTTTGTCCCTTTCTGTTTGTGCTGTGATACACCAAAGCAGGAGAGATGGGGACCTCTGCAGGAAAGGCAGCTGCCACTGCTTGTTGAGTCATGCATTATTAAATATCTGGTCCTGACAATAGTCACTGAGATGTGTTTTTGGGACTCTGGCTCTGACTGAACCAGCTGGGGGGTGGGCAGAGCCAGCAGTGCTCTTTTTCCTTCATACAGGCTCCAGCCTGGATCACTATGGATATTTGTGTTTCACCGGTGCCCCAGGCTCCATGGACACCAGCTCTCTCTCATGCTAGTGCTGTATCCAGACAGGCACAAACACTTCTCGGCTGAGTGGCCACATAAGAAAGAGCAACGCTGATTTTTCTCGCAGAACGGCCAAGGACGAATTAAGTGATTCACCTGAGATTTTGCAGGACTTTAGAGCTGGGAACTAAGCCTAGACCTCTAGCTTTCCTTGTAGAATCCTCCACCTCTCACTCTGAGAAAGCGTGAGTCAAATGCGCGGGCTGAGCTGGTGAGACAGCAGTCGCAGCACATCCTGTCACGCAGCAGTACTAGTGCAGGCGCAAAACCAAGCCCATCAAATCTCTCCTTGCATTTGAAAATAAACTTGACCTCGATTCACATGTCAGCTTTGCTGCTGAAGGGGACGGTAGGAAAAGGATCAGTTTTCAAGTCCAGCTTCCTCTGCCGACACCGTAGATTTTCTTTAAATGGAGTGATTAAATGCGTCTTTCTAAATAAACTCTCTGGGCTCCTGGGAGGGACAGGGCTGTGGTGGCTTACCCCCCCCTTTCTGGCTTTGCAACATTCCAGCTACAACACAACGACATTTGTCAGGTCAGTGTCGCTCAGGGCACAGCTGTGACTCCAATGCTGCTTTTCTGGTTAGTCTCCCAATGCTGCCCATGGGCTGTGGCTCCTCCAAGACATTGGCCTGCAGCTTGGTAAGAAAAAATTGACATGTTAAGCCAAATAAGTTCAGAATAACTTCATGCTGAATAGCATTGTAGAGTGACCTTGAAGACCCTGTGGGGAAGGTGAGGGGGGCCAGGAAGTTATTTCTACCTGACAAAGCAAATTCTTCATACGAAAATACTTTTTTCTCTTCTAAAATTCTTCTCACCAAGTTGAATATAGAAGGAAGAATGTAGATGTTCACAATTATCTGACTTTATGTTGCTTTCTCCTGTGCTTCTCCTTTGTAATCTTCTTTTTAGTGATATTCGTATATTTAACTATTGCCTCGATAGATTAAATTCTGTTGGCTTTTCTGTTAATATTGTAACCTGAAAAAGCAGCATTTCCATCAAGAGTGCTAAATGGGGAAGGAATAGACAGGATCTCCAAGTACCTTTTCTTTCAGCTGTGACTTTTATCACTGGATTATTCTTGTTAATGCATCCTGCTGCATGAGTTCTGTGGAAGGTAAAGGGTTTGGAGTTCATCCCTCTGACAGTTTCCTTTGGAAGGTGACAACAGGAGTACGTGGAATAACCTTTAGGTGAAAACTATAGCTTGTTAGTGCACTGTAGAGCAGGTCACTGTACTTCCACCATCAGCTTTTATAACCAGGAGAGGGGACTTCCAGTTCTGAGTAGTTATTTAATTGCATGCCTCTGAAATCTTCAGAGGGGACTATTAGAAGTAAAATAAATTTTGATGCTATATAATCTTGAGTAAGCTCCATCTGTCATATCTGGCCTCTTACTGTTTTAATACCACTGATGATTCCAGGCGAATGCTGTTGAATTTATCTGTCGTCTAATTGGCTAATAACTTCAAATCTATCTCATTGTGAAAAGCAATAAACAGGTTTCACCTACTTAACCATTGTGAAGTTAGCACCTGTCAGGAGACGGCATGTTAAGATCAGAAGGTAAGAGATTGAGCTAAGCCATTTTGCTATCTAAAGGTCTTCCAATTCATAGAAATTGGGAAATTTTTGCTAAAATTTGGAGAAATAGCAGGGGGAAAGTACCAGCTAAGAAGAAGAATGGGAAAAAGAGAGCAAGAGGCACTTTGAGGCCATCTTCCTAAACAGGCAGAGCCTCAGGATTTTCATGATTTCTTCCTGCTTCTAAGCAGAACTGTTCAGTGTATTAATTTCTGCCTCCTGCTTGCAGTTCTCAGTGCTCCCATTCTCGGGAGCATTTGTCAGATACTCATTACCTGGAGTCTGAGGTTGTGATGAGCATATCACATTACCTACATTATGCCTTGTCCTCTCAATTGAATTTTCTCTAATGCTCTCCTTTATTGGCAATAGACAATGAAGTTATGGTATGCTGTCAAACCCAGGTTGTTTACTTGCCCGGTTAACCATTGCTGTCCTCCACTCTCCAGCCTTTGCCCCATGTTGAGCCAACAGCTTTCACAATGGCCATTTGTAAAGGCAGATGAATCAGTGGGTAATCTTTTAAGGAATGCGTGTGATGTTAAGCTTCATTGGCTGCATTTGCTGCAAGCTAAGAGCACGCTTGGCTGACACACAGTAATGCATTAAAATCTAGCAATGTAACTACAACTTTCAGCTCTGTGTTTTGGCCTGGGAGGCACAGCTTCTGATCTCCTGCATGCCCTTGAAAAAGGGCACTTGGGTTCCTGGTTAAAGCAGAGGCAAGAAGGGTTCGGTAGGTGTGCTCTGCTGTACAGTTTTTGATCAAGTCACCTTCCTCTTCCCGAGGCAAACTGCCACTGGGGGGCTGGAAAGGCACTTCCAGGTACACAGCTAAGAGAGGCTGCAAAATGTTAACAAAGTATTGTTATTAACTGTGACACTCAACGAGCTCGTGGGAAGGAAAATAGAGGTGTGTGTTTTAGCTGCTCCTGCTTTGCTATTGTTGGCTGAGGTTGCGACGCTTCCTGATTATACCTGTATCTCTGAAACAAGTACAGTATTTAACATAGCAGAGAGAGTATCTCGTCTGATGAACCTCAATAATGGGGAGATAATTACTGCAGGGGAAAGCTGTGGAGCACAACTCCCTCGGTTTATGGCTCTGGAGGGGTACATCCTCATGCTAAAGGGGACAGAGCACAGGTTTTGTTAGCAGCCTGTGAATGTGGTTCTGGCTCACGTGCCCATAAATTAAGTCTGGCTTTCTGAAGCAGAACCAGCGTGAGCTCTGGGTATTCACCTCCTTTCTGTAAGTAAAATAGCACGGTGTCCACGAATTAAGTTGCTGCCTGAAGAACAGCTTTAGCTGTGAGTAGGGAGTAAATGTATTTTCCCAGTTTCTCTGCTGAATATTAATGTTTCACCCCTGGAGTGGTGGGGCTTGGTACAAGATCTTTCTGCAGGAGTCCTGTTTGAGTGTAGTGCATGTAATACAGCTGATAACCCAAGCACGAACAAAGAAACTTGTCAGAGGTTTTACTTACAGTTTGATGAAAATAATCAGAGGCATGAAATGTTTTGGAAAACATTCAGTATAACTGCTTCCCAGCAGGTGAACCACTGAAATGGAAAGCTATAGAGCAGTGAAGGAAGGACAGGTCAGTGTTCTAAGACATAACAACAGTTCACTACCTATCCTTCCATACCTGCAGAATAGCCAAGCCTTGTCCCCAGAGCAGATGCCAAGCCCTTTGCCCGAAGTGGGGATATACCTTCTCTGCTCTCTGCATTCAGCTCTTTCTGCTCAACATGGTCTGGAGGAACTGTTACAGCATGACAGCCCGAGTTGCCCCAGCACAACCCCCCAGTGCCTCCAGACACTGGTCTTGGGGAAATGCTGTGCTTTCTGGATCTGCAGCCTCATGGATGCGACAGGCTTTGGGTGTCCCTCTGTGGATGCCGGTGCCTTTGGCTTATAAAGGTAATATATGGAAATGTAGCACAAAACTTAGGCCCTCAGCACTTCTTTAATCCTCTTCAGTATAACACAGGAGTCATTCTTTATGCATCACATAATCAAATTTCTCTGGGTTTATCTATCACTTGCAGACCTTCATCACCCTTACCTAGGAGCAGGAGGAGATATCCCAGTGACTTTTAACACCAACCATGTCATATTGTTCCCATTTGTTTGCTGAGCATGAGGGTGGAGAGGCATAAATATTAAAATATACCTATTACATAGCCAGGCCTCCATTGATAAATGATGTATAAAATCAATTTACAACCTAGGAATAAAAAACATCCATGAAGCGGTTGCTAGCTCCAGGTACTAGGAAATTATTCCTCTATAACTTGCTCTGACTGGAACTCATTACACACTCTGTCCATAGAATGATTTTGTTGTTAAGAACCGTGTCACTCAGAGCTTATTTATTCCCTCTCCTTGTGAAGGCTTTTGGAGTGCCTGCTGCCTGTAAAGCACAGTGCTGCCAGTCCTGCACACCTCGGTGCCTCAGCAGCATTTAGGCAGGAGACAACTGCTCTGAGAGAGGGCAGGATGAAGACAACCGAGAACTGTTGACATCTGGGATCCTGAAGTGCCAGCAGCTGCATATTTAACTTGAGAGGTGAATAGTAGTCCTGCTTTCTTCTGAAGGAGTATGCTGAAATTTAACCACTTGTTTACCTGCTCTGCTGCATCATGTTCACAAAAGGGAAGCTATCTCCTCCCAAGATATAGCCTGGAAATAGCATTTATTTCCCAATTGTGGAACTTTTGTCTGAGTGGTGGCTTTTCTGTGGGACTTAGGGGAGCGCCTTCAAATTTAGGAAGGAGCAACAGCTGCATAAGAGACTTCAGAAGTTCAGAAAAAAGGCATCTTCCTTCTCTCCCATTACATAGCTAAGGTGAGGTTAGATTTGGCTGCTTCCACAGATGTTCTACAATGCAGGGACAAAAAGTTTGGCTCTTGTATGTGGAAGATAGTTTGTGTCATCAGCCTATGCTATCTCAATGCTGACGTTTTTTGTCTCACAAATTTTGTGCATCAGATTACCTAAATGATCTAAAAAGGAAGGCTTTCCAGTGCAGCTGAAGGCATACCTGGTATCTAGCTTGTACGTATCGCTCTGCTCTGCTCCCACAGATATGCAAAATGGAGTCGCTGAAACCTACCTTACAAGGTGTTATTAAAATTCTTTCCCCTTCATGGGACCATCTACATGGATGGATATAGACAGATATGAGCTCATTCTGCCCTTGTTCTGATCTGGCTGGATGTAAGCCAGTTCTGGTGTCTAGAAGCCACATCGATACATTAGCTAATAAGGCCTTTTGAAAGAGGAGGTATGTGTGTTTGAGCATGGGACGTGTCTATATGTTATACAGCTTCTGCCCTTCACAGTCCTTGCTCTGAAGCATTCTGCCAATATTCTTTGGAGATTTGCAAGATTTAAATAAGGGTAAAAAGAGGCAAGCCAGATGGTGAGCGAAGCAGCAGTCTGAGGTCAAATTTGTGTTATGTAGAGGAATGGCTGATCTGGTATTTGAGCAAGAACAAATCAAAGGATAAAAATAATATTGTGAGCCAGCATAGTATCCTCCAAGGTAAGTCTCATCAAACAAACTTGTCTTTTTTGACAGGCGTACAGATCTCCTGATATGGGCAACAGTGTTGGTAGCTTGTCCTTAGTTTCCTCTGAGGTGTTTGACTTGGTATCACCTGACATTTTGATTAAGAAAAACTTTCATGAGGTGGAATTAATAGGGCACGTGCTCGGTGGATGACAGTGTGGCTCGGCAACAGAGCTCAAAATGCGGTTGTTCAAGGAATAATATCAATAAAGAAGGTTGTTTCAAGCAGGTTCCCCACGAATAGGTTATTTTGGTCCACAGCTATTCGATATTTTTATTAATGATTTAGCTGATGACCCATGTCTTTTGCTGGGATAGATTGCAGATGAGGTAAAGATGTTGCAAACAATGTCGTTATTGCTATAGCACAAGGCAAACTGCCTGCGTAAATGGTCACAGGCCAACAAATTCCACTGTAGCAACTGAAAACATCCAACGTATCTAGGAACTAAGATTCCAGGATTTGGGAGCTCTGTAGTTTGCCAGAGGTAGACCTTCTTGCTCTGCTGGACAGTGTTTTAGCTACTTCACAGCCCTGCTTCTACCAAATAAATGGTGCACAGTACTCTGGTGTCAAAGACACTGTATAGCAGGGAATGTAATCACATTTTAGTTTGAAAGTATTCTGCTTGTACTAAAGCTAATCCCAATCTGAAGTGGTATAAACAAGGAGCAAATCCAGCCCCCTGAATGAGACATCTTCAAAATGCAGACTCTTTCTGTGGCCAGCAATTCAAAATATTGGCACTTCTGCAGTCTCTGGAAGAAGCAACATTTTTTGGTCGCATTTTTTAGGGATGTTGTTTTGAAATAGATCATGGCTGAGTTAGCAGAATTTAATCTGGTGGCTTTGCAAAGAATGTTTTAGCAGCCATCCAGCTAGTGGTGCAATTAGTCTCACTTCTTGATTCACTGGTTGATTCTATTTAAAAAGAAAAAAAAATCTTGTTAAATGTAGCAATAATGTTCAGTGAATTAAAATCAATTCAGGCTCCTTGTTCCTGTGCCCTAGCTCCAGTGGTGTTTTTTGGAACACTAGACAGAAATCATTCAGACAGGCAAGTACCATTTTGTGCTGAGATACTTCTTGAACAGCTGAGGAGACGGGCAGGAGAGAAGCACTGAAAGCACAGGTGAAACTACAGTTTATCAGCCCTGGAGTAGTCTATCCCCAGCCCATCATCACACTGTGACAGAAGAATCTTTGGACTAAATCTGTCCTGTTTCTCCGCTCTTTGAGGATCTCTGTGCGCAGTTGGAGGGTTAATAACACAAGTCACATAAACTAAAATCCAGTCTCATTGAGGGATGCAACTGGTCCTTAAAGCTCCTCTGTCACTGACAGTCTCTCTCAAGAGAACCAAGCGCATGGAGAGCCTCCATACTCTTTTTTTCCTTTTTCTCCTCTGAGGCAGGGGTTCATGGCATTCACCTTGTTAAAAAGCCATTATGCTGTAAAACAATATCTCTCTTAATAACTATATTAATTTTAAATGTCAGAGACATAGTCATAAAATTTCCTTGTAGGTTGTTACAACCATAGAGCCCTTTATCTGGCACGCTAACAGGCTTGAGACTTCTCCCCAGCCCCTTCCTCCACTGGTACTGGTGATAATTGTAATGTAATATTTTACAGTAAGCACTGTGTTTGAAAAGGTCAATGGCTGACATTATTCATGAAAGGGGGAAGGACGAGGAGTGAGAGAGAAATCTTCCAGCCTCTTGCTGTGTAAAGTTCCTTCAATTCTGTTGAGGGGCTTTGGCATCTCTTGGAAGGAAACAGAGGAGTGGGGTTTTCATGCAGTGCCAGGGGCTCAGAGAAGAGTGATTTCAAAGTCAGCCTAGCCTCTTCCCTTCAGAGCATCTTCTCAATTTCCAGCAGCTCCTCATGTGTCTGGATTTGCAAGGATCTCCAGGCTGAGTAGCGCTAGCAGAACTATTCTTGGTTGCTTAAACTGTATGGAAAAGTTTTCTGGTGGATTTCACCCCCACTTTACACGATATTTTTCCAGTGCTTATCTCCCCTATCGTATAATTCTTAATGTCCAACCTAAATTAGTCTTGCTGCTCTTTAAGCCCCTCTTGAGCTATAGTGAATGGACACAGAGACTATGTGACCCTCCCTGCACAGCCTTGTGAGTTCCAGTGGCTGCAAGCCAGCCAAAACCAAAAAGAAAAGATTTGCCCAGGGGTGTTGGGTGGAAGGTGGACTGCCTAGTATCAGCGCTGTTCTGGAGGAAGTTAAAAAAAAAAAAAAATAGTGCTTACAGGAAAATGACTTCTCTTGCTTGCCAATTTAGCTCATTACTATTTTCCGAAGATTTGTTTAATTTTTCGTGGCAGAGTATACAACTAAATTCCGCAGTTTTCTTTTAAAGAGGAAGATGCTGAGGACTGGATTTTGTCTGTTGGGGCCTCAAAGCAGCCATGAGCAAACGTGGCTCTGCTCTAGTACCAAAGCACCTTGTCAGCTCGCCGTGCTTGTCCCAGCAGGGTTGATGTGGTGGGCTGTGATTCCTCAAGGGGGTGTTCCCACCACCTGCAGTGTGGTGAGACAGTTTTGGGGTGTAAAAGCTTTTTAGTGGATGAGGCCAGGAGGAGACCTGCAGCTGTCTCTTTTGTACCAAGGGAATATATCATCAAAATGCTGCAGGCACCACGTCCAGATGGACAACCCATGTGCGCTCCAGTTGTGTTGCTTTGGGAGGTAAGGGAAGAGTCAGATCTGAAATCAGCCCAACCATATGCCATGGTTTCAGCTAGGAACATCATGAGTCTTAATAACCGCTCAGACTTCTGCAGGCTGTGCATATTATGGCACTAACAGCAAATGCTGTTTATTTGATAGCTCAAATTGCTAACCTTAATTTTTTCAAGCTGGTCTTTGAGTGATCCAAAGATCAGTTAAGTTTTCTGCAGATTTTTAAAAGCAGAAGGACATTAAGGTCAAGTATTCTAGCCTTCTGTACAGCCACAGCAGGAAACATATATTGATAATCCCCATCTAGCTCGTAATTTTTCCTTGAGGAAGAACTTTGGGTTTGTTTTTATTCATTTTTTGTGTTTGAGATGGAGATGGGCAGTTTTGACTGAAGACACCAAAGGACACAATCTATTCCAACCCCTAGGCCAGCTGCTCCCAGGGCTTATTACATTTTCTGTTGGAAAAAAAATAAAGCATGTCGTACTTTCAGCCTGGATTTCTTTAGGTTCAGCTTTAAGCCACTAGTTTTTGTTATGCTTTTGATAGATTAGAGAGACCTTTACTGTCTCAGAGGTGGGTTAGAAAGACCAACAAACCCATTCACTCTGTCAACAGGCAAATAAAACCTGGATTTGGTTTAAAGTTCAGCATCCCCGAGGCAGATACTTACTGCTCTGCAGATGACTCTGGTCTGGACTTCCACACCCTGCCAGGTGTTTAGAAACTCAGGGGTTCCCTGTATCTTTTTTATGGATGGGGCACAGTGTCATTTGACAGCCAATATTTACACAGCTAAGAGCAAGGTGGGTCAACAGGGAAAACAGGCCTTTTTCACTGCCGCCTTCCCCTCAGAGAGAAGCACCTGGGAGAAGTGATGCTCAAGTGTTGGGATTTCTGGGGTTTGTGAGCATCCTGTCAGCTGCTCATCCCCTGAAAAGTATTTAATTGGAGGGCTTCAAAGTAGGCTGACAGCTGGGATATAACACATAGTACCATTTTTTGACCTGGCACTGCCTACAGGTATTTACAGTTTTGCTCTGAATTGCTTATACTTAAGTGCCTTTTGCTGACATCGTCCACATTTCACCTTCTGTATTCAATTCCTAAGTCCTAATTTACAGCTTGCTCAAAGACCAAAAGAGAAAGACAGAAGCCACCTGATGAAGGACATAGGGTTGTCGAGATTCCTTGAAATTTCAAAGCTGTCTCTGTTTAGGTCAGCTTGGTTTATTACTAGGAGTGTTTTGGAAGATGAAGAGTGAGATGTGATGTGAAGTTTCAGATGACTGCTCTTAAGGAGAATGCAGACTCCTACCATCGAGTATGCCTTCCCATGGCACAGTGACATTCAAATGACATCCAGCAATGGCATGCATTGTCTGTCATATATCACTGATGTATGATCGTACATCATAGCAGTGAGGCAGGCAGGAAAAAAAAGCAGGGTGAAATAGTGTTCAGTCACAAACATTGAGTGCTTTGTGGTCAGCGTTGTGTTCAGGTGCAAGTGCTTGTTGTAGCAACCCTGAAAACAGCACCTATGCCTTAAGTGTGTTACATGTCTCGAATCTGTTTTAAGTTTGCAACAGCATTGTGTGCACTAGGAGGAGGGAGAGCAAAAGGCTTAAGGATTCATGTTTCCCTCAGTTAAGTTATGGATAGATGTAGCTCCTGGTTTCGGACCTCAAAAGAGAGAGATTAAATTAAAAAAAAAAAGAAGGCTGCAGCGTAAAAACCAGAACTGTAATCAACTGTGAGGTATTTGTTTAATCTCTAATATATGGACTTTTATTAAGGAAGTTTGATAGAATTGTATCAAACTCCACAGGCTTTTCCCGAGGGTTTGACTGCTTTTTGAAACAGTCACTTCTGATCCTGAATGCCTGTGTTTGGATGCCAATTAAATTATTTTCTTCTATCTGTTTCTTCTCTTATTTCCCATGTGTTTCAATAATTTCAAATCTGTACCTGAAAATTCAGATAATGCCTATTAAAATAGATGAGTGGCAAGTTCCTCCTTGTCATGATAGAAACAACCTTTCAGGTGATGGGTCAAATGAATGGGAAGAAAGGCCATGTCACCGCCTGTGCTCTGGATGCCATCTGAGCCATCAGTGCCAGGCAGGCATTTCCCAGGGGTTTCTGGCCAGCCAGGCTGACGCCATGCAGGAGCTGGTCTTCTCCATCCTTAGCAATATCTTTCAGATAGGTAGGTCTGAGTGGCAGGTTTAATCTACTTTGGGCTGACAGTGTGTCCTCTGACAGATCACCAGCCACCCAGACCTTCCAGGCAGCAGTTGATGTCTGTCTGCCTCCCTCGTGCTGCAAAATGGAGATCACAACTGCTTGTATTTTTTGCTCTGTGTTTCCTTGTTTGATAAGGAGCTGTGTCAATGGCTGACTTTACTCTCCTACCTGGAGCTCTGCTGGGCCTCATCCTCTGCTATATGGAACGCTGAGCTGATGAATGAGCTTTTCAGCACCAATTCTCCTGTCTGTTTGGGTGAGGAAGCTGTCCTGAATGGCCGTGGTATTCCAGTTAGGGCCAGGAAGGTCTCACAGAGTCTGTCTCACTACTTGTTTAGAACTGCAGATCCAGCCATTTGCCCTTGGTACAGGAGGCAGACAGAAGAATTAAAGGACAGGATGTAGGCAGAGGTTTTTGTTGTTTTGCTACTTTTCCTTTCATGTGGGATGCTGTCAATGTTATTGCTACTCTGAGAGATTATCTATGATAGATATCTGACTACCTCCTGACTACTCATGAACTAAGCATACTATTGGTGTGCTCTATTCCAGCTATAAAACCAGTTCTGCAATGAGGAGAGAAGTCTTTATGGAAAAGATGAGGGCATTTTGTCCCCACACCACACCTGCCAGTCCTTGGCACGTTCCCTAATATTATCTGTGGTGGAGGCAGGCTTTCCAGATGAGTGTGTTTGCCCACTGGGGACTAGCCCAACCAGACAGAATCGTGTAGCAAGTGCTATTGAGCATCCATTGTACAGAAGAATCTCTGTGATGTGTTCAAATTAGTAGCTTCAAAGCCAAAATCTATAAATCAGCCTGCTTTTGAACCATCTAGTCCTCCTCTCCACAGATTGTATAGCGTTAGTGGTTGTGTCTTTCTGCCAGCCTCTTAAAACCTAGAGACTGGAACTTCATTGGAACATAGTTGTAGTCATAGCTAGGAAAAAAAGAGGATATAAAGACTCATTTTCAAATGTTTTTCACCGTTGGATGCCTCATTCCAGTACTGAACCAAAGCAAAAGAAATCTGAATCTCCTTTCTGTTAACTTTATCTACCTGTAGCCAATAACAAACTGCCATGTCAGTCATGTATCAGTTATCAACCCAGGTGCCCTTCCTTGTACCCTTTCTAAATGCACTGTTTTCCTTGCGATACGGAGACAAGGAGAAAGCTGAGGGGAGTTATGATAGAGGCTTACAAAATCATGAGGATAGTAGATAAGGTTGAGCTGTTGTTCATCATTTCCTACAGTACTAGCACCAGTGGGGCACTCCTTGAAAACAGATCGGTTTGAAGCAGATAAAAGCAAAGCATTTTTTATGCAGTGGGTAGTTAACTTTCTGGAATATCAGCTAGAGGCAGAACCCTGGACTAGATGGATTCTTTTTCGGTCAATCACCTCCCTTGCCCTGCTACTTAAGCAAAATGTTAAGTACCAGAGGGAACAGTGTGAGTGTGTCCCTTCAGCAGCCTGGGAGAGCTGCAGGCTGAGAGCAGCTGAGGTCTATAAACCAGCTCAGGGAATGGGAAGGCCATTGTCCAGCTCTTATCTCTGGATGAGACTTCGCAGGAGCAGTCTCTTTTTCCCAGCTACGGGCAGTAGGGTTATTTCTATGAATGGTGTCTTGTGAGACAGGAAAAAACCACCCCATTAAGCTACAAGTCAGATACAATATTTTTCAGTCTGAGAGTTATTTAGACTTTGTGTGTCCTTTGCAAGATACAGAAATCCTCAGTATAAGGTTTAATGGCTCAAGGACTGAGAGAAGAAGAGGTAAATAATTCTTACGTTTGATATAGAGATGGCTTTCTCCTTGTTTGTCAGATGTGACAGATGTCACCCAATGGTCGCCTATTGTTATTCTGGTACTGCTTGTCACAGTCACACCTTCCTTTGAATCCTATTCTTCTCTTTTTTTCCCTCTTTATTTTTCTCCTGGCACTGGGCTTGTGAGTAGTTTATGTATGACAATATGAGACTAATTCTGTTATTATGTCAAAGGGAAATTGAATCTGGGGCTTTAGAGCCGCATCTGGGAGAAATCTTCAAATGAATCTGGAGTGGAGGAAAACTCCGTGTTCGATTCATTTGCTTGTCACACTGCCTGCCAGATTAAGTCATTATGAAGGGCAGAGAGGAGGAGAAATGAGAAAAAAAAAAACAACACAGGAATTGGACTGAGAAATGAAGGGGAAAGGAAGAGAGGGCAGAAGAATGGAGAACAAACATAAAGAGAACTGAGATGGCAAACACATTAAACAAAGATATCATAGAACCATAGAATGATTTGGGTTGGAAGGGACCTTAGAGATCATCTAGTTCCAACCCCCCTGCCCCAGGCAGGGACACCTCCCACTAGAAGCATAGTGGCACATATTGGCACATCATTCAGCTAAACATTCAATCCTGTGCTTAATGTCATTCAGTCAAAGGTTTAGACCATTCCGAAATGCCCAGGCAGTGTAGGGAAGAGTACTGCCAGGCTCTGACAGTTACAGAGAGCAGCATAGCCCTGCAGAGCCACCCTTCAAACAGACAGAGCTGTCTGTGTCTGATGCTTTGCCAAAGGCATAAGTGTTTCCAGACCTCAGGTGGGCTCCGTCCACCTCATGGTAACTCTGCTACGTCCATTGCATCAACTAGCTGAAGTGAGACGGCGTGTATCCTGTGTGTTGTCCTCATCTTTTGTTACTCGTTTCTTGTCATTTGCTTCATTTGTCACGAGGCTAGGTGGCAATGAAAGTGAGTGAGCCTTAACTGGGATCTTGAATGGTGCCATGCCAGTTGTTTTGTGCTTTATCAGTGCAAATGGGAGCAGAACCATAGGGATTGATAGGAAAATGGACAGAGCAGATTTAGGAGATCCTTGATGTCTTTTACCAGGTCAGTTGTGCTATGTTCAAACAACAATTTAAAGGAGGAAAAACTCATCAATGCTCAGTACTCCCAGTGCTCCGTGAGTGGGACTTTCTCTTTGGTGCACCTGAACTGTAGTTGCAAATAACATTTTCACTTCGTGTTAGAGGATGTTAGAATTAATGCAGTTCTACCCCCTCCTGTGTGTTGCTCACGCATAATTTGCACAGAAGTGTGTGCATACTTAATTACTGTATGTTTACAGCAGTGTTTGCACAACCTTTCCCTGCAGTTATTATAGAGAGTTCTGCCAATCCTGTGTGTACAAGGACTGTCAGCTTCACCACCCTCCCACACCTCTCCCATTCAGCGACATCTATCACTTCAGTTCCTGATGCTGCTTTACTATTAATTGGCTTGTGTAATCTCTGAGATTGTTATTTATTAATAAATTGTTCTGAGTGTAGCAAAGTTCATTATTTAAAGCATGAGAATGAGAGAGATCTAGAGGAACAGATGGATGTATGGAAGCATCAGAAGAAGGACTAATTAAAATTCTAAGCACGTGCTGAGCCTTGACAAAGGATGGAAAACAGAATCAATCATCATTATCTGGGAGAAAAGCCATCAGTCTGTGTTAAAAATAAGCATTTTTGTATTAAGCCCGTGATGCCAGACTTCCAAGAGTTTTGACTGGTAGCTGAAGACCCTGAGGTTAGAGAGATGACTGGGGAGTACTGCTGGGTGCACAAAACAGTAGTGGAAAAGAGAAAGCAATATATAAGCTTGAAAACACGAGAGTTGGTTTTCATGTCCATCCAGTTCTGACTCGCTGGAGACAATGATTTTCATTTATGGCTCTGTTGCTTAAAGTCACCCCTGAAATGGTAGTGCTGTTTAAGACTAGTGCATGCTTTTCAGATACTATCTAAGGACTGCTTTGGGCATCAGCTGTCAAAAGCAGGCTTGGAAAAGACCCCTAATATTTATCCTAGTAAAGGAACTTCCCCATTAGAATGAATTGATTTCCCACTAGACTGCTCAGATGACTTGGGAAGGTGGATTCTCAGTGGAAACTGATAATTGCTTTTAAGTGCTGTAAAGGTGTCAACACCAAATAAGGGAAGTGTCAAATAGAAAGAAGGGTATAATCAGGAACTACAAGGGATTGCTGAGTCAGCCAAGGTAAAGGGAGTCATAGCAAGGCAAAACTACTGTCACAGTGAGTTGGTGACAAAGGTGAGACTAGAATTTAGGAATTTTAAATCTTAGTCCGTTCTTTAAACCCTAGTTCACACCATGTTTTTCTTTGCTGAGGGAAGTTGTTGTTCTGGTACTTGCAAACACAAAAGCTTTGTTGCACAACAAATAAAATAATATTAAACATAATATCTCTGTTAGACCCCACATGTGAAAACAAAGGTCAGATCCATTCTGAACTATTTCTAAAATGACTCTAATTTCCCATACATGAATTTATCTCCCATTAGCAGGCCCTGAAATATTGAACTATAATATATGAGCCAGCAAGCACTGCTGCTCTCTGGTACCCTTCAGTAATTGGTTAATAGTAGAGCTGTTCAGTAGTAGGTAAACAGGTCTTTCTTTTCTAAACCGAAAGGCTTATATCATGCTATTCCTCTGGACAAGGTTATTTCAGGCTGTGGTGTGGATGCACTTTTATCTTGAACCCATGACCTATTCCTGGGCCAATGCAACACAAGGCACAGTCAGCATCCGTTTTCTCTTCTCCTTGCTTGGTGCTTGACTTAACTCCAAGGGCGGTATTTGGGACTTTGGCCATGGGCATGCCATGCTGCCAGGGGAGGGTTTGCTATAGCAAATTAACCCACGGACAGAGAAACAGAGCACAGCCCCGGTTTGTGTAATTGTCTAAAGACCCTTTTCTGAAAACCCTTTTTCAACTTTCTTCTAAACTTTGACATTTCCTGGCATGTAACCTGTTAGGAAGTAACTCTTCTCCCTCCCCCAGTGAGCACTTCTCCCTTGGAGCCACTTGCAGGTTTTTAAACTCTCCCCATCTCCTAATGCTGCTCTTCTTTGCATTGAGAGGGCAACTAATAATGTACAATTTGGCTTCTCTTTTTTTCCATCTCTTATTGAGCATAGACAGATTGCTCTTAACCTACATGGCCCCTTCATACCCGGCTTCCTTTTTTATACCTGAAATGTCAGAAAGGGAGGAAATGAATAATGCTTTGTGTTCTTCACATCTGCATCTTTTACAAGCAAGGGGTGGGGGAGAAGCTTTGTGAGAATTTTTATAAAGATCCTTCCAGAGTTTCTGTAAGAATTAAGATGATGGATTCAAGACTGTCAGATCCATCAATGCTTTTGTGAGACATGTTACAGAGCACAGCAAAAGAAAGTGATAGCTGGACATGTGGGAGATGAATCATGAAATAATTAATGTGATGTTTGCTTCCTCAATCCTCGCTTGGGGCAAAACTGCTTCCGTTTTTCATTAATTTTTTCTGGTACTGACTTCAGAGGTAGTTCTTGTTTGGGATGGGGCAACAGAGAAATAACTATTAAATATTTAGAGGATGTCACATCACCTTATTTTGCCTCTGGTGCTCTAAAAGAGCCTTCCTCTTTCCATAGGCTAGTAATGAAAGCTGACTTGTGAGAGCTGCCATATTTTCTCTAGCAAAGGCTACTTTTAAATTTTTCTGGTGAAAGTGTAAAAAGCTCCCAAAAGATGAACACTGATCTGTCCTCCATTTTAAGTCTTATACTGACATCTGATAGTCAAGAAATTACTTTACAATCACAAAAATATGAGTCTGTAGCTCAAAATTTTCACGAGCTTAACCATAGCTTTAGATCGTATTGCTGCCTGTACTGTGAGTCTTCCTCTGCCCACCCAGCCAGGCCAACACAGTCCATAAATAGTACTTGCTGGCAGAGATAATACATGAGAAACCAGATAAGTAGATGTACACAAGGTTTTGCATTTGCATTTGTTTCACAAGCTGCCTTCTCATTCCTAGAGTACACTCACTGAGACATAACTACTCCCGGGTACGTGATGGCATGGGCTGAACAGGGAAGAGGAACCCTTCCCTGTTGGGGTGGTGCAGTTGGTGAAGTGATGTGTCCTTCAAAACCTCACGTTGAGGTTGTGGCCAAGCTAGAAAGAGAGCTTGGATCTGTACCCTGGGAGCAAGGCAGTTTTTCAGAGTTAAGTTGCCGTGTACGTGGAATAAAGTGTTAGTGGAGCGAGGGGTGCATGAGCTGGAGATGAAATCTTCCTCTCTCACGATCAGTTTGTCTTACCTAAGCAGGATTTGGCAGCACATCCTCCTTAAGGCTGCTTTTGCCCTTCAGAAGACCCATCCTAGTAGGAAAACTGTAACACCTGCAAGAGCTGCCAATCTATCAGAAAGCTAGTGGATCAACCCAAGTTCCCATATGCCCTTGGCTCTCATAAACCATTTGGACTGTGGCCCTGAGAGACAGGACAGTTGCTTCTCTTTAGCCTCCTCTCAAGGGGAATTTGAGTGGGTCTGGTGGGGGTGATGGATGGGACGTTTAGAAAACTAAGTCTGAGAGATCAATAGAATAATATACAATCAATGCATCATGCAAGCTCTTCTTGTCTCTGCAGCAGAGACAATGAATGGCAGGCTTTTCAGCCTTGGCACCTCCAGTCTTCCCCAGTGGAACAGCATCCAATGACCGATATGGATTATGTTGCTTTCTAGCATATTTCCTTTGTTTCCTAATAGTTTTGGCATTGAATCATGATGCTGTGTTTTTAATATCCTTTCCTTCCTCCAGTGCTACTTACTTCTTTCCCCGTGTAATTTCCATCTTGCCTGCACATTGCCATCTTGCATTCCCCTCGCCCATAGTGTATTCAGGCCATCTATTGCAGGCTGGGTTCCTCTGGAGCTTACACTGGTTTGTTTATTTCTTAATTTCTGAATAAGTTACCTCCCCTGGGGGCTGTATTCCAGCCACATAAACAGTCAGGTACGTCAGGAGCTTTAAATTCTTCTCTAGTTATGAACTGACTGCTGGTGCTTGTCAGACCCAAGGCCCTTCTGGAACAGGAATGCATGAGCAGATGTGGAACGGATGCTGAGGTGGCACCAGCTTTGGCAGCCCAGGCCCTACATCCCCTCTCTGCAGGTCAGCAAATGGCGTCTGGTGTTTCTCAGGAGTTAACATTTTTGAAGCAGAGCAGGAATTCACAGGCAAGGCACAGAGACTGACTGCCCTCTTCCATCATTCCCTCATGTCTTTGCAAGGTCGTTTATACCGTGAAAAGCAAGTGCCTTATTTTATTGTGGTATATATTTGTAATAAATGTTCTTAGTAGCAGCTAAAGTGACACTGGTCTAAGCGCTGAAATTTCCCTGGATCAGATCTCTCTGGCTGCTCCAGTGGGAATATTTACATCCCCTCTGTGCAGCCCAGCTGCAAATGATGGGTGTCTGCTTTCGTTCTCCTGCTTTTGACATAAATCAGCTGTAAGTTTTGCCCAGTGGGTAGACTTATGCCACTATGACAAAAGCATGCAGGAATGCAGTCTGAACGTTAGCTTGCCAAGAAGCTCATGAAGTTACTCTTAAAGATGGCAGAGATGAACCTGGTTTACTTGATGCAGAAAAGTGATCAGTCATTTTGGGGCTGGGGGCTTAAACAGCTACAACTGCTTTTCAAACATCAGGTTATGCAACATGGAAAGCCGGTTCAGGCTTGTGTAAAAAAGCCTTGAGAACCATATGGGAAGTTTTCTATTGCACGTCTGCAATTACATCATGACTGCCCTGAAAGCAACAACAAAATTCTCATAGGCTTCTGGAAGGACAGAACAGAGCAATATTTTAGGACACATGTGCTCCAAAAAAATTTTATTACAGGATGGGGACAATGAGAAAGGAAAAACCTAATTCAAAATCATGAAAACAGCACACCCCTTGAGAGAATGCTGAAAACACACATCCAAAAATAAATTCCTATGAGTGAGGGAGACAATAATAGAGAGAATTGCATGTTGATCTGGCTCTGAATAAGAGCTTCTAGAATGAAATAGGAGAGGCAGAAGATCTGTGTTATCTATCAAGTCAATTGATTGTTGTATCCAGAGCTTGGCTCTGTAATAAATGAAAATGCCACTCACCTGGTTTTCTGGTCTATTTAGAATATTTTTAGAACTCTTTTTGAAAAATATTCTGATTAATCTCTTGAATTTTCCTTTGTTCACTGAGACTTAAAGAAACTTAGGATTTAATTATACTGTGACTGGAAGGGATGTAATGAAGGCAGATACAAATCCTTGTGACAGCTTAGAGTGGCAGTGAGAGTATTTATCCATCTAGTAACTGAAATGAAGAGCATTCTATTAGTGCCTGAGCCTTTTGCAAGCAAAAATGGGATTTAGCTGCCAGCATAGGCAAAGTGGAGGAACTGAGGTAGAGTGAGAGACCTGGAAAGATGTGATTGCAAAACTATCTCAGTCAGACCTGATGTGACTTGCCAGAAGTCACAATCAAAGCTGGTGGTACCCAGAAATTGGATCCCTGAATCCTAGCTTAGGGCTCCAAACCCTCCTCCTCATGTTCTTCAAGCAATCTAGGAATGGGCTTCTCAGAACAATAAAATAAGCTCCATGGAGGTCAACAAGATTTCAAGGGCTGTACTGTTTGGGATGCTGAATTTAGGGTTGGCGTTGAGTGGGATGGATGCCTGAGCAGATGCAACCTTCCCTCCCCACATACACCCACCAGTCTCTTGCCTGTGCATGTTGGCACTTCTCAGCCACCCACTGTGGAGGTCTGTACAGGTAGCGGGTGCCTTATGGTCCCTTTAGCGTATCTTCTGGAGTGCCTTGCAGTCAGAAGAAGATAAATGGTTGTTACACTGCACCTGCTTGCTTGAATAATTTCCCGTGAAAGGAGGCCACTTACCAGTAATTCATTACCAAACCTTTGTTAGCATAAACAAGGCCGTGAGAAGTAAGCACAGATTTTCTTGTTCCTTATTGATTGTTGGCTGTGATTTCTATTAAGAGTTACCAGTACATCTTCTCCTCTCTCACTCTCCCACATCTCAGCTCTGCAGGATAATCTTGTCATGTTGTGGACTTTTATATCTATTTTCTTGGCTTGTTTTTATGCTGTAGTCTAAAGAGGAAAAATACCAAAACAAAACAGAGCTTCCTCATTTGGAGGAAAGCAAAAAGGGCAGACTGCAGTCTGATCATGATTGCTTGGCAGAAAGCACAGAACTACTGCTCAGCATTTCTCTGTGAGCCTCCATAATGTCGGTTCCTCCCACCCAATGGCACTTGCTGAGCGGTGGAGAAGGAAAAGGTCAGACCCTTCGGTGCCACAAGGTAGTTACATCAACTTGGATGGTGATTTCTAGAAAATCCATTTTGTAGCCAGGACACTGGATAAAAGACTCCTTCTCTGTAACTTCCAACTCTATTCCTTTGAGTCTGTTACTACTAGAAACCTTTGAGACTTTCTAGGTCCTCTCTATTTTTTTTTTTTTTTTTTTTTTTTTTTTTTGTGGCTGCTGGCCTTTTAGGGGGAAAAAGTGTGGCTTGAGAGTTAGAATTCGGCAAAACTATGCTAAAAAATATGAACTAGAATTTAACACTACCCATTTTGAGGTTCCCTCACCACGAAGTGTGAATAATAGATAGGGAGAGAAGCATTTTCTGTTTCATGCTCGAATTTCTCTCACATCGATTAGTTTCCATAAGGCTTTTCTGCAGAAGAATTGGGCTTTGAAATGCTTTGGCTCAAAATTAACCATAGTTCTGCAGAACTGAGGGCAGGAAGTTAAAAGAAAAACTGCTGATGCCTTCAACAGCGTAGTTAGTTATATAATTAATTTCTTGCATCTTTAGAAAGTCCTTTGCTTTTTTCTGCTTTGGTCAAAGTTGATCTCTAATAATGACTCTCTGTAGCTTGAGATGAAAAGCCTTGGCTTGTAAATGTTATGGAATGAATACAGAAGAGAGAAATCATGATTATTGTCCACTCAGTTCTGTTGTTGCTTCTGGCTGCAGTCTTTCAAAGCTGCAGTAGGTATGTTCTTGACTGACAGTTATCCTTGAGATATCCATGGACGTCATCTCACTTCTTTTGAGACAGGTTTACTGGCACATTCCCTGCAGTAATTAGCTGGGACATAAGCAGAGCCTAAGCTATGACTTGGCTCTCAGTTCTAGCTCACTGAAGTAATTCCTGAGATCTCCTGCATGGAAATCATTCCTACCTCCAACAGAAGCAGTGATGAGCCATCTTGTGAAGAGCCTGTAGCATCCACTGAGAAGCTCCTGTACACCATACACCAGGAAGGATGTCAGAAGAATGAGCAGGAAAAACTAATCTTTGTTCGTTTGTTTGTTTTCCTTCTGGTTTCCCATTCTAACTCAAACCTATAGCAAGAATACAAGATGCTACTTGCTACCTAGAGCTGAGGAGCTTCCATTCCAAAAGTGGTTTTCTGTCTCTTGCTACATACGTCTGCAGACCTTAAAGAGCCAAAGTAATTATTGCTCTTATTGTCTTTATGGATTGTACTTTTTCTTTGTGCAACATATTATTCTATGTACCTCACAATGTTCTGTTCTCTAGTCATGGCAGTGAGTGATCTTAATAGAGAGATTTTAAATTAATGTTGCCATAAACCTTTCATGGCCAAGGCAGCATGTGGGGAAAACAACAAAACCATCTAATACAGTGATTCACTTTCATTTGCTCATGAGCTGTCTCAGTGCTTGTAAACCAAAGAACTAATATTTTGTAAATGATGTCTGCAATATACCAACTTCTCAGCTGGGCTAAGCTGGCAACACACTAGGGTCACAAGAATGACATTTTTTTTGCACTAGCTGAGAATGTCTTTTGATGTCAAGTTGAAGTACTTCAGTTTCTAGGGAATGTGATTCCATCTGACTAACATGGAGTCAAAAGTGAGGTGAGATGTTACTAATTGCTTATCTCAGCAGGGAACAGCTTGTGTTTTTAGTTCTGATTGTCCTAAGCTCCATGTCAAGCAAAGAGCTGCAGCTCTACAATAGATAATATAGGGGAAGGGTTGTTGCTTCTTGTGCTATTGTTTTTATCTAATATTGTAAGTGATGTGACTCTAGCCCCTCACTGTGGTCGGGTGCTGTTTTGGTTCCACTGAGAACCCGGGGAGAAAGGGGTCACTGTAGGATGTCTCCATCCCAGAAAGAGAAGTGTAGCTTTGAACAGCACTTTGCAGAGGAAGTGTTGAAAGATGAGGCAGTGTTGGTTCCCCTCCTTCCTTGGGAAAAGGTGTGTACCATTTAAAAAAAAACAAAACTGAGTACCTCCTGTTCTTAATTAAGAGCTGGAGAAATTGATGAACATGAGCCTTCCTGTATAGTTCCTTCTTGATGGAAGTCATTGTGCTGCATGGAAGGACTTACCCTAGTCTTGTCCAGTTCAACTTGCTCCTGATGTGCCTGGAGATTTGGCAGAACTGTCTGTCCCTGCCATTCACCTGCTGTTTTAGGCTTGGGGGTGTCTGCATAGCAGATGTACCTCTCAGATCAGAAAAAAAAAGATCCAACAAGGCATCCATTGCCATGATTACATTGGGGATTGTTGCACAGAAAAAACTGCTCTTCCAATTGCATATCCAGAGAAGCAGGATCAAAAGGAAAAACTTAAGTAGGGAGGAAGTAGAATATTTTTCAGTGCTATTTCCAGTCAAAGACTTAGGTCTAATCCTTGTCCTCCCCTGAGACTCTACATGACCTTAAGCCAAACATTTTTTCACGCTCTAAACAAGCTTTGATTATGTTGATCACTTTAAGTCTTAGGATGACAAATGCTATGTGAGAGCTAAACATTAATATAAATTTTAATCAAATGCAGCCACGGTTACTTTACTGCAACCTTTATAGAACCAGTTCATCCCTTTGCCCAGGCTCTTTGGGAGGGGCAACCTGCTCGGTGTTCCATCCACCCTTTACCCCCCCGCCCATGATAACAAAGGGCCTGAGCTCGGTGGCAGCCAAATGCTACTCAGGGTGAGGGAATACAGGTATCTTTCTCCTGTACTGCCTGAAATCAGATGAATCCCCGCCACCAGCACAATTAAACTTGACATGTACATGTATTCATCTCGGAGAAATCAACATTGTCTGCAATGAAGCCAAGAGCTCTTTAGTGACCTTTTGGAGAAGAAGCTCAGCAGCATTTGGGGTACTCGTGTCCCAGTTTAGCAGAAGAAAGATCTCACAGGGAACATGAATTGTCCAGGTTTTTTTTTTTGCACTGGCCTGACACTGAGCTGCATACAGTTCAAAAGAAACTGTTCTCTGGGTAGGAGCAAAGGATTAAGTGTAGTGCCTGCAAAATTGTATGATAATATAAAGCATTTTATTTTACTGGAGCTATTCATTCTGGGGAATCCAGAAGATTAGGCGTTATGCTGCCAACTTCCAAACTTGACAAGAGACACAGGGTCTCTCTCTACACTTGCTGAGATACTGTCAAGCAGTTTGATTGTGAAAATGAGCAGCTTGAACACTGCTCTCAGTGTTCAAGCTCTTAGGATATTTGTTTTTTCCAGATGGTGAGAGTGGCATTTGTACTCTGTTGGGATGTCCAACAGAAGTTGGGTTGGATTCCTACAGCTGACTGACCACCAGCAATTCAGAAGATTCTTGGTTTTCCTCTCTGTAGAATGGAGCCATAAATTCATCCTAGGATGTAATAGGGAAGCACAAATCAATGGTTATGGTGAAGGATATAGAGCAATATAATTGATACTCTCATCTCTTGAGAGAAATGATTTAGTGTTTTGTTTTTTAAAGATCATTGAGATTTATAAACTTGTAAGGGCAGGCTTACTTCCGGTGTAAATTGATGTTGCTATTTCAAGTTTACATCAGCTGTGATTCTGTGCCATGGCTGGGTTTCTGTAACTTATTAATAGGCTTCTGTTGACTTTTATCGTTTGCATTAAGCAAGAATTTCTATCTACTAGTCTACCTGTCTTGAAAGCCAGACTTCGCCTGACGCTGTGTTGATAAAACTGATTTAGGGAAAAGGAAGGCAGGCGGGAAAAAATGTGTTTGTGGTAAAAAGGGCAGTACATCAAGCTGAAATTCAGGAGAAATGCTGAGTTCACAGAATGTATCAGGAGTTACTAACCTTTGCATGAAAACTGTACTGCACAATGGTAGGAAATTTGCTTAAGTTAAATTCCAGCATCTCTCTGGCACTGTTTGGCATATGGGAAAAATACTGCAGCAGCACTGATGGACAGCCTGATTTTCACTCTTACTTAACGTTTTAATCCAACTATTTCAAAGTACCTTTGCCTTAATGAATTTATTCATGAAACAACACTTGGCTCTGGTCAAATCTTTACCAGGTAATGCTACACGTGAATTACACTGTACAGCAAAGACTGCAGTAGACATTTCCAGTATGTAAATGGATATCTGTGTTTCCTGTAGTATGTATGGAATATCTGGAGGCAGAAAAAGAGTGTATTCCCTGTGACTTCTCATAAACATCAGTCAGTGCAAGTAGTCCTGTATCGCCTGTCACAATCCTCAAATTAAACATGTAATGAAGTCAGATTGCTGTGTATCTGTACCAGGAGGGAAATAATCAACTTTGGTAACCTCACAACAAACCATTTAAATGCTGGAGTTATTCATGCTCCTTGGTCCTTTTAGAAAGCAACGCATACATCACAATGGAAAGTTTGGATCCTTTTGAAATGAAATATTTTGGCTTTGGATGTGTTTAAATGATATGGTTTTGCCTTTCCAAAAAATAATGTTGGTTCCTGTCCTACCTTTTTCCCCGAAGCTGCATTATTTAGTTAAATAAAATTTAAAAATAGGCTTTTGGGAAGGAATACGGTTCCTGAATCCCCTGAAAGTTAAATAGCAGCATAAAGGTAAAAGGTTGATTGATGTATTGTTTGACATCTAGGATATAGGCAGCTACCTAGATGTGGCGTGTCTGGCTAAATCATTTTCTGTCACTTTTCAGAATATACTGTTACCAAAGGTTACACGCTCAGTAAACTAAAGTGTAATTACTCAACCATCTAGAGAGCACAGTTAGAACTAAGCCTCTGTTCTTGCCAGTAAATGGTATAACATCATAATTTTGATGGCTATCCTTTCTAGTTTTAGTGCTATTTACTCTCTAAAGCAGCCCCTACGTACAGTATATACTCTATTGCCACATCTGCTTTGTCCATTTGGAAAAGAACTTTCCATTTTTACTCCCACTCCATATGGAGCAAGATGAGGTTTTTTGGTGAATGTGGGCAAGTTAGAATGGGGATATATAATAGGAAACTCTTTCAGTGACATCCACCATAGAAATGAAATATTCTGGCCTATCCAAGAGCTGGCCTTCTCCCAAAGGGAACTGTGATCTACATCTCGGTCGCATTTGAATATTACCAATGACAATGGATGCTGACGAGTTGTACATTGTCATGCATATTGTGTTGTGCATTTTTATATGTTGCTACAAGAATTAATACATTACAAGAAATGATGTAATGGTGAATGCTAAGCTTTGTTCCATCCCTCCAGGAAAATGCCTCTGTATTTGGATAGAATACACCATAGGATTACTTTTTGTTACTGAGGTAAAGTCCTGTGGGCTAAGATTTCTCTTCAGACAGCCCTCTACTGCCACTGTTGTGAGCCTGCCTGAGATCCTTCTGTGAATAATGGAACATTTTCATGTTTTAATCAGATGCAATTTTGCAAACGGTTTTTATGATTTAGCAAGTCCATTAAAAATGACATTTGTTCTGCTCTGACACTCGTAAGGAGCTCCACAGAGCATAAACACTGGAAATTACTTGTAAGGAAGAAGATATTAAAATTCCCTAGACCTGGTGTGCTTGTCTGAGAAATTCTGTTACCTTGTGCGGTGCCAGCTTGGAGCTGAGCCACTTGATATGTCTGAGTTTTTCCTCAACGCACTGACTTGGGGCAGCTCTAGGCTGCTGCAGAGATAAAACATATATGTTTATCATGGCATGTCTCTCATATGCACTACAGAACTATATCTTAAGGCTGAAGAAAGAGACAAATTTAACTAGATGGGGCATTCGATCATTCAGAGGAGAAGGATTACTAAATGCAATGAGTTTTATCCAAGGCATGTTGTCTAAAACAGCGTATGTACCAACTGCTCCTTCCCATTACCTACTATACGTATTAACTGAATTCTTTTTTTATATTAAATTCTTCCAAGACTTGCACAATGCTTAAACCAAATCCCACTCATATTTCTGTCAAGCTCGCAGCAGCTTCAGAATAAAAGTGGAGATTGTTCCCCACCCCTTGTTCTCCATCTACCCCCATTTCCCTGAGAAATTACTGGTTTCCTGGAGTTCAGCTCCTTTCTGTCCCTCCAGGGGTCCTCTTGAGGAAAACTACCTGCCCCATCATATTTGAATATCAGCTTGGCCCTAAAAATTATTATTCCAGGAGCCCTGTGTCTTTGATATATAGCTAACATCAGCATTTCAGCTGTAATACACAGCCTGCAGATAGCTTTCAGGAAGTGTATTTTTTCAGTCTTGCTACAATTCTTCTCACTTATCCTATACAGACAGCAGTAAAAAGTTCCTCTTAGTGGCGAAGAACTTTCCAACACTGTCTGGAAATGTATCAAATGATCTAGGTTTTCTTTACCCCAGCTGTCATTTTTGCAGTGGTTTATTTCTAAAAAATATATTTTTTACATATAAATGATGAATTATTTCAAGCCATGCCTCTCTGGGCATGGAAGACTACTGAAGAGTTACAGCTGTCACATTGGTCTTTGCCAGAAAGGGGACAGAATGGACTTTAGATAGTTAAGCTTTCAATGATTCCTTTGAAGTCCAATCCAACCTTACATTTAAGCCTGAATGGACTATTTTTTTTTTCCTCTGCAGCCACCAATCACATGCTGGGCCCTTGATGCTATTTCATTTTTTTTTTTGTAAGTTGAAACAGCAGCTGCTTTTACTTTGTTAAACTGAAAAACCTCCAATCAAGAAATGTCCCATATGAGCTGGAGATACCTCAGAGGAACTCTTCTATGTAGGGTAAATTGGTTACCGCTCAGAAAACTGCTACACTGGATTTGATTACCTGGTAATTAGCCAGAGAAACCTGTTCTTATCCACCTGCAAAATTATGTCCCTGCTGGTCCCAGCTTTGAATGGATTTTCCATTTTCATTCAGCCCTGAATCAGGCATTCATTCAGCCTGAATTAAGGCCCCATGGTTGGCTAAATGTGACATTTTTTGCAGAAATATTCTGTTTAGTCCAAACTTTCTGAAGTCCAGAATTTCATCCTATCTATATCTCCCTGCCTTCCCTTTTCCCTCCTGCAGTTCAGAGATTAAGATTTTTCATTGTAAATTGGGATTTAGTGTCAAATCTTTCTGAATGTGAAAATAGCTGGAAGTCAATTTTCCCATTTTATTTTCTAACCGCAAGACCAAAGCATTGGTCATGTTTTCTTCTCTTGACTGTTTAACTACACTCACCATTAAAAAAGCCTAACTGCTGGTTGCATAAGGGTTTGATGGGCAGTAAGAGTATTACTGGAAATGGCCAAGAGAGGTTATTTTTTGTGCAGAGGGAAGTGCTGGTTGTACCCACAGATCATACTGGAGTGATGCAGGTCTGGGAATGTGGCTGGCGTTAAGGGACGGGCATAATTTCTTCAGCACTTGCATGTCCTTTGGGCACAAATCTCTTGTAGGTGTTAGGAAATCTTCAGTGGAGATCTTGGTAGCCTCTGTGGAAGCAGGAAGCACTGCGAAGAGACAGATGAGTACATAGGCCAGTGTCTCAGGTTACTAAGATACGGGCAAATACACAGCTGGGGGGAAAACTGACAGGAAACAGCAACCTTGGGCTTTGTAGAGGAGAAAGGTGATGAAAAATGACTCAACCTATTGTGAGACATTGGAAAGAGAGTATTTGTGTTGATTGGGGACCACAGAGAAGCTGTAGGCTCTGATTGAAGTAGGGAGCAGGTCTGGAATCTGATTACATTTGAGATGCACAGCAAGCTCCAAGGTCTTGTACAGGTCTCTTGGCACTGTGATATGCTAGGAGATCATATGGAGGAAAAGCTGCCCTAAGAACAGAAGTGAGGAAGGCTATAGTACTTGATCTGAGGCTGGATTTGAACCTACTCAGAAATTCCAGAGCAAGTTCTCAATGACTCCTTCCACCCTGCCAAGGGTTCCTCCAGGACCTTCTTGAGGACCATGAGCAGAAGAATTATTACTCATTATGTTATCCATTGCCAGAGAGGAAATGTACATGATGCTCTACCCACCTTGAGGGCAGTGTCACCAGAATCTTCACACTGCTATTACAACTGCTTATGTGCTGCACTTCATAGCAGCAAACAGCAGGATGTGTCTGTGATACCTGCAGCTTTCATTTGTAGTCTCAGAAGCTTTAGATAAGCATCAAGAGCTAGATCCTTAGGCTGTGCAAATTGGCTCCATTTCACCACTGAAGTCAGCAGAGCTATTCTCTGTTAAAATACTTGAGAAAAATCTCACTTATCTGCTCTCTAGGGCTGTATTAGGTGAGCATCACACAATCTTTAATGTCTTTCTCCTCCCTCCACACTAGTAAGACAAGAGAGTACTATTATCTCCAATTTTCCTGATGAGAAGCTGGAGTGCCAAGCTGGGTTCAGGCAGCTGGCAATGTGCGTGCTGTAAGTCTCATCAGACACTGTCCTCTCCCTGCAGCACAGAAATCTCTGCAAATCTCATCTGGCTGTAGACCAGGCTCTGATCCTCAAAGACATTTAGGTGCCTAATTTCTACTGAGGCATTTCAAAGTTTAATGCACTTAAAAGAGGTTGTTCAAAGTTGCTGCCCACAATATTTCTTTGGGTTCTTTGGCTTGGTTCCAGGCCCAGCAAGGAGCTGGGCCTGGAAGTCAGGGTTAGCAGGCTAAACACAACCCCCCTGCTCTCTTTTCCATGACTACCCTGAATCAAATGACCAGCCTCTGCAGTTCCCAGGTTCCAAGTCTGATAGTCGTGGTGACTTCCAGTTACTTAGAAAGGAATTTTCTCCTTTTTAGAAACTTGAAAGCAAAACCAGCACAGCCAGGCAGTCAGCTTTCCCACTACGAAGGCTGCCCTCCTCCTGCTCAGATTTAAACCATCACCATAACTAAGCACCAGAAACAAGCAGATTGAAAAGCAAAAGCTATGTGATGCTTGACATCTTGTAATGTGTTAACAAGCCCCAAATTTACACTGTCAATAAGAAAGTGGAAATAATTCTAACCAGGGGAGTGTCTCCCATCCTTCTGCTCTGGCTTTCACTTCTAATTTTGGCAAACAAAGTAAACATGGAAAACACAATGTTTGTGCAAATTGCTCTTACAGAAAATACGGACTTATTTTGAACCTCTCTTGAATTTGTGTTTCAGTCTGTGATTGCTCAACAAAGGGAAAGTGTTTTATTGAGATCTAGGCTGAAAAGGAATTGCTGTTTGACCACAAAATAAATAGTATGGCTTATCTTCTCATCTTCGATCAGCTTTGATTTGAATTAATATGCCACTTGAGTGTTCAAATCCCTTGGGTTGCCTAAGAAATGATACACTAAGTGTATGTGAACTATTTCTGCCCTGCTCTAGAGCTGCCACTGTTCTGGAGCTGCAAACGCATCTCGGGGTACCGTGGGGCTGGTGGTCTCGGGATGCCCACACTGAGAGTGACCCGGGCTGGGTTGAGAAACACATCTCGTACTTAGAGCAAAATAGTAATTTGTCCTCTGCATTAATTTATTTTCTGAGAGAAGTTTTCTGCTTCGTTTTTTTCCTGTCATCATGGAAGAATTCATTGGAGGGCTTACAGGTTAGGAAACTGATGCGCTTTATTGCCAGTGCAGAAACATGGTGCCTATAGAGGTACTCTTCCATTTCTGCAATCTTTGCTGCTTTTGGTCCTAGAAGCAATTGGAAAGGGAGAGAAACTGGAGGAGATAGAGAGGGACCATCCAGTTTGCAGTGCCACAAATGAAATTTTATTTAAAAAATGCCTGCCAACTGAGAGACTTTATTATCAGAGAGCTGTCAATCAGTGGCAGAAAAGTAAGATGGAGAGGGAAGAAGAAACAATTTTGAAAAAAAAAAAAGCACACAAGTAATTTTATGAAACCTTCATTTTAAATAACATTTGCTAAATTACTTGCTTTTTGTCTCAAGCTTGAAGAAAAAACTTTGGTTCTTTTCCTTACTTTTGAGTCCAAGTTCTGGAGTGTGTTACCAGTTTTAGTTAAGGCGGGAGAAAGAGATGTGCCTGTAGATAAATATACAGTGGTAGAGGTATCCCAATGCTGCAGTAGTCACCATTGCATCCCACAGTCAAACAGGACTGCCCCTGAGCTAGTGGACCTGTGGAGTTCAGTGTCTGGAAGGGATGATAAATAGTCAGCTCTTACCTTTAATGCACAAGTCTATGAATAGAGATGACATTTCTTGTGTGTTCTCTGCACATTCAGTTCTTCTTTGAATTAATGTAAATAGAAAAAGAGCTTGGATCTGTGAGAGAGCTGACCTCACCATCTGCCCTTCCTTTTTTTCAGTATGTATTCCAGGCTCTGAAATTGCTTGGTTTGAATGTCAGGAGTGCAATAATACCCTTTGATATTAATCATCACAGGTGCATGGGAAATAAAAAGAGGGAAGGCATCAGAGTGAAATAAAAATGCAAACTAAGTTTGCACACATTTTGGCTCACCTAAGGTTATTAGGTCTAACCTCCAGTGCTATCCTGCATGTTCTCCACATGCAAATCCTAACCTGCTTTCAACTGATTACAAGCTTTCCTGCCTCCACTAGAAATTTGCGTGGTGGGTTTCTGCATTCACCATTGAGCCTTAATTGACTTATTTTTTTACTTCTGCCCCTCTCCCCATTCCTTTGGGGTCACAGAGGAGGATCAGGGTATTGTATTTCACAGTGTCCTGTTAGCAACTATTTACTTAAAACCAGGAAACAAGACCTGCTTTCCAGGTCCTTTTCCTCTTTCTTCTGGCAAAACAGGGTGGCTTTTGTGAATTTCACCTGTTTCTCTCCATTCCCACTTGTCTCACTTTAAGAAAAGAGCAAGAGTGTAACCTCTAGGGCCTTCGAGTTTGCAGATGTACCAGTGTGTGTTTATTTTTATTTGCAGATATTTGCAATCCCTGCAGTTTGTTTTGGGGTTCCTGACTGCAGAACCATGTGAAGGCACACTCACATGGCAATGCAAGATCATTACTTGGCCCTTACTGGGAAAACAGGCTGGGTTGTGTAGCATTGTATACAGGTTTAGTCCATAAACCCTTATTATACTATCTGAGACAGAAAATTCTAATTAGGTGGGCCTTAGGACAGAGAGGTTTTCACCTTTCTTGTCTCTTTTTTTTTTAATGTTCTTTTTAAAAATGATTGCAATATTTTCAGGATTCATGGACAGTCACGGGGGTCTGATGGGTTTGTCCTTGTCTTCAAGACCTTGTATAATTTATGTCCCGTTAATCCTTGCTCTCTCACCTTTCCCCAGCCTGCACAACTTTGTTCTGTGTGGCTCTTCTCCCTTCAACCAAATGCTTTTCATACCCCTCTGACTGCCTTTCACTGCTCTGCCTTTTTTTTAACAGCTCTTCCTTATAATTGTTTTCCAGGAGATGATGGGACCCTCTTGACAAGGGAGCTGAATAAAAGACACCCTGCAAAGGAAAAAAAGCAGAAAAATATGGTGCTAAACAAAAAGGTATTCAGAACTACTCTGTTATGGGACTGCTTTTTCTCTTTGGCTCTAGATGGTGTCTGGTTTACAGCTGTGGTAAAGCCTTAATCAGGTGGCTCTTTTAGGTTGCTGATTGCCTTTGCTTTATTTAGGTTGCAGGGCACAGGATATATCCTCAAACCATTTAATCTGGAAAGCTTCAGGCACTCTGGGAACGGACAAGAAATACAAACTCCTGTTTCTGCATTCTGAAACAGTGGCAACAGTGAGGTCAGTTTTTTAGCGTGTTGTATTTATCAGTGGGATTTTGGGGTGGGAGTCTGGATATAGTTTCCTGAAAAAAGCTACAAAGCAGAAAGCATTTGAGAGAGAAAGTGGACAGAGGTAATTCCTATTTTGTGTTCGTATTGCAAGACTGGGAAGGAATGAAAGAAATCTTGAAACAAAATGTTGCAATTGTTTTTTTCAAGGCTCTGTAAAGCTTCAGTTCTGTGTAGATCATGAAGGGGCTAGGTCGGTTCATTAATTTAAAAAAAAATCCAATCAAATTAATGCTGGGTCTTGATTTTCTAGCACAGTATGAAAAGTGTCTGATGATTCTGATACAAGCCCGTTATTATCTAATTGCTTTTCCATGAGGCTTTCACCTGATAATTTGGATATTGTCGCAGCTATTGAAACCTGATAATTCTTCTATACTGACATCTGCCCGCATTTATTATTACTTGTGTTATGGGAACAGCTTAAGGCTCAGGGTGAGACCAGGTCCTCATTAATGACTAATGTTGCAGGCACACCATGAGACATCCAGAAAGCTTGGGAAAAAGAAGGGAGGTGCGGGAGTGTGTTGAGGAGGAAGAACACCAGACGCTCTTACAAGGCCACTCTAAAACTCAAGCAGAGTCTGAGAGAGGACCCTGCTTCCTTCTGCAATCCTAAAAATAACAGCTAGTATTTCATACTAAGCACTATACAGTAAGTGTATTTGGTTTGGACTTTTTTTAGTCTCTTTACCTGTGAATCTGTCTGGGCTTTCCACAACCTGGTGAGGCAGTACCTGGAGGTCTTTTCCAACTTTATGTGACTCTCTGAAATGCAACAGTAGTTTAGCATTTTGCAGAAGTTAAAAATAACATATTGGTTATGTTACCAATAACCAAGAGACAAGAGACTCTTAGGTTATTTTTTGTCTCCTATCTTGCTGCTTCTGTCTGAATGATTCAGGAAATGTCTTTCCCTGGAGCTGGACAGGCACTATGTGTAGAGACTGGCCACAACTCCTGCAGAACCAATGAAGTATAATGTAGAGTCCCCCTCCAAAAAGGGGAGATGTAAATCTACATCCAGATCCTAATAAAGACAATAAACTCACTTTCCTTCGTCTTCAGCACAGCAGCTGACAGGCACTGTGGGTGTCTGCAGTGGTGCGAGGAGGAGGAGAGATGGGCACTCCGGGAGCTCCTCTAGTGATACAGTTATTACATGCTCAGTTACTGATCACAGATTTCTCTGAATCCCATGGCTTATCAGTAATTTCCACTTGCTCTTATAGTCTAACAGCCAGTGTCTCTTTATTCATGTCTCCATGTCACTTCTCTCCAGGAAGCGGTTAATCACTTACCAGTTTCTCTGGAAGACAGAGAAGCTTCGCTCTCACAGTGGCCTGTTGCGTGCTTTGCCTCCCTGCTGAGCTGCCATCCAGGAAAATATTAGGGCAAAAGATGAATGCTCCAGGGAAGCTTTCTTATCCCTGTGTAACATGCATCAGCTGTTTTAGGCACCTGAAAAGCAACCCTCATCTTAAAAATGTTGTCAACAGAGGAAGGATGCTCTCAGGCGAACTGATGTTAGAGGTCACATCTGTCAGTAAAGTACACCAGGCCAGGCAGAGAGGAAGAAAGTCCTTATGCAGATGTCTACAAGGCCAAACTCTGAATGAGTGCAACCTGACAAATCACTGCTAAATGAATGCAAATTAACCTGAATTAATCTAAATCTCTGAACCAAGTTAGCCTGTACCAGCCAATGTTTAGCCCACCTGATTTGATGCTGAACAAACTACTAATGGAGAGTGAGGGGGCTCCTGAAACTTTATGAAATCCCCTAGAGGAAAATGACTTTGTTTTTGATAAGAAAGTTTTTTAACCTTCTTGCAGAATTTTACAATGGATTATTTCTATAGAGGTTATGAGGCTAGAGACTCATCTAGATCAATCCTGAAACTGACCTCAGTCTGTTCTTTAAGGGTTACTCTTTCCCCCTCTATGAAGGACTATATTAAGGTATTCAGAACAATCGGCAAGCTTTGATAGCCCTTTGCTATTCATCCTGAGGTGAAGTTGTCGCAAGGGGAAACAGCAGTTGGGTGCGTTTTTCTTAGCTGTTTCTACATCTCCTTGAGCCAGGCATGGAGCCTGGCAGTGGTGTTCAGAGAGAAGCATGAGGAGGGGATGGAGGGAAGAGGTAGTTGACTCCCTCCAAATGGAGGAAGGTGGTGTGTGTGAAGGGAAGGGAGAAGAAAGCAAGCCAGCCCTAACCCAGACAGGAAGGAATTGGAGAATTGTATTAGAATCTTAGAATACTAGGTTGGAAGAGACTTTGAGAGTCATCTGGTCCAACGTTTCTTGACAAAAGCACAGTCTAGACAAGATGCCCCAGCAGCCTGTCCAGATGAATCTTAAAAATATCCAGTGTTGGGGAATCCACCGCTTCCCTGGGGAGATTATTGCAATACTTGATTGTTCTCAGTGTGAAAATGAGAGAATTGTAGAATGGATGTGTTGTTAGCCTGGAACCTGTCCAGAGTACCGTATAGGTCTGGATAAAACTAATGTGACAGCTAGGGGTTTCTAGACAAGAACTAGTCTGGCCAGATTTAATAAGAAAAGTAATACTTAATGTGAAGCTAATATGATTTCAGCCTATGAAAGAGACACCCAACCTATATCTGCCCAGCCAAGAGGGGCTGGCAGTGGCCGAGGAGGCTGTTGGGGAAATGAGACCTGGTATGGCTTCTGACACTGGGTGTTTTCACAGGAGCATGGTCAGAGTTCACCAAGGGCAGGCAGAGCACGCTGCGCCCCGATGGGCAACTCGGCTCTCGCTATGCACACTGCAGAATCTCCCACTAGCTGTTGGCACAATAAGAGTCCATGATGGGGATGGAGGGGGCTGTGTACTAGACAGCAGTAATGCTGCATCCAGCTGTTAGCCTGAGAGCTCAGGCTGTGCCGGGGGAGGCAGATGCAGGCACTGATTGCAGAGATCTTGAACTATGATTGAATGTCGTGGTCATGAGAAATGGCAACAAGAAGAGTCTTTCTGTAATGGTGTCAATGATTTGTGCAGACTCTCGTATCTGTCTTGGAAATCAAATGCAAAGTGGCCAAAGCCCCTGTCTTCGTGCATGGAGCCCTGAGAGACGTCTCAAGTAGAATTTTTAACTTGCACCTTCCCTCCACAGTGTCCTCCATAATATTTGCCCCCAGAATGTCAGGCTTTTCCCTACTACACAGTAAAGATTTCGGAGCATAAGGCTGGAGAGGAGTTCTTGTGTTACTGAGACTTTAACAAATTATACTACAGAACGCTAACTGGAATGCCATGAAGTATTATCATAATTAATTACAACTAAACTGCAGTTGTCAAATAAATGAATGAAGTACATTTCATGATGCATTATCCCTGCTCTTTTATTGTTTGTCCTCTTGGCTTGTTAAGCTAAAAATAATCAGTCGTTTGTGGCTGGGTTTCTTGTTATTAGAGTGAACGTTCCATTGCAGTCATGGAGTTGTAGGGAGACTTGTGTGCATGTATCTAAAATGAATATACTAACAAATAGAAAATTATTAATGAAAAAAGCTCAAATTATAGTAACATCAAGGTCAGGGTGTCTTTCTTCTTTGGCACTTATGCAATTATGGACAAAAAAAATGTTAAAATTGGCAAGAAAAACTTGTACTATTTTATGTCCACTTTTGTCAGAGGTAAAAAAATACTTACAAAAAATAGTGGGAAGCGTGTGGATGGCACATAAAGAAGAGCAGCAATAATGAAATAGGCCTCTGAGGTGCTATATAAGACCTCCCTTCAGATGAAGAAGACACGATCTTTGCAGATAATGTATAATATGACCTTCCCAAGATCTTCCGAGCATGATCTTCAGCTTGCAAATATTGGCAAAGCTGAAGAGGCAGGGAGTCATCTGATTTACTCCACGTAAATCTCATCCAGCAATTGCAAATAAGAAAAAGTTATGCCTTGTTTTAGTCAATTTGGTGGAAATCATCAGGCAGCTAAGTCCCTTTCCATGGGTGTGATTGAGTTAATCTTGTTAAAAATGGCCTCATTAGCTTCTAAACCAAAAATTGATTGTCTGAGCACTAACCTGACAGAGCAGGATGTTGTTGCACAGAAATTTTCAGGCTAGATGTGTGAAAACCATGGGTTTGAGCGTGTGCAGCCATGTGAAGGTACACAGAGCTAGCAGGCATGCACAAATAGTGGATGTGCCCTCACAGATAGTTGCCTAAGCATGTAATAGAAGGTTATGCATCTATATGTGCCGTTGTGTACACTTGACTAGAAATATCTGGCCCATGGCAGAATGGAGATTGTGACAAAAATGCCACTAAGATTCACTGGAGATACTGCCAGAGTGAGATTTGTCTGTGCTGGCTAAAAACCCGATCCCAAGTTTCAGAGCCTCCAGAAATTGCTCCAGACCCCAAGTTCCCCCCAGTGCTCCAGCTACTCTCACGCTAACGTACCGTGTCATGAAAAAAGAGTGACATACTTAGGGCTATTCCTGTTTCCAGGACAGTAAGTATCCCCAGCTGAGCAGTCTCTCTCTGACTTCAGACAGTGGTAGAACTCCTCAGACAGGTCCAGCGATGAGCCAGGAATCGGTGACTGATGCTTTGCCCCTCTTGAGAAGGGAGCAAGGAGACTTGGCTGCTTTTCTTGTTGCTTAATGTCACTAGGTGGGCACTGTAATTTTCTGCAAGGCAGATGCTCCTGTCAGTTGTGTTGTTTTCTTGCCAAGATGCATGTTACCTCTGGGAGCCCTTAGAGGTCCATTTACCAGAGATAATTAATCAACAGCCTTTTGTAGGTGTGCTGGAGGGTCATGTAACAAGTGTGCTTTGAAACAAGATGTTGGATTTCAACAGCCATTGGTAAACAATGTGAAGGTTCAAACTCTTGGCCACATCTTTCACTGATAATAATCAGAAAAGAGTCAAATTGTGCCAATTTACCCGATGCAAGGACCCAGCTCCTTTTATCTTTCCTCTTCTTTCATATTTGCTCTCTTTCCACTAGGTGTAGAAAGTCTGTTTTTTCATGCATACCAAAGACTAAAATCTTTAACCACTCCCTGACAGCATGATTACACATTGATTATTCATCATCTTTCATATAATAGAATTAGATCTCATCAAAATAATTTCTTCCCCTGCGAGCCAGACTTGTTCAGTCTCCTACCATCTCCCCAAATTGCCCCTTGTTCTAATTAACAAAATCTACCCTTTGCATCCATTTCCTCCTCCTTGGAAGACAAGGAGGAGAAAGATGGGAAGGATCAGTTGCCATGAATATCGTTTGCCACTTTAAGGAGGAAACCATCACTAACTGTTTGAAGACCCACTTGTTTTAGCAATGATGGCCCTGATGCGTTATAATTATCCGTGGCCTTCCATGCCACTCCACTTGAGGTCATGGATCATAGCTTTGGAGCAAGACAACCTATTCAGCAGAAAGGTCAATCAGCTAGTAGAAGCTATTTCCTTTTCTGTTCAGCTCAAGGTAAAAGAAAGTGTGAGGTGGTCTGCATTTCAATGAACTCTATGCTAAGAGCTGTTTCAGCAATTGCAGCTGTGCTACAGAAAACTGCCTTTTTCATTCTCAGCATTGTGGAGGGGTGTATGGGCAAAGCCAGATAGAATCAAATATGGACTTTGTGAAAACTTCCTATGTGAGCAAGGGAAAACTTCAGGCAAGCCTTTGCTTTGTGTTTTTGGGAGACTGCTTGTTTACTGTATTAGGGCAGATTCTCTTTTAATTCACCTTCATTCCTCTGAGTGACAAAAATGGGGGGGGGGGGAAAGGAAGTAATATTGTTTTGTTTTGTTTTTTTTTTTAAACCATAATTTTCTACGGAGAAATATGCTTGTCTTATGGTATGGACTTGATTCTCTCATATTCCTATCATTTCTGTTTCTGCAGTCAGGCTCACAGCCTTAACAGGAGGATTACAGTATTATTCAGAGAACAGCAGCAGCTGACTGGGACTGCTAGGTTTTAACCATTGACCAGCTCCACTGGGGAGTCATGACTTGTCCCAGTTGTCTAAACTGAGCATTGAATCTTGAACTTCTCAGACAGGTACACTATATCAGTACTGAGACACCAGGAATTTGTGGCTCAGTGCACTGCCAGTCGGCATCAAGTCCAGTGTTATACTGGATACTACGCATCCCCTGATAAACAGCAGACAGAACTACTATGGTTGCTTTTCATGCCTGCATGGTACTCACTGATTATACTAAAATCCCCATGATCTCCACTGTCCATCTCACATCAAAGGTCCAAAAAATGCGGGACACACTTCTGACTCAAAATGAGAGCCACAGGAAAACTAATGATGTGGGATCAATTTCTTTAGCCTTAGTGACGTTTCTGTATCACCTCACAGCTGGGTGACTCTGCCTTTTTGATATAAATAATCTGCCACAATAAAAATGAAAGAAAGCCAGATTCACTGGGAAAAGACTTAGGATGCTAACTACGTTGAAGTTTAATGGACAGGAACAATCAGGGAAATGTAAGAAGGAGCTTTGTGTTTGATGAATGGGATGGAGAATCGGGACTCCTGGGTTCTCTTTCCAGCTCAGGCAGTGAGCTGCTGAGACAGTGCAATAGTCTAACTGTTTTGGGCTTTCACTTCCTCCCAAACTTTCTGCATGACTTTAAATAACTAATTTAGCTATGGTCTCTCTCTAAAGTAGAAACAATTGCAGAACTTGAGCCTTGTCAGTTAAGTGCCTTTCAAATGAAGCATTAAAGTCAGAACATTGTAGCTAGGCCTCCTCCAGATGCTCTGTCTCAATGCTTTTAGAGTCCAGATGGCACGTTGGTTAAAAACAAAAAAGTTTGAGGAGACTATGGATGTGTAAGAGAGTTTGTTCTGTTGTGTTCGTCTCAGTAAACTAACCAAGCCCAGATGTACCACAGGTGAGAACCTGAACTCTCTTTGGCTTTGGACTTTTCCCTGATAGCCTGAAAGGTTATACCATCCTCTGCTAATATTAGCTGGGAAAATACAAGACTGGAACTGGTTGAGGACGGGTTTGTTATTATCAGTATCGGGATACTCATGCCATGTTGCCATAAAGCTTGATGAAGGGGCAGAAAATGCAACTGGGCTCTGCCTGCCACAGGATTCATTTATTTTCATATTGGAGTCAAATTTTCATTGTTACATTTTCATCTACAAACCATCAATATTTCAGGGCAACAGCAATGCCCAGAGTGGGAGAGGAGAGCTCCCTCAGTCTCAAGGCTCTTTTCATAGTTAAAAGTTCACTGCAGAAAATTTGATGCTTAATAAATTGGAGCCTTCTCTGCTTTAAATCATTTTTACAGCAATTGCAGAAGAAAATATAATTATTACAAACTGGTCATTTGTTACTGAGAAATCTCATTAAATTGACTTCATGCTGGAAGATTTAGTGGGGGATGGGAGGGTAGAAGAGGCACAGACCTGACAGAGGGGTGGGAGAGAAGTCTCTTAATTACAGATTGATTATTTCTTGTGATTGAATGTAGAACATAATCAGCTCTTCCTTTCTAGTGGGGCAGATGGAGCTACAGGGACCCTTTTGTCTTCCTTGACCAGCTAGTGTGGCATGTTAATGGACTGGGGATGCAGGGAATAGCCAGTACCACTGGAGAATTTGCAGAAGCATATTTAGATGAAGTCATGGATCAGGGCTGCTTCTCTCCCCTGGGAGTCACCCTGGGCCAGCAATTTAATGCAGTGTTGTCTCATCATTGTAACTTTATTTCGCACAGAATTAACCCCACAGCTCTTGTGCACTGCAACTGCGCTACTTTGCAGTCGAAGAGGGGAGATGCTTGGATAGCAATACCCAAGGGAGCTTTGATTCCACTGGTTCAATACTGCCTGCAGTATCCAGGCTCACCTAAGAGGTTGGGAAAGTGATGCTCTCCTTTGCCTGTGCCAAGTTCCTTGCTCACATGGAACTTCTTCCATCTCAGCCATAAGCAGATTAAACAAGTATACAAGACAACAGTGCTCTAAAACGAGGAGGTTCATGTAAGGTGGAGCCTCTCAACCAGGAAAGCCATGTAAATTAAGGCTTCTCTATCATTTCTGAGAAAGAGATCTGCAACCACTGCATGCAAAAATCATAGGGGGAAATGATTGCTGCAAAAGAGGGATGTGGGGTTTTTTTTTAAAGTTCTTTCAAAGGAGAAGAATATTGTGTGTTTTGACATCCAAATGGAACAATTGTTTTTGTAAAATGATTTTTCTCTCATTTTAGACCTTTTTAGTGACTTCTCATCTTGGATCCTTAAAGAAAAAAAATGCTGAAGTATGACAAAATGATAGAGCATAATGATCTAATCATGTGTGGTGTGTTTCTGAGGAAGCACAGATTGGTGCTCTTTTTGTTCTAGGATTTTAAGAAAATTATTCCTGGACACATAGATTGTCTTTTATCAGCATTAAGAACAGTAGCACTTACCCAGTGTATTTTCCTCCAAGAAGATCGTAAAACTTTTTTGCAATCCTGGGTGAAGAAGGTTTTTCAAATATTGGAATGTTTATGTAATGATAAAACCAAATATTAGAGGAATAAACTTTTTTGTCCATTTACCAATACACGCTTAGGATCCTGGGCAACAAAGCCCCAATAAAAATTAATAGCAGCTGAAGCACTCAGCCAGCCCCAAGGGAGCCATTATCTTTCATTCATGGATTAACAGTACATTTGGTTAACTATGAATAGCAAGAAAAAATAATAAGTTCAGAAAAAAACCCACCAGTAACTGTAGTGAGAAAAATAAAGATTTGGCAGATCTGAACTTTTTACAGAAAATTCTGTTGATTGAAACTATTCCCTTAAATCACCCTGATTTTGCAAATATTTCCTGATGTGTTTTAAAACTAGTTTTCTTTTTTTATGGCTACATCTCACAAGAAACTGAAGTATCAACTAGCTTTGGTGACTTCTTGCTCCATTTTACATCTCAAGTAACTGAAACAGAGAAGTTATTTGCCCAGCATCACAGAAAAAAAGAGCATGTGAAATCAGGGGGGAGAGGGGAAAAACCTCTAACAAAAAACCCAAAACAAACAAAGAAAAAAAACAAAGCCAGAACCCCTGGATTCTGGTCAAAAGAAAGGATTGTGTATTTCAAGGATTTGAATTAGCCCTTGGGGCACATGTAGTTGCTTGAGAACTGCTTCTGCTAGTTTGAAATGTTCTTGCCAGTTAGTCAGTGAGGTTTGGATGGGCAGGTATTTTGTAGTGGTGGTGATTTATCACTCTCGTTTAGAAAGTGAAATAGGCCTTTCAGGCTTATGAAAATACACCTATTTCTGGGTCTTTCTGAATTTGAGTTTATGAGCTTATTTAACGCTGTTGCCGGGCTGTTCTATGAATGATAGCTTTTTGAGTGATGGTGCTGAGACAGGGGGAGAATCCTGTACCTGACCAAGGAAATGGGCTACTCGCTTGCTTACGTGTCCATGGGAGAATGAGCAGTGGGACAGTGGTGGCCTTGACATGTGTCACCACGCAGATGTAGCTCCGTCCTTTCAGCAACATTACTTTGCAGAGGTCCAGCCCTGGAGGGCACGGGAAAGCTGCTTCCCAAAGCAGGTAAGGGCTGCCATGAGCCAGGTCTTTCCCTGCTCTGCCAAATCTTGCAAATCTCCTCTCACCAAAATTAACAGCTTCCAGTCTTGGCCCGGCCTTGTGCCAAGTAGATAGCTTGCAGGATCCTGCCTGATCTCATGCAGGACTCGGCACAGGGCAATCTGTTGAATTAAAAGGGGGTCTGAATTACTTCCAGGCAACAGAATGTGGGCTGAGTAAGCAGCTCCTAAATGTTCAAACTATTTTGGGGATCAATTCAGGCCATGAAACCCAGATAGTCTCTCAGGGGGAATCTTGGAGGGTCTTCATACCAGTAAAGAAAGGGGAAGGCTACCATCCTGATTTCTCTGAATGACAAAAAAAAGGGCAAAAAATCTTTACCTTGTAATTACAAAATTAGTAAACCAAGAATGAAAGGAAATATTTCTTAGAAAACAAAGTCTGGAGAACACCAGCCTTCCCAACAGCCCCACACAACTGGACACAAAAGGTCACCTGGATGGCAGAGTTCATACAGACTAATAGTGCAGTGTACTAAAAAAGAAATAGAAAAGGTACTGCCTGCCCCCCAACAAAATTGGCATGCACTTTGTGTTTCCTGTACCTGCACTGATGCTACAGCCATCATAGGAGGGGAACGTGTCAAATCAGTCATGTTTGCATGCTCTGATCCGCGTACTGCTCTGCCTGTTGTCTGATGTTTGAGTTTCATCTCAGCTGTGACAATTCTATCTGATCATTAATAATACAATAATGAAATAGCGACTGGAGAGACACTTGGATAATCATCTGAGCAAAGGCTCATTAGTGCTGCAGAACAATCACTGCCGTGTAATAACAGATCCCAGGAAATTTCAATTAAAGCTGGAACTCTGTTGCAATTTCATTTTATTTCCAGCCAGAGAGTGGATGGTGTAATTGCAATCAGCCAACGCAATGCAAGCTCCTCTAGCTCAAGCCTTCCCATGGGGAAGGAGGTGGGCTGCCTCTCTGGACTCTGTTTTTCCCTGCATTTCATTTCACTTCTACCTTTACAGAGCAAACAGAAAGGGATGTTGTTCTCTGCAACATTGTACCATCTTCTGCTGCCATGCTGATCTGCCTAAGTTGCAAAGTTGTAATTTAGAAAAGGTTTTCTGATGCTCCATGTGGAAGAGTGGACAGATACTTGTCATTGCACCGGGTTAGAGTCAGTGAGCAGAGACAGAGGGAAGATTTTTAGTGAGAGCCAGGTTTCCTGCAAGCTAAAGTCTAAAATTTGCCCCCAAATGTATTTTAGCATTTTGCACTTTGGGACGGAATAGGTTTTGCGCTCAGTCCCTTGATTCTTTCCACCGTGGTGAACCAGAGTGCAGAAAGCAATGATTGACTGCGCTTGCTCCATCAGAGGAGCTGCTCTTTCAGTTGACCTTATACTGTTCTGACAGCACTTGCGTTCTGTAGGGTGGGATGTCAGGCTGCCTGGCTGCCCTGCGCTCCACATAGATTTTTGTACTTTGTTCTTGAGCAGGATAGCTGTGTGTCCTCACTGATACAAAGCAGAAGTCCCAAAACCTTTTGTCCATTCAGATCTATGGTATTTTGCATGGATACGAGCTGGCAAAACTCCAACATGAATAATTGCATCTTGCCATCTAATTAAAATTTCTTCTGTGCTTTCAGGTAGATGTTGTATTCTCCTTCATTTCCTTGCCTAACCCCTTTTATTGTGTCCTTGTGTACTGTTTTAATCAGCTGCTATGCTCCACCCTGGGAAATGGATAGGTGGTGTGAGCTTGGCATGTGTATATGTTTATATACTGCCTGAAGAGTGGATTTTAGTGGTAAGGAATGTGGTTACTGTACACAGGCAGCAGCTAGACAGAAGTTTACAGGGGCTGAATGCAAAGAACTCTGATGACTGATGAAACCACAGGTTTCTCTCTCCTGCCACGACAGCTTATGGCTCTCAGCAGCTCTGTCTCCTTTGAGGAGTGGCCAGTACTGTCACCTCTGCAACTTAGCTCTTCATGCCTCAGGGGTACTAGTTTTTTAAAGGTCCCTTGTCTTCCTGGGACATGCTGCCAGCACTGTGTACTGGCTGCCACAACGTCACTCAGTGCTCTGGAAGAAAAGGACTATGGAGGCGGCCACATGAGAAACATTGACTGTCTGACCCAGGGACTGAGACTGTGATTCATAATCGAATCAGTAGCTGGAAGAGATTCACAGCAAACTTGCAGAGGAGGGGAAATCACAGAAGTCAAAAATATCTAGTTTTGCTTGCAGAGATGATCATTTTATGCAAACACAATGTGCTCTCTTGCTAGAGGTCTACTTAGCAGTCACTTGTGGAGGAAGCTACTGTGGACGTCTGGAGTAGAAAGTGGCTTTTGTTTTAATGGTTTATTAAAAACATTTTTTAAAAACTTAAAATTTCCTGTAAGCAGAACGATCTCTTAGAGGCACAGAACAGCAGGTCAATGTGCATGTAGCAGACAAAAATATTTAACTTTTCTTCTACACCTTGGCTTTTATCTGTAGATGCATAAAATTAAGTCTCTTGGCATCATTGCTCCCTGCTCTCCATAATCCTTAAAACAATTGTTTACTTCTTCTGTTCTTTCCTTTAGTATTTGCTACCATCCTTTTTTGATATGAGCCCTGACCCACAGCCTGACCCAATCCAATCATCATCTTGTTGTTATGGTGGAGGGATGAACTGAAGCACGCTGAGGAAAGGCATTTGCTCAAGGTTCCCCTGCATATCCGTGTTAGAGATGGAGATCTCCTGGACCTCGAAAGGCTGAGAGAGAGCCACAGGGAGCTGGTGTTTGTAGGAACTTGAGGGCTGTTATAGAGAAATGTTTCCATAAAGGTGAGCCAGTGCATTCATTGAATTCTTGCTTTGTGCTCAAGAGGAAAATAATTTTTTTTTTTGTCGTCCTTCCCCAACCTCAATCCTTGCCAAAACCCTTGGGGAGAATTCCTTTGCAACCACAACCAAGTCTATCAGCTGCACCCTCATTCCCTGGAGGGAAATTCCATTCCAACTACAGATCTCTGTTATGAATCATTTCTGAGGTGCTGGACTCTTCCCAGTTGTTTCCACTCACATCTCTTACAACCTATAGTTTTGCACCTTAATTCTCACATGTGTTGGTCTCGACTGGTTGCAGACCTTCCAGTTGACACAGAACCCACCGATGCCTTGTTTCCATCAGCTCTGCCAAGGTGTTGAGTGACTCTGGCACTCTCCCACCTGTTACTGTCCGAAAAGATGTAGGCGTGTCAGGCAACAAGAGGAGACAGGAATGTGTGATAATTGAGAAGGAAACATAGTGCAGGGAAGGGAGAGAACAGCCTGTGTTGGATGGAAGAAAGAGCATTCCAGAAAGTGTGCTGACAGAAAGAAAAGGAGTTTCTGGCATAGCAGATTCATTAAAGCAGAGAGCGGGTGTCAGACACGTGTTGGGGAGTGAGACTGCATTGGCTGAGAAGACCTAGGCTCTGCCCCAGATCACCTTGGCATGGCTGGTGATGCAGGACTTCTCCTGCTCTTTATGCTGCATCTCCTCACTTCCCGTGCCAGGTGAAGCGGTGTTCATTCAACCTGGCTACTGAATCGTATCTCTGTCTGACAGGTTTCTTCTCTTCGGTTTTGGCAGTGCTTATAGTGCCTGTCATGTCAAAAAAGTATTTGCCCAATCTGAATTTATATGGGCGTTTGTGCAGGTTTATCCATGTGTAAGAGTATCTGCATGTAAGATCTACTTATCTCAAGAGGGACGTGCAGGTGTTTACCAACAGCCAGGAGTTATGAACAAGTTGGTACACCCATGCCCCCATACCATTCTTGTTCTGCTGATCCTCATGTTGACTTGTACAGCACCCAGCACGCTGGTGTGACAGTGTTTCTTGCTGCTGCTTTTTGAATGTGACAGCAAGTTCCTGTTGCACTCTACAGGTTGCTTAGTGCCTCTGAAAATCAAGTTGTGTCAGTGATTAGCTGCAGTTTTCCTATCTTTATGTTTGATCTTGCTGTGGTCTGCTGATCAATGAGCTTAATGGAAAAAATGTTCTTTTTGACTTTGAGATTTTTCCTTCCTTTCTTTGAATTTTTTTTTTTGGGGGGTGGGGGAGAGAATTAAAGGAGAGAAGGCAAATTACCACAATTTTACCTGCCTTGCCACTTCTTCATTGAGATCTTAAGAGTAAGGATGAGAAGGTCTTTCTTGATCTGTCCCTTCTCTGCCTATAATTCTGTCTGCAGATGGCTGATCCTTGGTCTCAGCCTCATTGCAGGTTAATGGCATATCCAGAATGGGGCTCTGCCTTCCTCAGAACCCAGCAATGAACCTGAAAGCCTGTATCCAGCATGGAAATAGGTCAAATCCAGATTTGCTTCTAGAACATGTGAATGCATTAATGGAATTTACACTAGGGATAGATCTGTCTCAGCCATATGTCCCAGAGCTAACTTGCTTCCCTCCCACCTTTTGAGACCGCTAATGAAGCGATAACCCCTGCAGAGAAAGCAGTATGTTAAAATAGGATTGTCGCATCCCAGGAGAATGGGCGTTAGCAGCAAAACAGAAGGAGAGAGAAAGATAATGGAAATCAATGTGCATCAGGACCTGATCTGTGCTATTAAAATTGACAGGAGTCTTTCAGGGCCATGAAATTTTAAGTCCAGAACATGTTCAATCAAGTTTCCAAAGTATCTAAGTTCAGGAGTTTTTCTTGTGTTGCATTTTGTAGCCTCTGAACTTTCTCTGGCATATCCTAATTTATTTTGATTAACTGCTGCAGAAGCTGAGGTAGCTCAGTAGTCTCTCTCCCCTTGGTTACCAAAGCATCCCAGCTGCCTGTATCCCAGGAGCTGCCAGGGAGAGGAGGGGGGGCAGATCTGTCTTTAGCTCTGGCCGGTCTGGGAAGTAGAGCGAGGGGTAATGAAGGATAAGGATGCTGACTGCTGCTCAAACACAGGCACCATGCTTGTTAATTTTGATATCACCCTGTCCTAATAATTATAATTAGTGATTTGATGAGGATCTGTTGACATAATGTTCCTCAAGGGAGAGTAGTGAGGAGGTCTGCCCAAGCCATGAAGCTACTAAGTGGTCTGCTACAAACACAGTGTTTTCCACATCGAGTAGGGCAGGGCAAAGGTAAAGGTATGACTGATAATTGATAGCCTGATATACCTGGACACTAGTATCTGGTTACAGCTGGAAAAAATGCAACATCTCACCAGCTTGCGAGCCAGATATGCATTAAAATCTTAATGATGACGAGGGTGAAGGAGATGCTTGTTTCCTTACCCAGAGCTATTACTGCTGATGTGCAATGCAGTTTCTGTGATTTTAGAGTTTAATGGGAGCTTTATTACGGTTACAATGAACATTGTGGCTCTCTGCTCCTGATGTAATTCAATCAAAAAAGGAAACAACAGCGAGGTGGAGGAAAAAAAGACACAAATCCTTAAATTCCATATAAAAATAGATAAAAGCAATGGGCTTAAAGGATTTTATTGAGCCTTATTTAAGAACTTTTTTTTTTTAAAGGAGAAGAAAAGGAATTTAGCGCACACAAACTCTTTTACCTTTCTTGTTAAAGGGTCATAAATTTTAAGTTCAGGTCCAGATCAGAGCCAGATTGGAAAGGTCACCCACAGGAGGGAAATAATCCTAATAGTAGAGGTGGGAAGGAAGGCAAGCCATGCAGTGTCCCCAGCATCCTCTAATCACATTTCCCTCTGCTTGCCAGATATCAAACAGAAAGGAACATTTGAAATAATACAACCATTAAGATACCTTCAGTGCCTGTCAGATTTGCTCTAAGAGGATTAGAGCTAGGTTTTTATATTCATAAAATTCCTTTGGAGCAAGCAAAATAGAGAGGTAGGAAGAAAACATGTCTCCTTCATGCCCTGGAATGGGGCTGGGTGAGCAATTAAAGTTCTGCCCAGTGCTGGCCCTAGCAAAGGGCATAGGCATGAACAGGTTGGTCTCTAGCTCTTTCAAGTACTGTTTCTGCCTCATTTGGGCATATCCATGGGGAGAGAGACAAAACCCTCAAAGTATAAGAAAAGAATATGACAGTGTGAGGCTGCAGTATTTGGGGTACTGGGGGCGAGCTGTGCCACTCAGGGTTGCCAGCCACCCAAGGCAGAGCTATTGTTTGGCCAGGAGAGTAAAGGTATGGTAGCTAATATGAGGAAGGGCCACTCCTAGAATGATCTAGGGAATTGTTTTTTTTTTGTTATTTGCGGTTTTTTGAGCTCTGATATCTCCTTGCCAAGGCTACAGACTCTCAACAGGAGCTCTGCCCAGCTCCAGCCATCAGCCTGGTGAACAAGCAGGACTGTGCTCCTGTTCCTTGGCAATGGACCAGTGAGAGCAGTAGCAATGGAAAGACAAGAGCTGCTTTCTGGGATGACAGCTGGAGCAGCTACTGTCTCTAACCTGTCTCCTACCTCTCTGCTTGCTCCAGTGCCAACTTCTGATGCTTCCCTCGCTGATCCTTCCTCCCCACATCTTCAGCAACTACCTGGATTCTTAGTGTAGTTTCAGATGATCAGTGTTTAAATTGACTTCAGGTGTTGTGCTCTAACTTCAAGGCTTGCCCACTTGCATCCCTGTCCTATACAATGCATCTATCTGATGGTAGATGAGAAGAGTTGTCCGTATCACAGGTTAGGTAAATGTTCTCCCTGGCATTCTGAGATTCTTCAAAGAAAGATTCTAAAAGTGCTCTGTGTTTTTATTGTTATGAGCATGCACTAAAAAGATGAAAAGCTCTGAGGATCAAAAGCATTATAGAAAGGGTCTAAGCATTTCTTCTAGAGATCAATGGAGACGCCTTTTCCATGTGAATAACTCTGTTTCCCTGGGGGTCTGTGCCTCAGGGTTGTACCTCTGCCACTTTGGATAGAGACAAAAACCACCCTCCTTTCTCCTTGCTTTTATTATTTCAGTCAGAATCTGTCAACAGACAAGCGTTAACAGCCTACATGGGCAGGAGTTTTATTTAACGTAATGCTTTTTCCTCATCATCACCATTTTTCATTTAATCTTTTACAGTCATAATTATCTAATATTAATGTTCTCATCATTATAATGTTCACAAGAAGACAGCGGATTTTTGTCCACAGAGACAAGGATCTCTGAAATTAATATAATACTTGTTCAGGATTGATTTCAGCCTCATAGTTGCCCTCAGCCAGAGGGACCCATCTGTTTAAAAATATCAGATACTAATTACCCAAAAAGCCATTATTCAGCTGTAGGATTGAGTGAAGTTGTCCTTCATACATCATACACACCTACATATCATTTCAGGCTTTATTGTTTTTATGTGTCTTAAAAACATTAAGAGACACTTGATCTGTTCAAGAAGGGAAAGAAGAGAGTGACTGTCTCTGGGAACTGAGAAATGCAGAAATGGCATCCTTTCTTCCTGCAGTGAGATATTTGGGAAAACCGTCACCAATGTTGCTCCTGCTTTCCTTCAGAGCTCTAAGATAATCTAAGGTGGCCAGATTTGGAGATGGGTGACAATATATTTAAGAAAAAAGTTTATGGCCTGTGGAGCTTTGGATATGGAGGATGAAATTGCCTTCTTGGTGTAGATAGTTCATAACTACAGAGCCTTAGTTGTGAGTCTTCATTTTATCTACCCTGTCCTCCAAGAGCTGCAAGGAAAGCTAGGTGCTAGATCTGATGTTATGAGCTGACATGGGGAAATAAGCTGGTATAAAGAGGGGGAAGTAGAATGGGAGGATGTGAGTTTCTTTACCCTTTACTTTGTCCGGATACAAGTTAAAAATCCTTCTTAGAAAAAAAAAGACAAACAAAAAAAAAAAAAACCCACAGAAAAAACCATGCACAGAAAAAGTTGACTCCTGGCTAAATTTGACTCCAAATAGATACTTCGTATCCCCCTAAATTGCTCCTGTTTCTCCATATGGTGTTCAGCCCACACACTTTCCATGTTAACTTGGAGTGACATGTTGCTGGGAGATGTGAAACATGACAGTGGCAGGTATGCGATGCAGGTCCATAAAGACCCCATTTCATTGGTTTGCAGCAGAATGTAATGTTGCAATAGCTAGCTTGACTGCAGAGAACCTGTTTGATAGGAATACAGACCTGCATTAATGGTGATATAACAAATCCTCTCCCTTTTGGGTTTGATTCATCAGAAGCCAAACACTTTCTATAAAATTTCATTGGATACTCTATAAAGATATAGATAATAAATGTCACCTCTTACATGAAATAGTGAGTTATTTACTGGAAACTATGACATAAAAGCTGGGTCTATTTAAAACCTCATGACATAGTTAGCTCATCTATCCTAAGCATTTCAGAGTTTTCATAGGAAATGAGCAGCATTAGAAATGAGGCGGATTGGTGCCAGAGGTTAGAATAGGGCCTGTGTAGGGCTGTACTAATGTGAGCTAAAGCAGGAGAGGAACCTTGGCAGGTCCATGACTCGTGATTGCTATGCTAGAATTTGCACAAAAGTGAATTTTACCCTCTGTGTCTCGAAATGGATGGGAGGGGGTACTGTTTTGGAGTGCTTGGAGTTTTTTGTTTGATTTTCTGCTGCTTCCTTAAGAAGGTGTTTGGTTTTTGTTTCTTTTTTTTTTAAATGGCTTTGTTGAAATTGTTTTGCAAGTGAACATGCACACACGTGAGATTAGGTGTGCTCACAGCTATTCTTAGAACGTGTAAAAACATGGGTTTAGAAAAATTTTTGCTGTCAAAAATAATTTCTGTTGTGAAAGCTTTCTTGTACGTTACCAGTTTTTGACTCCCGCAAAATATAAGAAGCCTCTTTTTCTTATTTTTAATCTCTGTTCTGTTCTCTGTGTTGATGAAAAAGTATTCTACACCAGGAAAAGATATTGACTTCCATGTTCCTTCTTGCACTTAATCTCTCTTCTCTGTCACCCTCAAGGTCATGCAATAGCTTGCATTCACCAAAGTTAGTGGTGTTACGTAGGATTAAAGCAAAGGGAGGTGAAGTCAGAAGTTCTGTGTGCAGATGTGCATCTGTGGATGCTCAGATGCTCTGCTTCAGGACTGAATGGTGCAAGTGCTCAGGAGCATGCATCACTGGTTGTCCCATGAAGTTCAGTAGCACTGTTCCTCATGCTGCCTTGGCTCATTTGCCAGCACAGGCAGACCTGTGATTTTTTTTGTAGGCTGCTGGAAGGCTCTGCACTGAGAATTTATTAGCTCTTGACAACCTTTGCTGTATTCCATTCCAAATGCTGCTGTCAGGATTCCATGCTGATCATGTGATGTAGCCAAATATCCATCTTCTTGCCATTCCCCAGCACAGCAGGGTCAATAATTAAAGTTCTTTATCCTTATCCGTGACATAGCCCCACAGTGGAAGTAATTGGAGGCTCCCAAAGGCCACATGGAAGTCTGAAATGGCTGCTGGTTCCATTAATTTTCTTCATGTGTCATCAAGACAGGTGCAGAATGAGCCTAATTAAGCTCAGAGGTTCAGAAAAAGGAAGGAACTGATGTTTTTCTGCAGAAAGGAATTCACTACCAGCAGCATCTGATAGATTTAGAGGGGAGAGAGAAAAATGCTGGACAATTGGAAATTGCTTGCCAAGGACAGGAGGGAAAGAAGTTGAAACCAGCCATGTCAAAACCCCTCATGCCTGAAACTTCCATGAGGGCTGCTTTTGAGTTTGCAGCCAATTTTACTGCCGGTTGGGTTGGAAAGCAGCAGACAGCTCCTTGCCTTACCTCTTCCTTTCTCTTCATACTTCTCCTGGCATGGAAGAAATAGGATGAAGGCCAAGTTAGGACAAGCTAAAAATGAGAGCTTTGAGGCTCTTAAGAGAGCTGTCCAGCTCCATCTTAAAAGGAAAATAAGTGGATTAAGTTGTTCCAGGGAATAAGTTCACTGTTTTAAGCAAGAATTCCCTTCAGGGTAGGGCAGAATCTCACTTTAAAGCCCTAGCTCTTTACATCCATTTACAAGCTTAAGGGTGCAGACCTTGCAGACCATGCCAGTTTTAAGTACATAATCAACTGTCAGTTTTTAAGAACAAAGCAGGCTCAGCCTATTTGTCCTGGAGGAGACACCCTCTCCCTATACCCAGGCAGAGGTACTCTTAGTGTGTTGCTCCCCCTATGGCAGTGATGAGAACAGGGTCTTAGAGGTTGCTGGAGAGGTCTGTCCTGTAGTTATCTCTTCTTTGTCACAGTAACAGAAAGCAGTCCCCGTGTGACCCTGACACTGTATGAACTGAACCTCTCAAAAAGACATGTTGCAATGCAAAGAGGTGGTGCTTTTTGATCAGACAAAGAGGAGGAAATAGCAAGTGAAAGGGAATTTGTTGCAGATCCATGAGCTGTTTAGCAACATGGATGTGCTGGAACAGCTCCCCCAGATCCTGGTTCCTGTGGGAGCAGCTGCTCACATTTCTCTGTTAGTTCAGAGCTCGAGTTTGTTGTTGAAGCAGCCCTGGAAGAACAGCAGCAGCATCTCTCTAAACAGTCTGGCCGCTGCAGGAGAGAACTATAGGATGCTTTCATACGAGTCCCTAATTAATGAGCCCATACAGAGAAGTAGCAAGTTAAAGTGCCCTCCCTAGCATTTTTTCCTGAGTCTATCAAGTCCCAAGAAACTCTTGAAATCCAGTCATTCAGTGTGAATTCTTCTGTCTCTTTTGTGGGAGAGCTTTTTCAAGACATAGTTGATAAGAAATCCTTAGTTAGCATTGAGATCCTCACAGTCCCTATGCGGTTATCAAAGCAGAATATTATTCTAATCTTGGGAAGCCACCAGAAAATAATTTGAAATTCTAGTGTTGAACAAGAGAAGTCCCCAAAGCTGTGGCTAGCCTTCCCTGTTGAAGTATGCAGCCACGCATCTCATCCAAACTGCTGTTCTGTTAGAGCAGTACCATTTCTTCTCTGGCCCACACTGCAGTGTCTCTGCTGTAGAGATTAGACCATGGAATGGAGGCATCATGACTTGCTGCCATCCCACGGAGGTGGGAGGTAAGTGCTTGGACTCTTGGACTGCGCACTACAGTAAAGAGGTAGAAAACACCTCTCATCTAGAAGTGTAGTCAAATCCTACAGTTGCATTCTGTGAGTCTAGACATCTGAGGAAGGCAGGAAGGTCTGTTTGCCCTGGTTTTATGCTCTTTCCCAGGCATTTGCCAGTGACCACCACTGGACACCAGGAGCAGGATAGATGGATGATTTTGTCTTTACCAAAAGAGCTGCTCTTGGTGTTATTTGTTGATGATGTCAGCACAACTACTCAACTGTAACCTCTGGACAGATAAAGACCTTGTTCAAGCAGCTGTCTAGGAAAAAGTAATAACTGACATGTTGCTAAATGCTTTTATTTCCTTCCTCTTTGTTGTTTGAAGATTCTACGCAAAGTCAACTACGCGAATGAGGAAGGGGAAAAAGTTTAATTTGTGCTAAAATAACGTTCAGTACAGAGTCTCAGTTTATCTTACCAGCACAGATGTTCCTCTGTTGTTCACTCTCTCCTGAATTAATTTCAGAATTAAATTGGGAATTGGGTGATTCACAGCATTTAGAGCCTATTTAGTGAGGAAATGAGCAGGACTTTTCCAGGCCTGCGTGGGCTGAATTCACACCTTTGTCTTCGCTGCTGTTTCTTTAGGTAGTGCAGCACACACCAGCCACTGCCAAACATCCCTCTTTTCAGCAGCATCCCTCTGCTGTGCCTGGCTTGCATCCTTCAAGTGGCTGCTGTCAGTCATCCCAATCCCTCAACGAGCTGAAGAATCCCCACTCACAGGCATGCGTGCCCACATGGCCCCCTCAACGGATGCTTTGCTTGATGACTGCCAAAGTTTTGCTTTTCTGCTGCAATATTTAGCCCCATTATTTTGTTTCGTTGCTTTCCAAATCTCACTCTGCACTGTGAGTTGTAGAATAGAGGCAGAGGGGTAGGAAACAGCCTAACACTCAGTGGGGCTGTGGCAAAGGCTTTGGTGGGAATGCTGGGTCTCTACACTACCTTTCTGTAACCCAAGCTTAGCAAGCAGGCTTAATTCAACAAAGCCTTCTATTGCTTATTTTGTGAATGGAGAAGCTAAAACATACAAAGTGCTATTTCATAGATGCCCTTGTTTCTATCAGTTCTCAGCCCAAATCTGTTGGTTGATCTCCTATGGATTTTGACATGATCCCAAAGTGCTGAAGCTGAAGCCACATCTGCGGAGATCTCCCCTCAGACCTTCCCTCTGTGAGACTTCTTTTTTTCTCCCTTTGCTAGGAATGACTGTGCTCCCTTCGTGTCTCTGCATGGGTTAAAGCAGTGGGTTGCTTGTGTAATAAACACAAGTGACATATAACACCCAACACATCTTCTTTTAACACCCCTAAGCCCTACATTTTAATTGAGGTATTCAGGGTAAGGGTAAAAAGTTTTCCCTTCTGAAGTTGTGGTGTGGCTAAGCTGCTTAGGAATGTTTGCTGGCAGTGTGACACCTTCTAGACAGGCATCATGTTCAAAGATGCTAGATGAACTTCTGGTGGCCACAGATGAGATCAGAGACAAGAAATGTCATCAGGCACAGACCTTTTCCCGTTCCCCCCCTGGGTGCTAAATGAAAAGTCCTGTTGTTCAAACCTGAGAGGTAACAGCAGGCCAGCCCTGGTCTCTGCTGAGGCAGTCTATTCTGAGCAGAGGCAAGACTGGTTCTGCCAAGCTGCCTTTAGCTTTGCCCTTTTCACATTGCATGTCTCTCAGCGGGGTTTTACATTTTTGTCACTTTTATAGTGGCTTGTCTTGGAGACCTTTGTCAAAACTTTCCTCCATGGTCTTGAGAGCACTGTGCATCCACAGATTGTATACAGTGGTAGGTAATTGCCAGGAGGAATGGAAGGAGATCAGAAACAGGGTAAAATAATAGAAAAGTGGGAGAGTGGGATTCCCCAGACCCAGCTATTTAATTATAGAGAGAGATTGAACCAAATTAGTTTCTTTCTGTTATACTGAAGGGCACCAAAGTGCTTTGGCCACTGTGGGAGAAAAGAGCAGACTTTTGTAGCACATGATTTGAATGATTGGGGGAAAAAGGGTCCAGCCCATCTTGGGTACCGGACAGTTCAGAACTGTCCAGAACAAGCAAGGCAAGCGTGAGACCCAGTTGGGTAAATAATCACTTTCGTTTTGTTTCATCATTTCAAAATGGAGCGGAATGAAGGAGATATGTTTCAGAATCTTTGCATTTTCTAAACAAAAACCGTTTGAAAACCCACCACAGGATGGATATCCTCTTGCAGCCAGCTCTAAAGAGGCACTATTTGTTCTGCAGATGACTTTTTGCAGGTCTCAGCCCATGCCTTGTTGTTTAAGGTAAAAAAGGAACAGATGGGTTCATGAATACATTTAGCTCAGACATGAGAAGCCTTTTATAAGCGGTGATATAACAGGAACAGATTTTAAAAAACCCAACCTGTTTTTAGGTGGAACTTGGTCAGCTTTCAAAATTGAAGTGGTTTGCTTCAGTGTTGATATTTGTAAATAAACATCAGAGATTATTATTCTAAATCTGCCAAAGCAAGAGATCTCATCATTGTCAATATTCTTTTATGGCCCCTGGCCAAAATTAGCACAATTTCACAACATATTTTGATTTTGAAAGAATGACATTTTCAAATGGAAAACAGTTCCATTCAAGTCCTCATTCGTTTTATTCAAAATGAATTTTTGGTGGCAGTTTTATCCACTTCGCTTTCTGTGAATACTCTATGATTGCTACTTCCTGAAACATGTTCATTGGTAACATGATATTCAAAAATAGTTCCTACTGTTATATCTTGGCCTAAAGCTTGTCAGTTATGAGTGTCTGGGAAGCGTATGTGGAGCAGCTTTGATTCTTGTCTGTGGTTATATGACATATTTTAAATCCCTGATTGGATAAGCATAAATCACAGAATCAGATTTCCTGTACAAATGTTTGTGATTATGAAACTCCGAATTTGTTTTTCAGTGATGTATCTGCTTAAAACATAGTGTCTAAGACACTTTTTCCAGGCAATTCATTTTCTGTGATTCTTACAAAAAAACACACAACACTTGTAGAGCCTATGGGCACTTCTTATCTTTAGAGCTTTTATCCATTTTCTTTTAGTGCCTACATTTGTTTGTTACTTATACCTGTTGTGCTTAATTTGAGATCACAAGTGCTTTTTAGCAGCACTTATCTTGCCGTATATATACACAATTCTCAGCATAATAGGAGCCTAATCTGGTTAGCATTTTCTGGCATGCTAATAAATAATGACAACGGTGAAATAATATTGCATCATTATTGTAGTAGGTATGTTGGTGACTGCTCATCTGACATCCCAAGATAAGAGGCATTAAACTTATTAACTGGGTCTTCTTGATGTTGCTTAACATGACGGTGCCTCCTAAAGGTTTGCTTTAAAAAATGGTATTTAATTTCTTATAATTACTCATTTTTCTGACAGAAAGATAGATAGGGTTCTGTCATTTAACTGAATGTCTAAATTTTTTCATTAAAGAATGGAATTAGGGATGCTTTTTTTTTCTGTCACCAGACTCAAATTGATGGCTTCTTTAGCCTGGGACTTGCAACAGCAAAACACAGTGCTGCAGCATATCCTTCCTGCTAAGGCCAGCAGTGAAATTATTATGAGGGCATTTCATTCCATCAAGAAGTAGCTACGGACAGAAACAAGTCCCTCTGAAATGAAAATGACTCTTTGGTCCAGCTTTTCTGAGCTTTGAACCAAGTCTCTTCCTCTTTATGTATAGCCCAAAGTATGAGTCTACATCCCCTTTAAACCTTCTATCCTAAAGAGATAAATATGCATATTCTGCTTCTTTTGGAGCAGTCTAAAATTTTCTGCCTCTGTAATATCTCATGCTCAAGAGTTCTACTGTCTAATTGCACTGCATGTGAGGAAAGTATTTCCTTTTATCAGTTTTAAATGAATATCCTTTTAATTTAATTGGATTCCTGTATTATGAAAAGTAAAACCAAGAGCCTCCAGCTGACCTTCTCTGTGCCATTTATTAACTTACGTGCCTCTACCATGTCACTTTTTGTTCATCTCCACCCCAAACTAATCTAATCTTAATATTTTTAATCTATTCTAATAGGGAAGCCTTTGCAATCTTCACATCATTTTCCATATGGGTATTAGATCCTCAGACCTGCAGTAGGGCCCCAACATTCAAAGCAAGCTGTTAACATCAAAAACTATGCTAAGCATCTAATGAAAATTATATAGTGATGCGATGAGTTATTCGAGCTTTCTGGATCATTATGATGACATAGATGGTATTTCTGCTAGTCTTACAATCCAATACACTAAATCTTTTTAATGAATGTCTCCTCAATTGAAATCAATGATGCATGGCATTACCTGACATAAATTAAGATTTGGTAGTGACCTATGGTCACAGATCAGCTATCAGTGAGCTACCAAACTTATATGTGCTTATGTACTGGAAATAAAGGCCTAATACAACTTTGTTCCAGTGCTTTCAAAGGATAATACTAGCCAAGTGTGTTACCATAGCATAGCCTAAAGGTCAAGCTTAATGTATCCCAAGACATATCTACTTTAGGTGTCTGCCTTGCTCTTATTTCCAAAATAATAAATCCAATTGCCCTTTCTCTTCCCCTTCCACATCTACAAATCCTTAATGATTCCAGCAAATTCAGATATTTATGTAACTAATTTGCGACTGGGTTTTTTTGGTAGGAATGATCTTGTCACACTGCCTCAAAACAGCATTCAAAGTGCTCCCTGTTCTCTTATGCTGTTCCCTGTGGAGGTCCTTCTAGTTTAGACTGAAATATACTGTCTTCTATGCATGTTTCAGCCTGGATGAACCCACTGTATGAAGTTATTCCAAATCCAACCATTCCCATTAAAGTCAATGGAGTTGACTAATGAGATAATTGGTATTCAAGTCTGGCTATTTTCCCAGAGAAATAGCCTTAGAGAATCAAGCCATTGGTCTACCAAAGCAGTATCTATCTCCCACAATAAATGGCTTCAGATGCTAGAGCGGAAGTCACCAGTGGACAATTAGAAGAACTGTTTTCTCATAGGGAAAGCTTTTTCTTAACATACACCAATTAGAGCTGGCCTGAGCACTGAAATATGAGGGTTTATATTCTTTAAAAAAGAGAAACAAAACCTAATTGCTGAGTTCTACCCTTTGTCTTTAAGTCATCTTTCTTGAGGCTTAGTGCTAATTGCATAGCATTTAATTGTCTTGTATTTTTATTTGTAATCCATTTTTTCCACTGATCAATAGAGTAATTCAGATAAAAGATTGGGAATTAGATCCTGAGCTACAGAAAATTTATCATTATGCATTGATTTCATTGCTTTAGCAAATGAAACTTTTGCCCATATTATGAAAAAATACACTAATACAAAATGTAATAAATTAAACTAGTAGGAATTGCACAATGGATTTAAGTAGCAGTTAATATATTTTTGTGTGGCCTTTCTGATCTAAACAGGAATTGTTGCATTGTAGGAGCAATCAGCTTTTGGCATCCCCTCAAAACCCCTAATACAACAGTAAAACAGAGCCTTCAGGACTATTCATGGCTCTTAATCATCTAGCCATGGGCATAGCTATAAATATATGTGTGTGAAAATGGTATGTGTATGCCTCTGTATAAGCTGTATGTATCGTTATTAGATCCCAAATGAAACACCAGGAGACTGCCCTTCTTGCTTTGGTCACTAATTGCATATAAGTTGATTGCATCAATCATCTCCCCATACCTCCAGCTGAGGGTAGTTTATAGCTATTTACAAGGCAATGGAAAGAATAATAGGGAAACAGTTAACCAAGAAAGCCTGTGATTACTTTGCTTACCACCATGCAAAGGCATACTTTGCTTGTGTGCCTGTTCCATTTCTGACTCTATAGATTTGGCATGGGTCTGTATTCATATCCTCTCCAGTCTATACCGACTCAAAGACCTTGAATCAATGCTTATACACATGCCTAATATCTGCTCCACTTTTCCAGGAATGCTCCTGAAATCACAGTCATTTCATGCAAGGAACCAACAGGAATTAATGGCAGAACTTGGACTTCAATACTGTCACGTGTATCCTCTCTACTGTCTGTGAGCATACACACATTCCTAGGCCTTTATAGAATCTATACGCAGATACACATAGTGCAGAAGCCTGATTTTACATTCACCTATACTTGGGACAAACCTGGAATCTTTGTACTGCCACAGAGTACTGATAAGGCTTTGGTCATGTCATCTAGCATCTCTGAGGCCTTTGTTTCCAAGGGATAACACAATGTCCTGTTCTCTTTAGGATAATACAAGCTCCTTAAGGAGAAGGATCTTTTCATTTAAAAGGCCATAGCTTTAGCTGGAATTTTCAGCTGTTGAAAGCATGTACCAGTCCTTGTGTTTGCCTGAAGTCCCCTCCCTGCTGGGGTCTCAAAGCTGCTCTCCCATCCCAGTTGTGGAGTTGGATACTAAAATGCTTCGAGGTCCCTTTGGCTCTTGCTCCTGTTGAAACCACTATGAAAGAATTATTATGTTGTGATTTTAAAAGGAAATTGAAAATTTCCTCTTTAGTGCCTTCTAAATGAACCTTATAATTTTTTCCTTGTCTCTTAGTGACACTATTCAATTCTCTCCCTGTCAAAATGTACTGGTGAAGAGCAGGAATGGTGAAGTGGCAAGAAGGATTTATCACCCTGTCTTCTGTGAGCGACCAGCCACCTGCCTGCAATCTTCTGTCATGCAGGGCTGGGTACAACTTATTTACCAGACAAAACAGCACTCAGAGTGTCTTGCCATTGCCTTCCCACTTGCCCTGTAAACTTCTTGCTTAGGGCTTGCCATGGTTCAGCCAGTGCTGATCTGTTGAAGTTCCTGTTGAAGTTGAGAACTCAGAGCCTTTGCTTTCATCTTTTTTCCTAGAAAGGACTTTATTAAGCTCTGAGTTAGACTTGGAAAATGCAGTTCATTGATGTACTCATCTCCTTGATTGTTGAATTACAGAATTAGGAAAGCATTTAATAATTTGCTGCCTTTCTCTGCTCTGTCACATCTGTTTGTACATATCTGAGATAGTGTCATTACTCTTGTGAACAGAATGAGCATCAAGTGAACACATCACCTGGATATGATTAATGTAAATTTTCATGTTAAAATAATATAACACAGGACCCTGGATTAGAAGCAATCATCTGGCTCGTCAGATATAGTCCCCTGCAAATTTTCAGTCCCATAATAGATGTGTCCACAAGCATCTTGAAAATCTCTTTTCTATGCATGAGTCTTGGAAACATCTCCCTAGGATACACACATTAGGATAATACATTTAAAACAAAAGTAAAACCTCCTGAGCTATAGTAACCTGAGGGAAGAAAGCAAAACAGATCAAGGACATAAAAAAATTTCCTGTCACTGAAATAGCAGGGAATTTGTTAGGCAATAGATGATCCTATGAATCTTGCATGCAGGGTGGGACATTGGGGGTTTCTTTCCTTTCTCTGATGCTTTTATTAGCAGTCATTCATAAGAATGCAGGATGGGACTGGCTGGAAAACAAGCGTGTTGTTGCCTTTTGCTATCTGTGGTTACTAAGAAATGTAGAAGTGGGTCCTGCAGTCCTGGATGCCTTGACCTTGACCTCCTTCTTGTTCCTTCCGAGAGGTGAGCACCATTGAGTTCGGTGGCAGAGAATGGGTAATTGGTCCCTTGGTCTCTGGCGTGTTGTGGGCTGTGATGCAGGAGAGGTTGCGAGCTGCACGTGCTGCGCAGAACGCTGTTGGTGTGGTACTCAGTGCAGGACTTGGCTTCGTCCGTGGAGGGCACAGCGGGAAGGGTGGCAGCCGCCCGTGTCTCTCAAGTCTCGAGGTTAACAGCACGATTAAAATATTAAGAAAGCAAGTGTCATCGAAGTGAAATGTTGTGCCCCTGACAGCATAAATCCCTGTGCAGCTCCTACTGTTATCTGACAGGTTCCTCCAGAGATCACAGTCCCCATCTCTGCAGGGGAAGTCACTCACCAGGGTAGCAAATGGAGCTGGTCGGACTCATTTGCTGCTCCCTCTGCCTGGTTATGCCCCGATGTAGTTCCCTCAGCATCTGCAGAATGAGTCCTGAGAGAGGGGAGAGGGAGAGGTCTCCATCCATTTTCCTTGCTGGTGTCGAAGATGCACAGCTCTGACCTGTGCCAGAGGCTGGAAAAAGAGGCTCGTCTGCCCCACAGACCATCCCTTCTACCATGAGCTCTCTGCTTCTGTATCATTCAGAGAAAAGAGATTCCTGGAGGCAGCTCTGCAAAAACCCTGTCTGTCTCCCTGTGACACAGTCTTGCCAGCCTAAAGCTCACCTCCAGCCCATACGTTTTTGGTGAAAGGTGGAGAGGCTTTTTGAATCATGGAGGATGGCCTCAGGACCCAGATCCCCTTCTCCTCCACTCAGTCTTTACAGACGTGTGTGAAATCAGCACTTCCCTAGTTACTCATGTGTCTTTTCACTTTGTCACAAATAGATAAAGCAGGCTTGAAACCTGGAGTATTCCCCGAAGTACACTTCTAGCTTTGACGAAGCAGGGATCTAAAAAAAAAAAAAACAAACCAGGGAGGAGGTGAAGGAGGTGGGAGATTTGAATACAGAGATTTTTGGGCTCATTTAATACCGTAGTACTGTCAGAGCTGATGATGGGCTTAGTGTTGTAAATTAGATAAATATCTTTCTTGTACAGTGGTTTTGCTTAGGAGCTTCAGGTATAGTTCAATTCCTCTGGTGTTGAGAGAGGAATAAAGACTCAGTAAAAGGATGGTCTTCTCAGTTTAAATTAAACATGCCAGAAAATAAAGAGTAAACATAAACAGAAACAATGCTGGGAGCAGGGGCAGTCTGTCATGATGGGCTGGAAATGCAGCCCCCAGGTAAAGCTGGGTTCTTTGCAAGGGTGTTTTCAGGAGAGCTGTGAAGAGGGACAAGGATTTGGCTTTGTGCATGTTTGCAAGTTGCTTCTCTGGACCATGTGAAAGCTCCAATATGCCAAACAAACAATAAGCATGTTAGGGCTTGGCAGCCCTCTGTCTTTGGAAGACACATCAATAACTCGGCAGCCAATAGGTAGAGGGAGGACAGGAAATGAATAAACCCAAACAGCTGCTTGTGTCAGCCTGGCTGGGGGACTAACTTCACACCAACACTCCTGGTTTAATCTGTAATTAAAATTGCAAATGAAAACAGGGCTTCTGGAGGATGGCTGGATCCTGCAGTGATCATCACAGCCTCTTTGGAAACAACAGATTCAGTGCTTATCCTTTTCTGCCGGTGTTTCACCATTAACACCGCACACACACACACACACACACACAAAAGGAATATCTTTGTTCCAAGAGCCCATGCCAAGAATTTGACAGCTGGCAAAGCTGTGGGCTGAGCAGTAGTGGAGCTGGCCATAGGGATATGGAGCCCAAACTGAAGCAGGTGCTTGGATGAGCAGGATGGAGGTGGAGGCAATGCTAGCGCAGCTCAGCATGCCTTTGTGGGAGGGCTGCTGACCTCCCCTGGCATAAGCGGGAGGCAAAGCAGGCCTAGAGTTTAAGTGCTGCCGGAGTCCCATTTCCACAGCAAAGGCACCTGGGGAACAGAGTGGGAAGTGGGGCTGAGGCAGGAGGCTGGGGTGGGGGAAGGAGCAGGACTGCCTGTCCTGCTTGTTGGTAGAGACATGACTTTTAGTCATTTAGTCAGAGGGAGAACTGCATTTCTGAGCTTAGGCTTGGCTTCTGCCTGCTGGTCACCAATGCTTCTCTATTTAGCTGAACTCCTCTACTGATCTTCCCCTCCTTCTTGGAGTAGATTTTCTCTCCCTCATTCTACCCTTCCTTGCTTAGACAGCAGTGGCAGTCACTGAAAAGAAAGGCAGGTTTAAGTGCCTGAGGCTCTGTGAAGCCTCTGAACTTCCTAATGTTGTCAAGACAGGCGAAGTAAGAGCTGACAGGGTCTGTCCTGGTGAGGTACACCCGTTGTGACAGGTGGTGCCTCCAGTCCTCCTTCCCTGGGAAAGCGGAGGGAGTGAGTGGCAGGCTTGACACATCTTTGGACATGGCCCAACCCATCAGCATCTCCTCTTTGGAGTGATGGGATACCGGGGATAGCCCCTGGGGTTTCGGAGGGAGGCAGGAGCCAGCAGCAAAGCCTCTGGCTGACTACTTTCTTTGCTTACCCTCAACAGCAAGCACACAAGTCCCCATGGTAGCTGCCCCTCACATACCTGTGTCCAGGTGAGATCTCTAAAGGCAGCAGCTCCTCAACTGGTATAGGCAACAGGCATGAGCGAGCTAGAGGTGAAGCTGAGTGGTTCCCTGGGGTAAGGAGCCCCAAGCTTGAGGGACACAAGTTCCTACTCTCATGCCTTTGGTTTAACTCAGAATTTCTTGGAAAGCAGCCTTACCTTTGAGGGAGTTTATGGCACTAGTGATAACATAGTTATTTCCTACATGGAAAAAAATGACCCCTACCAGGAAATTCCCCTTCCCCACTGTTTCTGTCTTCCCAGAAAAAAAAAACCTGCAGCCTTGGACACTTACTGCTAGAGCCAACTTGAGAGCAGGGTTGCAGGTGCTACTCTCAGCATTAATGGACAGATGAGAGGATTTGTTAAGGACCCAGGACCTCTCTGGATTAAACACAAGATTATGGAGCTTTTAAAAATGGTGTAATTTGCCTCATACAGAAATTGCAGCCTATTCTGGTAGGAAGTAGGTTTTCGTGATAAGTGGAGCCTCCTCAGGTCTGTGAATCTACTGTTCTCATAACCACTCCAATACTTTTCATCTAAGGATCTTAAAATGTCTTAAGTTTCAGTTAATCAAAGCTTATTTTGCAAAGGCACAGAGAGGACTTGGCTGTGAGCTACCTTCAGCAAGACTCTGCCAGACTGGAGGGGGCTCCAGGTAACTTGATTGAAAACACACTTTGCTAGATAATGCTTTATGTCTCAAACAGGGTCCAGAAACTGGGAAAACTCATCATGTCGCAGAAAATAAAGACAAAAATTACTGAGAAGATGTTTATTTGGTCCCCATGCAGAATTCTGGGGAGGGAAAGCACACATGGTGTGTAATCCTAGGGAGAGGAGATGGACACCCATGGCAGGGTAGGACAGTAACAGCTCAGCTGATCTCACTGCAGTCCCAAGTCATAGCAGGTTATAAATTAAGCCTAGGAGGTTCTGCAGAAACTGGAGGAACCAAATAGGAATCCAAGTGGTGTAGTTCTTAATACTGCAGTAGGAAATTGTTACTGCTGACCTTGGGGTGAGAAAGAGCTGGTCTTTCAATACAGTTTAATTGTAGCTGAATATGTTTCTAGGGGATTTTCTCCTCTGCCTTCCCCAGCTCCCAGCCACAATCTCAGTTTAACAAACTGTGTCTCAATATATAGCTATCCCTTCCTTTCTGAAAATGTCTAATAGGTTGTGAATAATACTGTATTAACTCTCCTGGCTGGATCAGAAGGCCCTCGCACACCTCTCCTACTTCCAGTCTCCATTGAAGGTTTTTTGTTATTGTGTTTATAAGCAGCCACCACGGACAAGAAATTTGCATATAAATAGCCTTCCAGCACAGAAAGGCAGCAAGAGGCATCTGGTAGTTCCTTGTTTTATTACTGCAAAAAGAAGTAAGGTACAAGCAGGCCACTGCTGTGGGCAGCTCTTCTGCCTCCCAGATTCACCCCAGCAACTACCCTGAACTCATAAACATCAGTATTTATGGACAGACCAAGAGTTTGGAGACACCCAGGGAGATGCTTGGAGCAAAGGCACAGTCAGTGCCCATCCCAGATGAAGAGGGAGTCTCAGAGTCTCCCTCCCTGCCCCTGCTACCATTTCTGGAGTGGCACTTCTTACATTTGTGGACTTGGGATTAGCAGGAATTTAGTAACCTGTTGGAGAAGGGTGGGCGATCTGGGTGTGCCATTCCTGACAGAGACCTCACCCTCAGACTTGCAGACTAGGGGGCTGATACCTGGATACCTGGGGGCTTTGATACAGGAGGACGTGAGTGTGGACACTGAGAAGGGTGACCTTGGCAGGCCAGAGAGAGAAGCAGAAATTTCAAAGGGTCTGGAGTGGAGCAGAACAGAGGAGGAAATCGGTATGGTCCCGGAGAAGGATGAACGGATAATCAGGAAGGGCAAGAAGCATCAGGATCATCACCTCAAAGTAGGTATTGATGTTGGAACAAGCTGGTGAGGAATCAAAGGGGAGATAAAACACATTTGCAAAGCATATAAATCTTTCTTCATTTCCCACACACACCCCTTCCTTCTAAGTAAGGATAAAGCAACAGAAACAATTAATGTAATGTCAGCCAGGGGGTGTGTGAAGTGTGAAGTGCGTGTCCCGGCAAGAACACATAAAACCCTGGCTAATCTGGCTAAACATTCAAATATATTCCTGCCCAGAGTTAGCACGTGTTCACACACACATAAGAATCTATGACAGAAACAAAAGCATTAAGAGAGAATGTAATGAACTGGGGAAGTAAGGAGTGAATTGCCTGCAGATAGGAGAGAGGGCTGGAGCACAAGAGAAGCGGGGAGCACAGCACCATGGCTTGCCCAAAGCAAACCTCTGAGGGGTGAGTCAGTCAAGGACTTGACTTCAGGAGGAGATGAACCACATTCCTTAATGCTGTGAAAAAGGCCTGAAAGTCAAAGAGGATATGTGCTCTAGAGAAAGCTACTGTGTTAACTGACCTTCCAGGTTTGTTCTTGAACATTTCTTGCTGTTATCCAGATGGGACTTGTTCCAAGTGGATGTTTGTGTAATTCCTGAGGGGCATTAGCAGCTCTAGATCAGCATTTTAATCTTCATTCAATTTCTATTTTCTTGTATGGCCTCTGGGGACAATCTCAGAGCTTTTAGAAGAAACAGTAATGGGAGATTTAAAAAAAAAAAAGAGAGACTGAAGGGACTTGTTATGCAGACTAGGAGATGCTAACCCCCAAAAGGGGAACTTTAACAGAAGTTTTCTCAGCAATGCAGCTGATATTAGGCAGCTGATAGCTACCATCAGAGCCATGATCACACTCTTAGAACCTGCCTAGCAACGTGAAGGGCAGACACAGCTCTATTTGAGACAAATCCCCCCTGCCAGTTCCTGCATTGTGCAGTACTTGAGAAAGAAAACTCCATACCTTCAAAAGCAAACCCCAGGTTTTCCCAAATTGGCAGGAAATTACTCTCTCTGCAAATATAGTCTCAGAATATGAGTAGAGCACTCAAATTCTCATCCAGGTATGGCTGTGGGAGTACTAGAAAATCACTTAATTAAAGTTGTGTGGGGAAGTGTTTTCAAGATCTCAGATACTCTGCATGTTCCGTGTTTGTTTCACAACTTTTCAAGTGTGAAGAAATGCTGGCTCTTGCCATCTATAAGCCAGGCCTTCAGTCTGTGCTAAACATTCACGGTCCGTGTACAAAGGCTGTCCTGGGACAGCAACATTCAGATTCTGCTCTGCCTGCACCATCTAGCCCAGCAGCAATAGGCTCATTTTGACAATCTTCCCTGACAGAGCGGTACTGTACAGATAATTAGCCAAACATTGACTGACAGGCAGCTTGGGCAGCACTTACCTGGAGTTCAACAGGGAAGACATAGCTCTGGGTATGTTCTTCAAATAGCCTGAAGAGCAGAAACTTAAGTGGGTCTCTCTCTAGTATTTGGCCTTAACAAAAGGCTGGCTTTCTTTGGCAATGCCCAAGAATTCTATTCTATCTATTTCTGTTTTATGTAGTACAGGGGGAAAATGGATAGAAAATGACAGAAGAGTAAAACAAATCCAAAAATAAGCTCCTGTCCTTGTTTTTGTTCTGTTACTGGATCCCTTTGGCTGTGTTGCTTTACAGTGGCTGATGTTCTTTCATGGGCATATTCATATTGATTACATGAATATTATTCTGTAGGATTAGCAGTGTTGTTCTGATGCTTGGGAAAACAAAATCAAAAAAGCTCTGCTGCACCAGGGGTAACCAAATAAAAGGTTCTCATAAATATAGAACACAGGTCTGTGCATTGGTTTGGCTTGTTCTCTAGCTGGGAGAAAGGGGCTGATGGAAGTAAAGAGACACTGCAAATGTCGAGATCTGTGCAACAGAACAAATCACATTCATTCCTTTCCATTTCTCCACCTTTGCTCCCCTTCCTGTGTGCCTGCCTTCATCTTACTCTATATAAATTTTGGTGTATCCCTAGTTCCCACCCTGGTGCTTCTGTGCCACCAGGGAATTTTCTCATCAGCATTGTAAAATGCCTCATTAGGAAGGAAGCAGGCAGAGCAGGCTTTGCTGAGACAGAACCTAAGGGTGTGATATTGGCTTTTCTTTTGCTCTTCCTCAACTCAGATGTGCTACTTTCATCAGTGATACTTTATTGAATTGACCTAGTATATTCATCTTTTGGGTATGGGGGGGATTGTGTTATTGTATTATTCTATTCATTATTCTATGATTGTGAATGCCCTTTGCCACACTAAACTGCATGACCCCAAAGGCAGTCTGTCCTGTTTCCCCGGCACAGACAAATTCACAAGACACATGCTAATAAGTACACCTATCTGCTTCCTCTTCCCCATTTAGTCTCCCTCTTTGTGGATGTCTCAGACACCAAGCTCGTCCTTTCAAACACCCTTGTGTGTAAAGGAATTGTTCCAATTGCCATGTATAGATGCATTAAAAGAGTTTGATCTGTTTGTCTGGTGGGAGTAAATATTTCTCTTAGGAGGTTCCAAGCAAAACTTAGTCCACTTTTCTCCTGTCTTTCCTCTGAGCTGGGCTGAAAGAAATTATTTAATCAGATTTCATTTCCTTGATTTTTCTTTTCTTAAAGCTTTACCTCCACAAATCATGTGTTTATCTTTAAAATCAAGAAGAAAAACTCTCTAGCCCCCTTGCACTTCCATTAAAAATTCTAAAAGCTACGTAGCCTTAGAGAATAGCCTTTCTAAAGACATGAAAAAGAATTCCTGATTTATTTATTATTTATAGATCTCGTTATATTTTAACTCCGGGTGTGGCAAATACAGGATAGATTCCTTCAAACAACTTGTGGGCCCTCCAGTGGTGCTCACCATGTTTCTGCACCATGGAAGGTAGTGGAAAGCAGCCCAAGCAGCAATGGGAAGCAAGGAGAGGCAGATTTTGTACAATGTGACTCTCGATGGTCTGAGACAAGAGCAACAGTGCTGGCTTGGGCAGGAGAGCTGATGTTTGCGGCACAAACTCCCGTGGGTCAAACTGGAGAGGGCATGGACAAAAGGGAGTAGGCAGAGAGAAACCCTGGTAAATTGGTGGGACTCACATGCCTGTGAGTGTGTGATGTTCAAAGCAGCAGATAGCACAGGTGTGTGCCTTAAAGCAATTTCAGCCCTGCATGATCTACAACCTTTATCATGCCTCTTTGCACTTCCCTTGCTCCGTCTTCCGCTCCCAATTCCGATGCTCCCCACATGACACCAAAAGTGTCTTCCACAGCTGACAATTTAATCATGCACATGAAATGGGTGCTAATGGGGCTCAGTGTTGGCCTGCTCATTATGCTGCTGAGAAGCTCCTATGCAACTCCAGCAACTGAAAAAACAAAACCATGAAACACAAAAGTGCAGTGCTTGAGGCTTGCAAAATACTTAGTCCTGATGGTTCATTGAAAGAGTTTATCATGGTCACCACAAATAGATCTCTTGCCGCCCCACCACAAGGTGGTGCATTTCCCATTCCTGGCTAAGGGAGCTCTCTGGCTTTATATCCCACGGAGGGTTCCTGCCACGGACCCCTGTGGTGCTAATGCAGGAGAAAACACCAAAGTAGAAGAAACAAAGGGCTGAAACCAATGCTGCTTCTGTAAAGGTACAACTAGGTATACAGACCAGGATTTGCTGTCTCAACTGTAACTATAAAGCAACTGGAAGGAAAAGATATTTTAAAGCTGCTGTGGCTTTACTCCCCCCACCTCTACCCCCCAGGTTGTATTGCTCTGCCTCAGACCTGGGGAGGGACACAACATGCTTCAGTCTGTTTTCACCTCTCTCTTCTTTTCTTCTGCTGTCCTGCTGAGTGAGCAAGGACAGAGGAACTCATAAATAAAGCCATGGATTTAAGTCAGGACTGAAATCTTATTTGAAAGGATTTGCTCTCTATTTCATTTTTTGTTCAATGTATTTTTATTAACAAGTCTATTCAATCAGAACTGCAGCTCGTTGCCTCCTGCGCCTGGAAGGATCTTTTCTCAATGTAATTTGTCAGCTGGATTCCTTCCCGGTCGTGCTCCTGGTTTTTCTCAGTGCATTCTGAATCCCCCATTTTTCATCAAAAGCAGACACTTCCTATTGCTGGGGCACAGGGACACTTCAATCATCATTTTTGTCCCAGACACACAGAGACATATATATGTATACACACATCCCCCTATTTTTCTTTTCTTTTCTTCTGGTCTCAACTTTTAATTGAGTTTTCTGTGACTCCCTGGCAACATAAGACATGAAATTAGAGTCCCGTCATCTATTTCACAGAAATTATTTGTAAGTATTGTCTACATGGGCAATTCCCCACCACTACAGCTGTAGCAACACTGGCAGCAGGAGGATGCACTGGCAGTTATTGCTTTATCACCCAGATGTAGTTCTCATTTTATCACCCAGCCAGCAAGGCCTGGAGGAGTATGGCCCTTCAGCTCCTGGTACTCAGAGTCTAGAAATATCCCATTTCTGCCCCTTGATATGCAGATTTGAGGAGACTGTCCTGGTTTTGAGGGGAACCCATCTCCATTTTAAAACTTTCTGAGAACGGGAGCTGAGCTGAAAAACAGAGTTCTTAGCAGAAGTGATGGATTGAGACTGAGCTGGTGTTTGGAGCTACAGACTGAGGGGGGAAAGCCCAAATAAGGTGACATCTGCTGTTCTTTACTGTGCAGTAGGAAGGCTGTTAGGAGGAAGGCAGTATAAAACCATGTCTAGAATAGATGCCCAAAGCCTTGTCATCCCTTACTTAAGTCCCCTCATTCCTAGGGTCCTGTTTAGGCAACAGCAAGACATGGTACTGCTGTCATGCTGCTCCTGGCAATATAAATATAGACATGAAGATGTGTAGGGGAGACTAGTGCCTTGTTGATTTGATTTCCAACACTCAACCCTTGAAGCTTCTACTATTTCATGTTTTTAGAGGTTTTGTGATGACTTGAAGAACTGAAAGTTTTCTGCTGATTGCAATTCCATATCTAAACTTTGATTAAACTTTTTCAAAATCCTACTCGTTAGCATAATTTGGGTGGATTTATTCTGTGTCTCAGCAATATATCTGATTATTTATGGGAGCTAATGGCCGATTACAATTAACTTTGATGAATGTAAAACTTTCTGGGAGAAGGAGAAAAATAGCCCCTCCCTTTGCTATAATTTATAATGCAGGTTAGTTTAGTTTGTGGGTAAATAAATAGAACTAGGTCATAAAACATCCTGAGTAAAAGCAATGGGAGAATCTTTGCATTACGCCATCAGGTGGTGTAAACCAGAATAACTTCAACACAAGTCAAAGAACTGCACAGACTTGATGGAGTCAGATGATCTAGTCCTTTATCTTTAATCTGTTATTTTCTGCTGATTAGACCTTTACTAGATGTTTGGGAGTTGCTAATTTACATAGATTTATGTGCACTGACAATATTTATGTAAGTTCTGGTGTGTGCACACCAAGAGGATGGGGAAAAAATTGTATCATCACCAGAGATGTCCATAGCAAGCAAAGGCTGGTTTCCAGAGAGGTTTTGCCTTGAGAAGCAGCTCTCTCTCCAAGCTAAGTGAGAAATTACCTTAACCTCAAAAGTGAGAAATACTGTGCCTAGACACAGTGCAGCTTTGAAATGCAATAATACCCAGAAAGGTTTGCTGTTGAATTTCTGTGGTGAGGGGAAAGATGGCTTCTCCTGAAAGCTCAGTAAAGCACACCACTAAACCCCCAGGTATCACTCCATCTCCTCCAATAGGGTATTGTTATTCTTGTCCTACCACTAACAAGCCTGCATGGGCTTTCAGGTTCAGCTGCCTTATTCAACCCCACCTCACCTCCATCAGCCTTCGAAGCAGTGGGCTTATTTATCTGTAGAGAGAATCTGTCTGGTTCTGCCGGTGTAGCTGCCTGCTGCAAGGTCTGTCTGCAAATCTGCAGCCAGCTGGCAAGGGTTAGGGCATCTGATTGCTTCCCCGAGGCTGTAAGGTTGGGCAATCGTGTAGCTGCACTGCAAGCAGGCAGTGGTATGACTCCAAGTTTGATTGTGTGATGGAAACTCTCTGTATCCTGAGCAGCTCCCTAGTCTTTCTGCCTTGTGAGAAACAAGGTTTTACATCTGGTTGGGCATGGAGGGGGCTGCATGCTGTTGTCTTATTTCTGCTGCTGACCTCAGGATAAAGATCTTGCATGGAACATTTTATCAGCTGTAGTGAATGTTCTTTCTTTATTAATTCTATTTGGGATCAATAATTAATGCGGCTGCCTCCTTTACAATCGCCCTCACTGTGAGTGGAGCATGGAGCAGGTATTTCATAGCTTTACTGTCAGAAGAGCTTTGTGTTCCTTGAAGACCCTGGTAGTCCCCAAGTATATAAGGGTTCTTATGCTCTGAAACTCCTTTCTTGTTTAGGGTCAACAGGATCTCAGTTTAGCTAGACTGGTAAAGACACATGATCAGGCATATAATTCCCATCACAGACAAAATGCCGCAAACGCACTAAGGAAGAATCTTTCCATCCCATCCCTTTCTGGCCAGGGACAGCAGAGAGTCTCGTTGGGTAGAAAGTCAGGGTAGAAAGTTGGGTAGAAAGCTAACAGCTTTAAGTTGGTAGCACAAGTAGCAACAGAGAAGATTTCTCTGCCAACAGCCATTCCTCCACTGCTTAACATTTTTTGGTCAAGCCTCCATAATCTCTTTGCAGAGATGACTGAATAACAGGTTTGGTATTGTGCAGCCTAAAATTCACATATCACTGGTGAATACAGGGTTGTCAACTCCCTGTGACACCCAGCTGCTAACGAAGCAGGGCGGATTTGCTGCTAGCCTAAAGGTGGAAAGGCTTTGTGGCCTTTTGGCTGCCCCTTGAGCCAGTGCTCATCCCTGGAGCATTTCTGAGTTAAAAATCAAAGTGATTTGGATTCTGCATTTTAGAAACAAATAGGTCAAGACTAGGGAGCCAGAATTTCTTTGGCTTCTAGCTAACATCTTTAGCCATTAGCTCCCCTTGGGCCAGTCTGTGGCAAATCAGAGTTCTTTCTTGGCTGGTTTTCTGAATAATGCCTTAACCAATGGGAGAGAAATCCTAAGCTTCTAAGTTTATTTGTGTACCAGACAAAATGCCAGGATGGGATCTTTGTGCCTGTAGCACAGCCCTATCTCAGCCACACTGGTGGCTGTTGACCCTGCTGTGGGTAAAAAGAGACTTTTGAACAAGCTGGCAGGATATCAGATAAAGGCTCAGTTAATACCACGCATCTTAATAGCCCTTTTCCAGCAAGAACGGCAAATGGATTTTGCACATACTGTTGAAGCAAGCTTGCTTCTATCCCTCAGATGTAGATGTTATCATCCTTTCCCATGGCAGGGAAACAGAGGCAATGAGTTAGAATAAAATTTTCCCAATTCACATCTTTTCAGATTGCTTAAATTCTGTGTCTTCTCACAGCTTTTTCCCTGTCTTTTTACCCTGCCCTTTCCCTTTCCCCTTAATCAAAAACAAGTCATCTACCTTGAAAGAATATGTTTTCACTTTTGAATTTGAGAAGGTACAACAGCAATTTAAGCCAGACCCTAATACTGGGTTAGATATTCAGATAAAGTAGACCATGCTGCTCCACCTTAGGGAGAAAAGAACTTGAGTTTATTCTAAGGGCTTGTTCAGACATTTTTCTCTCTCTTATTCATTATGCTTATACCATGCTTTAGGGAAAATTCCCTGATGCTCTTTCCTGACCATTGGTGTCAGTTGGTGTGGTCCTTGCAACTCAACCTGCTGCTGGGCTGGGAAGTTACTGATTTATGGCCACATCCCTGCTAACACACTTGAAGCAGTAGCTTCACAAATCCAGCTGAGAAGCTGTCATGCCAAATGCCTTGCGTCAATTACTGAGCTGGTGTCTCTGTGGCTGCATTTCAAAGACTGCTTCTCCTGAGCATGTCTTGGCTTCTCTGTGAGCCCATCGTTTATCTGAGCTGTTAAGCATTTACTCCAGTTTTGCTTCCAGGTTATTTGCTTCATGTTGTACAAACATAGGAGACAGCTCATGTATGAACTGATCCTTTTCCTCTTGGCTTTGTTCCATATATGGAGACAGCAGCTCACTGAAGTTCTCAATGTGTGGATAATCCAGGTCCTTGCACAACCTGCTGGAAACTCCTGCTGCCTCTGTTGTCCTCATTGTTTGTTGCCAATGTTTCCTCCTTCATCTGCGGAATTTACCAATGGTATTTTTTTCTTCTGGTAACTTCTGTTTGGATTGCATTTCTAGGTACAAGCCTAGTACTTGGCTTATGTGAAAGATCTTCAAGCAGATCTATGAATGCAATGAGGTGGTCAATCTTTGCCCCACATTCGAGTCCTGCACAGAGGCTCCATAGTATTAATTGCATTAGCATTGCCTTGGCCATCCTCAACCTTTGCAAACAGACTCCTCCCCACTTGAGCATTCAATTCTCTTTGTTTTAGCCTCATCCTCCAGCAAAGGCATAAATGGGATTATACTGTAGCCCTCCAGATATTCACAGACTCAAACCATGAAAACAATGGAGCTATCTGCCAGAATAAGTAAATATGGGATTCAGAGTCTAATTAGATGGGGAGACTGGGAGGAAATACGTAAATACCAAGACGACTATTGTAAAAAAAATATTTTTAGGTATTTGTACTGCAGGATTTCTTGATTTGCTGCTGGGACTGTAAGGTTTATCTTTGTGCTCTCTTAGGAAAGAAAAAAAAAAAGCATGCACAGTAAACCAGTAGTTGTCTGGTTTTGTTTTTCAAATATGCCGAAAGAGGGCTGGGGGCAGGTAAGCATCACTCAATTAAAAGGAATATGAGGGAAAGAAAAAAAAACCTCAAAGATGAGCAACAGTCTCTGAATGCCCTGCACCTGGACATAAACATGGTGCAAGTACTTAATGTCTGAAAGATACACAATATGAATAGATCCAACAAGGGTGCTCACCCTCTCCCCCTCAACTCACCCCCTGCTACAGAAACCAAGCTTTGAGACACATTTTCAGCCGAAACTGAAAATGCCTGGCAAGGTCCTGGTACTGTAGGGCTAGATACATGGACATCCACAGAACAGCACAGGAATGCACAGCATTTTCTAGTGGAGATGTGGCCCCTGGAAAGACTTACAGGCTAGACCTACGAAGGTACTTTGGCACTTTTTGAACAGTGGTTCCTTAATGATATGCTTAGGGTGACCCAGGACAAAGAGCATCCTGCCTTTTGGATTGCTGCAGGAGGCTGCTAGGAGTTTGGTAGCCTCAGCCCAGCTGGGGATCTGGCCACTGCATCAAGTTTACTTTGGGCTTTAAAAGCTACTGAAACAACAGCCCCAGGCAGGAACTTGTGTTCTATGCCAGGTAACAGAGTTTGTAAGATGCTGATTGGCAGAAATAAAGGAAACTGGTCTTACTGGTAATGCAATTGCCATTTAAGATCACCCAAACAACCTGTGAAAAAGAAGTTGCCTAGAGGAGAGTCTGGCCTTTGAGTAAAAGCTGAAGGAAATTACTGTGATACCTCAGGGGAGACCCTAAAGAACTGATTTAAGACGGGTCAGAATAGTTCTTAGTACAAATTGCCCTGTGTAATTTCTTGTCTGCCAAATGCCAGCCTATCTCCACTCTCAAATCCCTACATCTCCAAGAACCTTTCCTCTCATGATCTCTTTTCCTCCTCCTTTCCTGAACTCTTAACCCATCTGCTTTAAATAGAAAGCATCTTTCCCTTCTGCTATGAAATACAGACTTACTGTTATCCTTAAAGAGGAAACAGCCACTTCCACAGAGTTTCTACATTGCTTGAGCTCCAGCTCTATCTTTTCATCCCACCAGGGAGACAGGGGAATGCTTAGCAGCTGAACTGCATCCCACAAGCAAAATTATAATGAAAGGAAAAGCAAAAGAGAAAAGATAATAACATCCTTTGAGCTGGAAACTTTATTTGCCCCATGACCATGTTTTCTCTGTGGCGTAATTCTTACCAATTAATATTCATGAAATTACAAGGAGATTCCATCCCACAGCAACAAATTAGCCGTAATCATGTTGACCAGTAGTTTACCAATGTTAGCTTTTTCTCTCTGCACTTAGAGTGATCAACTTTAATGGCACATACTACTGACAACCCCTTACAATACTAAATGCAAAAGCTTCACTTCTGTTGCCGGTTTGGAAAGCTGGTAAGCAGCTATCTATTTGGGAGTTCTGTGTTCTTCACAAATTCTCTCAAAATCTGGTAATTGCTTCTCTCCTCTCATTTCCTATGCTCTCGGGGACAGGAGATTCAGCTTCTGCTTGCTGGGAAAATTCACATGAGGTGAGTCAGACAATTACTTCCTAGATGACTCCTAGTCTTGTTTCTAGTAAGCCCACTATGAATGAAGCCAGACTACTCAAAGCCTTGCTTATTGGTTCTAAGTGAGGTCTGGCAATGGGGTAGGGCCAACCCAAACTATTTCCAGCATTGATAAATTTGTCAGCTTGGACACATCCAGCTGGTACCCACTGGAATATTTCTGCATCTCCTGGCCCACAGCACTGTGAATTCTCAGAAACCGATGCTGGGGCATTAGCTGTGACCACTAGATTTTCTTTTAATTCTGTAAAGGAATTTGTAAGAACCAAGATAAATGAGATGTGCACAGGATGAAATTGAAGCAGGGAGTCAAGAAGGCAATCCCGGTCCCCAAATTTCATTTTCAAAACACTGTCGTGATTGCAGCTGTAACACTTCCTATCTCCCTTTCATTATTTAAGCAAGCACCTCAACATGGGTAAACTACGGTATAACTCTCCATCTTTTTCAATCTCAAGGTCCTCTGATTTTTATTGGGGGAGGAGGAAATCCATGGATCCTCTTGTGTGGCATTACCTCAGTGCTCTTACTTTCAACCATGTAAAAATTACACTAGCCTTTTGAACATATGCTCCTTATTTTCATTTCATCTCTACTCTGTTGCTGCAGCATGTAGTTTTTTCTCTTTGGTGTCAAAAACTGCTTTCTGTGGTTTGGGTGAACCACAGCCTCACTGCTGCACTGGGTAACCTACTCTGGCATTAACTGGTTGGCAGCAGAGCCGGAGTCTTTCATGATGTTAACCACAGAGACATGTGGTTTGCAAGAGACCTTTCTACTGCCACTGCTTCAAAAGCTAATCTCTTGACCCTGGGCAGCTAGGACTCCAGGTACAGGAAGACTTGGCTCTCTTCTGCCCATTGGTCTTAGAGAACTGGGTGGCTGGGTTTTGCCTCCAAGGTTTGCCTGTCTTTAAACTGGTGCTGGGGGGGTGGAGGGACAGGAATCCGGCTTCTACTCCTTACTGTGACTGCAGCAGCACAGGGAAAGGCAGTGGGTGGAGTGGGAGCCTCAAAGACATTTTGCCATTAAGTGGTGTAATTTAGTCTCTGCTCGATGTTTTGAATTTGCCCAGCTGCGTCTGTGTGCATTTAGATTAATCCTGTTAGCGGGCAGGAGTGGGGCTGCCTGCTGTTTATCAAGAGTGCTTGTGTGATTTCTGCTTGATATGCAGTTGTCTTGGAGAGGGACTTTGCAGCCTCACTCCTTGTTGTGTCTAGGCTCTTTTAAACCCGTCTGAAAGGAGAGCTGCTGAGGGTCTGCCCTGAGACGCTCTGAAGCAGGAGGGAAAAGGGCCAGTGCCTTCATCACCCAGACAGCATATCGATGTGTGGCCACCACGTTTTGTCAGAGTAGAAACTGGCCGTTTTAATTTGCGTTGGTTCGTGCTGGCGGTTGTGACTTCTCCACATTATGTTTTAGTGGCTTGCAATGGGCAGAAAAAGAGAAATTCTTCCTTGCTGCAAGTGACAGGAGTGTCTTAGGAAACGGAAGAGTTCTGGATTCTGCCCCCCCCCCCCTTCACCAGGGAAAGTATGGACTACTTGTTGAAATTAAGCTCTCCTTTAACAAATTACTGCACATTAGCCAAGTCGCTGGGACTATGTGCACACTCTTAGCCTGTCTTATCTATGAAATTAAAAGATACTACCCTTTAAAAAAACCTCTAATGGTTAGTATAACTGAGTTGAGTGGCCGTAACTCTATCAGCATATGATAAAAAAGTGATGCTCTGTGTTCCTAACAGCCAACAGATAAAACATAATAATATACGACACAGCTTTGGACTCCTAAAGGATTGGTTCAGTGTGAAATATCTTGGTGAGTTTTACTGCAAACTGAGGAGTTTAGTTCTGTGGGAACAGAAATGGGTGCCCAGAATTGCTGTCCTACATTGGAGAGATGAGCTCTGCATTTTATTTAGATGCAGAGATTTGTGACCTTGTTCGCATGTTTCATTAGTTTAAGTCAGCCCACTGTCATAGACCTTTTTTTTAATTCCAAATATTTCAGTGGAACTTGCTGGGTTGGATGTGATGGAACTGCAGCATCTAAAGAGGTTCAAATGGAGATTAATCATTTCTCTGGGTAATGAAAACACAAAGATATTATGTTAGTTATGAAGGGCAAAAGTCCCTTATGCCTACTGAACAGGAGAGTATGCTGAGATGAGGTTTTTCTTGTTGATTTTTTTCCCTGTACTTCCTGTGCAGCTGTTCTTTTAGCAGAAGCTCATGGATTTGGGAATATTCAGTCATTACATCTCCCTGAAATTATTTTTCTTAAAAGTATATAAAATAAAAATGTTTCAGCTGGGAAAATTTTCTTTTCCTCATACTAGTTTTTTTTTTCTGTTTAGGTTCCTCTACTTCTTGATTGTGTATATTATTACATCTTTCCATTATCTCCTAAGCAATGCACACCAAATATTAAATTTATTAAGCATATCTTATGTATTGATGTCAGTCTATATATCAATTCAAAAGGCATGTTGCAGATGTCTAGCTGTCCATCCACCCCCAGTACTGCCTTGCCAATTCCCTCATTTTGATCCAGAGGTGACCTATTCTTGTCCCAATAAGAGTCCTACACTGTAGCAAAAAGGGTGGAGATACCCTTACATCTGTCATGTCTCCTGCCTTCCCTGTCAAGGCCAAGGTTCCCAGTGATGCCTGTGGTCTCTTCAGATGGAAGGTGGAGTTCTGCTGTAGCCCTGTGTTCCCTGCACTAACACCTTCAGTCTGCCAAGTGGTTTACAGGTTTGCTAAGATGTCTGCACAACTGTTGTTCTCAGAGAAGTGTTTTTTATGGGACTAGGCTTGTAGAACTCTTTGCTGCCACAAGCTACTCCTGAGATAAGGGACAAGTGGATTCAAAATGGGATTAAATAGTTTGAGGAAAATAATCCTCTTCTGGCTGGATATTAGACCTCAAATTTCTGCCTTACTAGAAACTCCTTTTTTGACCTTAAGCAAATCTCACCTTCTCTGTGCTTCTGTTCCCTGTGGTTGTAAAATGCAGATTCACATTTGCCATAAGTGTTGGGGAAATAAATGTACCAGAGATCCTAATGCTCAGCTGTTATACTAATAGGGAGCCACATCAGATATATACTTAATAGGATTTTAAAATACTAAAAGTGGTATTAATTAAGAACATAAGCTAAGTACTAACTGATTGGGTCAGGAGGAATCATCTCTTCCTAAACACAGTTTATTCCACATCTGTCTAGTGGCCTCTTCCATTGAAGCATCTGGAAACTGTCAGATGGGTTACTGAATCAGATGGACTTGTTCTGCAATTCACTCTAACATTGCCTTTTTTCCTGCATCTTCAGACTGATTTCCCCCTAAAAGTTTCCATTTTCCATTTGCTGTGTGTTGGTGGGGATTGATTACTACAGAGCAGAATCTATACCCTGTCCATGTGGAAACCTGGTACATACAACAGGCTTGATTGGGACTGATACTTCTTTTTTTTTCTTTTAAGAAAATTGGAAATCATAAATGAATATTGCTGGCTGGTGTTTAGATATTGGTGATGTAGCCAAAATGGAATACGATGAATGAGAAGGACAAAAAGCACAAAAACTTTGTTTCTTTATTCTGGAAGCATGTAGTGTAACAAAAACGTCAAGGTCACAAATCTGTATCACTGGCCAATGCCCATCTGCATTAAATGTGTGTCTCAGGTCCCTATTGCCTGTTCTCCTCCCCAGCAGGTCACCGCTGCATGCACCAGCCAAGTGTGTTTGTTAGCCCAGCCAGGTTGCTCTTGTTGCCATCAGATGCCCGGGCAGTGAGCTGGGTGGAGGGTGTCTCTGTGATCACTGATAAGTTCCCACCACTTGCAGAACCCAACACAGGTTCTAAAGAGTGTCCTTGCTGATCCCTGCTGCTGAGGTTTCATAAGGGGTTGAGACAAGGAGTTGGATGCCCTCAGTGACAGTTCTTGGCCCCAGTAGAGCCAGAACTTGACCGGTCCAGAGTAAAACTGAGAAGAATTCAGCATGCTGCTGCTGGTGTATGGGGAGACGGAGCAGAGGCAGGTCTGATAAAGCAGAGTCAGTCTGGGACACCTGGGGCGCCACTGTCCTACCCACTAGCTCCACACAGGTCCTGATGTGCCTTTGGCACTCACAGCATCAGCCAGCCAAGTATCTTGCCAGGAACAGCTGACTGGTGTATTTTAATTAGAGTGAGAGTAAATTACATCGGACTACGAGAATCCAACTTTTTCACAACTGCTTGGGGAAAATGGAAAGACTAGTATTTTCAATTTAAGGTTTAGTTAGATAATGCCTGTTGGTGCCAGTAGATTACAGAGCGGATATTAAATCCTTCAGGATTTGCAATGGGAAAGTACTCACAGAATCCCTAAGCAGGCAGGAGAGCATGGCTATGGAGCTATCGTCCCCTGGAGGTCCCAAGCAGGAAGAGAAAACGTGAAGTAAAGCTTTTCTTTGAAGGAGGCTCCACATAAAGAACACACATATGCAGGCTGTGGCCTTTAAAGGTTTGCCTGTTAAGAAACTTTCTTGCTTCTGACAGCAGGCAAATGGCATGTGAAAAGATAATGGGGTCTGTCAAACTGCTGGAGCAGGGAATGCAAGGCTGGACTCCTGAGTCCTAATGTTCTTGCTGTGGGGTTTGAGACAAGTCTCTCTCTCAGACACCACAAAAATACCTTCTGTGCATATCCCTGTAAAACCAAGAGAGCTATCCTGTGACATCTGAGCCTCAGGGACCCAAAAGCATTTCCCAAGCAACTCTGGTGCTGGGCAATTTAATAATATCAGTGTAAGTCGATGCTGCTGATGCAGGGGTTGATGAGCAGTTCCCAAACAGCAGCAAAGCAGACTCTCTTCCTGGTGATTCAGAATCTGCTGACCTGCTTAGCCCACTCCAACTTCAGCAGGACTCAGGGGCTTTAGAACTTGTCTAGTTCTTCCTAAAGCTCCTGGAAGCCAGACCAACCAGGTTTCGGTTGCCAGCCATAGGAAGATTGTCCAACGCTGCGGTCCAGGAGAGATGGGCTAGCACTATTGTAAAGCATCTGGTATCAGACCTTATCTGAGTCAACAAGCAGTTTGAGATAGAATTTGACACAATCTGCTTTGAGTCCTCCCTGGAACATATACAACAGCACCAAGTCCAGCATCAGTAATGCCAGAGAGGCTGCTCCCTTTGCTCTGTGCCTCTGTCTCCTGCTGAGGGAACTCCCGGCTGTGCTTCCCTACCTTCTCAGGGACAAAGTGTTGAAAATAATATTCAGGGCAGAATTTGTCCTTGGCTAAGGGGGTCTGAAAGTGGCATCACTGTGCCCCTCAGCTCCAATGTGGTCTGGAGGAAATGCTGTGTTACACTGCCTCATTTCAAGGTTTGTAGCCTGAAGAGCTGCTAGTCTAAAGATCAGATTCTTGGCAATGAAAAATCCAGAAGCTATCATAGTCTTTGATTTGAACATCCCAATAGTTTTATTAAGAACGTGTCCCTGAATTTTATGCTTGTTAATTAGCAAATTCAAACACTTTATTTCTGTACTATCTTTGTGCAAGAGAGCGGCAAATTTATGTCATTAAAAGATTGCAAAAATTTAGAGGTTCACAAGAAATTAGATTTTATTTTTTCTTGTTTATGCCTGTGAAGAATTGTTTATTTTAAAACTTTATAGTTAATATGTACAAAGATAAAACAGTGGCCTGTTTTGCAGTGGTGACAGAAGTCAAGTGACTGAGTGAGCTGAATGAATTATTAAAGATGATCAGCTTTTGGAGCTACTTGCTTTGATTTTTAACTGCCTACTGCAGCCAATTTACATCCAAGAAGAGGGTCTGTCCCCACGTTGTTTATGTTTCCCTCGGACTAGCATAGATCATGCATCATTCTAGTTCAAAAGCCCTGAACTACATATGAGCTAGCAAAATTCAGCATAAACTTACCCTTATTTGCGTCTTTTTTTGATTATCAGATGGTTGTCATTACAGTCATATAGTTATGCAGCAATACACCCTGTGGCTCCCCAAGATGTTGCCTTGAACTGTGCTGAATATGCTTTGAGCTGGTGTCAGGCTGGGTCTGAGGAGCTGTGCAGAGCCAGGTGGGGAGACTGGGGTGGCTCTGGTGGGCAGCGGGGGTCTGCAAATAAAGTCTATGCTGAGAAATGGCTGCCTCTGGGTTAAGAAAAGGTGAAATTTTCACAAAACCACAAATTGCTGGGGGTAAAAGAGGGAGAGCCACTCCTGATGCCATTGGCATCTGGACCCTCCAAAGAGGGGTCGCGGCTCCTCGCTTCCCCCTGAGACAACCTGACTCTGAGTTTTGTCTTTGAGCCTTGCTCTGACAGCCCAGCTTTGGGTGTCTGAGTGTCCTCTGCCCCTCTGCAGCCGCCAGCTGGATCACAGAAAACCATCCCCCCCACGTTTCTATTCCCAGGGATCCCCTTAGGATGGAGAGCTGATGCCTATCCCCACATTCAACCCCTCCAGTCTGCCTGAGTAGAGGGAGACCATCAGTGCTGTCTCCTTCAGCTGGGCTGGCTGTCCTCGGGCTGGGCGTGCAGCAGCTTCCAGGCTGCAAAGTTCATCCCGGCGTGTCTGGGGCTGCTCTGATTAGATTCCCTAAGCAGGCACCCTGCAGCTCCATCCCTGTCCTGCTCGCTGCCTCTGACCGCTCAGGCGATGAGCTCCATCCTTATTTTTTTTCTAGTGCTGCAGAGCCCAGGAGCGCAGAATATAACTTGCTCTTCTCGTGCTTAAGAGGTGGAACTGAGATGTTTGCAGCAATTTCAGGACAGGAAGAAGATTTCTCTTTGATTGCTTTTTAATCACAGTAATAACAGTAATGGAGGCAGCAAGTAGAATTGATGGGAAGGAGCCGAGCTCTTTTCTGTGGTAACTCCCATGTGGGGTAAACAAGGAGAATTTACTGGCTTCTCAAGTGAATTGGTAGCATCCTCACTCTTTGGGAATTACTGTCAGCAATGTCTAGGAAAAAATATCCAGTACCTGGAAGTAGAAGTATGCCAGGCATCCTCCGGGAAGCTCCCTACCTTAGTTCTAGGGGTAAATGAATCTAGGGTAAATGAATAAACCCTGCCTACCTCTGTTCTTGTCCCCACAGACCCACATCTACAATTGCTCTTTTAAGCGGCAGTCAGGGCTACCTCTAGGTGTCTCTAGCCTTGAATTCGCATCCTTAACAGCCCACAGGGGATTTATTTGCCTCTTTGGAGACAAGAGAAGCCACAATATAGGCAAGAAAATCGAGTTTGCAAATCCAGAGGCCTGTATTCCCGGTGGAGTTCAAGTAGGTGGTGGGTCCCAATGGTTCCCAGAACCAAACTCCTGGGAAGACTCGGGTCTAGGCTGGGGCAAAACAGTGCCTCATCTCAGCAGCTCTCCTTGCAGCCTGGTTTCTCCTGGGCTGATTTTGCCCTCTGCATATGTGAGCAAGTGCCTTCCTCCCATGGGAGAGGCCCTGAAACCATGAACAACCACAGGCTGAGGGTTTCTAGAAGTTGCAGGGCAGGAGTTGTGTGGCGTTGGTGTTTGGGAACTGACCTAGCTGGGCATATCTGCAGGGGAATCTCAGGGTATTATATTAGTAGTGCGTCCATCAATCTGGCTTTGACCTTCAAGGATGTGGGAATTTTCTGAGGTAACATGACCCCAGAAAGCAGTGAAAAGAAAGCCTCTTGGAGCTGGGAAAATGGGTTCTCCAAACCCCTTGCTCCTATAAAGAATATTTTGAAGTGACTTAATCTCACTGAGACTCTTACAAGCATACAAACAACAAACAGAGACTTCGTCCCTGGGGGTTTTTGGTCAGACATGGAGCTATGGAGCTTTCTCCTTTATTTCTGCAGTATGTGTTGCACACGTGAAGGGCCTCATTTACATCAGCGCAGTCGTGTCCTGTCTGAGTAGGTGGAACTCCTCTTGCTTTGCTGATCAAGACAAACACGATAAAAACAGTTCATGCAGAATACACCTCAAAGCCGCACCACTAGTTCTTAGGACTGGGAGGTAGAGTAGGGGTCAGAGCTGTGCCCCCAACCCACACTCCTCCAGAGGGGCTGTAAGGGAGTGATGCCTGGCCCCCTCCCAGGCTAATGCACATTGGTGAGCAGCTCCATTCCATTTGCTGTGGAGTGGGAAGTGGTGCGTGTGAGGTCTGAGGGAGGCCCTTGCAGTGAGGAGGAGAGGAAGGGGAGCAAACAGGCTGGGGGCTGTAGGGACTGCAGGGGTGGGGCAGAGGAGGGGGCAGTGGGAGGAAGAGGGCAGTGGGAGGAAGGGGGCACTCACCTCCTTGGCCAGTCATCTGTGTGCTGGGCAAGGGGCTGGGCAGATCCCAGCTGAAACCAGCCTCCTTTAGGGAAGAAAGATGGGGGGAGGGTGTGTGTGGGGGTGTGTGGAATTTTAATATCTGAGTTTTGGAGAAGGAGGGGGGATCATGCCCACACTTTGGAGAATAGAGAAGAGGCAGTGGAAGCTCTTACTGGAACATAAGTGATTACTGGTTGCCTGCTTGGGGGCAAAACAAACAGTGATATTTGGGGGGGGAGCTTATTTTATCCTTTCACACACATACTCAAACCCTTCAGTGCATTTTCTAGCAACTCTATCCCAGTTTCCCTTTCTTCACATTCTTCCCTACCATGCTATCTCTTTCTCCTCTGGTCACTAAGGAAAAAAAATTATTTTATAAAATAAGTGCCATTTCAAGTATTCTGGAGCCTCAGAAAGTTTGTCTGAAGTGTCAGATGAAAAACCAGTGAGTATATTTGCATGGGAATTAGCAAGAAAATAGTTTTTAGGGAGCAATAGGCGTGACCTTTCTCAGCAAGGTGTTGCAAGCATTTGGGCGTAAGAAAAGTGGGGGGAAGCCATTCCAAAAAATGCTTGAACAGAGCAAACCATGAAAAGTAGTTGTCAGGTCTCGATTCTCTGTTCTGCAGCCTCTTTATCACTGTTTGAGGGCTCTGATCCTGCAGTGGGCCATCTGCTCCCATTGACTGGCCTGGGGAGGTTTTTGCATAGCATGGACCTCACCTCTTGGCTTTGTCCAAAGGGAAGGAAAATAATCTTGGTGAGATCATGGAAAGGTTAACCAACCCTGGCTGGTTTGCAAGCTGGGTGCTGAAGCAATTCATCTATACAGGGGACAAATAAAAAATATTATCCCAAGCAAAAAACTCTGGTACTAATTCCCATTGCATAAAAAAACACCTGAACCACAATATATAAATCAATTTTTGGTTAGGGGATTTAAAAATAGACTACAAAGCAAAAAAGCACCCAATACCTATGGCATCTAATCAATCTTACATTAGTAGAATGGATTTTCTTTTTATTTCTTAATTTGTAAAGGTGGCTGGAGGGGTACTTTAATGGGCTGGAAAGCCTCTCTGCCCTCCACCAGTAGCTGGCCTTGGGCTGTAGCAGCTCCACATGGGTCCTCTTGGCTGGTTTTCTGAAAGCCAACAGGAGCAGAGCTGAGCTGATGAAGGGCCCTGAGGAAGGGTGCTGCCACCAGCATGGGCTGTGAGAGTCTGCAGGGACCTCAAGGAGGTGGCAGCATTGGACCTAATCCTAATGAGAACTGTGTGTCCCTGTCCAAGGCAGGGTCTGGGTGACTGGGTAGAGAAACATGGGAAGAGCTTCAGCCTGTCACTGCTACCAGAGGCTGGGCCCTCTCCGTTCCAGGAAGACTTTTGGGCCCCCACAGCTGAGGACCTTTCGCCAGGACTTAATAGCTATGGTCATAGAAACACACTCAGGACAAGAGGGCAACTCGTATAGCAGAGGGGGGGGTGTGCTACCCAAGCATGCATGCTTCCCAGGAGAAGCAGAGCAGCTTGCTCTGCAGAGGCAAAAGGAAGGGACATTGACAAAGAGGGAATAAGGAGGTGACAGCAGAGGATAGGGTTATGTTGTTAAGGCCTGTGGAGCTTTCAAGATGACTAGGTGATTTGGGAAAAAGTCCTTGTTTGCTCTAGTAAAGGCTATTCCCTTCTGCACCTTCCCTCTCCCTGGCAGAGATTAGAGCAGTAAGGTTAATACAGTAGCAGGTACATCCATGAAAATCCGCAGCTGAGTCTTCACTCCAAGTGCTGCCAGCTCTTCCCTAAATCTTCAGGAATCAAGGTGCCTCGTTGGAAGTGGCTCCATTGCCTTTGTTGACGTAAAAGGGGCGGTAATGTGACTGCAATGGAGAATTTGGGGCATGTAAGTTTGACCTACCTTCTTTTTCTGACCGCCTATACTTCACCCTCCTAGGTAGCCCAACCATACATATCTTAATGTGTTCCTATTTTAACACCTTCAGTCTTTCCTCTCACAGAGGAACACCACCTCATTTCACTACTGGAGGTGCTGGAGTGATCAAATGCAAGTGGTGTTGGGTTTTGATTTACACACATGCTTTGCATGGACTTCATTCCTGAGCCAAATGAGTCTGTGCATCATCTAAAATCTCAGACTATGACTCATGTTTAGATAAGAGGTTTCTGTGAGAAAAGGAATGTCACCTTTATTTTTATGCTTCTGTCGGTGTCTATTTAATTGCTCACTAACCTGAGAACTCCTGGGAGTTTTCACACAAAGCCATGCACAGTTACAGGGGTGATCAGCTAAATTGCATGGTATTTATTTGCGTTCTCTGGCTGGAAAACCAAAACTCTTGTGCATGGAAATTCTCACACAATGGTGTATTGTTTGCTTTCACCTCCACACATTGCAGGGCCCAGTACTAAATGTTTGTGTGAACAGACGCATAAGAGGAGAGACAGGGGCAGAGCCTAAAGGAATTGCTATTTTCCTGTCTCTGGTTACTGCAGTCCCTAATTGTATCTCTTCTCATCTTCTCTGCCCCTGGAATTTAGTTCTTATCTACATCATTACAAATAAGCAACATGTGGCAAAGTTGTCCGTGCAGCCTAGCCTCGTCTCGGAACTTGGAACGATTGCAAAACACAAAAGCCAATTTATGGATTGTGATAGCTGGTTGTGCTGCTCAAGGCAAAATCTTTAGTCTGGGTGAGAATGTGTTTACACCAGCAACGCAGTGACCAAGGCCTTTGGGAACAACTGTGGTTTTGTCATGTCTGATCTGTCTTAGGTTTGATCCACAGCCTGGGTCTCACTTGCAGAAGGTGGGAGAGACCTCACAGCAAGACTCTGGCATGCCTTTTTGCAGCACACTGGTTCATATTCGGCACAGCGGGAGGCTGGAAGCACAGGCAGAGCAAACCCAGCCCATCTTGCTGCTCGGTGCCAACTCCCAATACCTCCTGCTCAATGTTCCCTTTTGTTGAAATTCTTTTCATTTTATAGCTTTAATTTCCAATATAATTAAGAGATGGAAGAAGGGGGCTTCCTCTTAAAGAACTCCCAGTGGATTAAAAAGAATTCCTCCTTAAATATTATAGTCCTTTGTGAAAATTCATATTTACAGAGCTTTTAGAATGTGTATTACTTAAATACATATTTAAGACTATTTTAAAAGCTAGATTATTGGCCCAATAGACCATAAAAGCTCCTGCAGAGCTACTGCAATCCAGAACATGTATTTCTATTTTGTGACTTTTTAATGCTTGTATTTATCAACTCAGTTGTTACATTCAGGGCTATCTGGTGAATATAAGCTATAAAAATAAAATAGCCACTACAAGCGTATGCATGGGAGAGAAAATGGTGGGTGACTTCATTTGGGAGAAGTTACTGAGGTTTTCTCTGTGTGGATTATGGAGAGTATGGGTTTTGCCCATGGAGCACAGCATGATGACTGCTGTGCAGTGGGGTGCTTAGTGCTAAGAAGACCATACTCATATCTACCAGTGCTAACAGATTTCACTTTCCTCACCAGAATTCCCCAGTATAACACCACCATTAGTGAGGATAGGTTGGTATCTAAAACCATTGGGAAGAGTCTACACACATCATGGAGTAGATGATCTTTCAGAAAGGTGGTGATCAAACACAAGACAGAAGCTATTGCAAAACTTTGCTGTTCCTAGAAGATGTGGGTTTTTTGTAGCACATTCAGAGACTCGAGGCTGGATTTTCTGAAGGTGATACAGTCTGCCAAGGAATGTCCCTTTCCCTGGCATTCATCTCCTTACCAGGGAGATACAGCTCCCTGTATAGAAAGGCAGCCACTTTCTAACTGTTTTGTAATTCCTCACTTTTCTTCCTTCAGTGTGGGAATGCTCTCACTTCTTAAGCCTCTCCTTCTTACAAGATTTATTTCCAGGGAACAGTAAATAATCTTTCACAGATGTATAATCAGAATTCAAAATATAGGTCTCATCTGCGGGGATGGGGACAAAAACTTGATGGTCTTAATTCAGATCATTCAAGGCATTAGTGCAGTACGATGTGACTGGAAGTTGAGAAAAATAAATGAACTTAGTGTTTCTGTGATTATGCAATAACTGTTTGTTAACCTCAGATATTGAAGATTACAAGACCTAAACTAGAAAGAAAAGGGGCTTTCCTCTGCCCCTTATAGTGTACTGTTACCTGTTTTGTGCTAACAGTGAAAATGAGTGACTTGCAAATGTTCTTGTGATTTATGATCATAGTCTGACCCCTCATCTTTGATATTGCATCTGCCCACTGTAGGATGTAATTAGTGAGATACTTTTATAAGGTTGCCTTTGGTGTCATTTACATGAGCTGTGCTTTCTAGATGTCACATACTACTAAGAGTGTATGATATCCCTGTAGGGAGGAAAAGAACTTCAGACAGATTCATGTGTGCTGTATTTGTATAGCTTCTAGAAGCCTGGATCACATTTTAGACCAGGGCAAAATCTTTTCAAAATGTTGTTTTGAAGTATTGATTATTCCTACAACCCAGAGCTGTAGAGGCGGTGTGTATGTGTGGGTTAATCTTTATCCCTCTGTGGATGCAGTTAACCACGGAAAAAAATAATAGAAGCTGTTGACATGAAGCTTTTACTTTCCCATCTCCGAAGGACCCAAGCCCTAGTCTCTCAAGTCTCAGGCATCCCTAGAACAGATAGTTCTCTTGCTGAAGCTGTGCACATGCTTTCACACCAAGGGTATATTTCTTACCAATACAGACTGCTTAGAGGATTTCCATGTCTGTGGCGTCACCTTTGCAGACTGGTGTCTCACTATTGAAGGATAAGCTGTGACAACATAAAACAGCCTGTTACAGATCAGTCCCTGCCACCATCCCCGTCTCCCCTTGTGAGCATCAAGATGAGTAGCAGGACTGGAAGTGCCACATAATTAGTATTGCATTGCTTAATATTGAAATGCAGCCATTTCTGGGGTGCGACACGACAGCCATCAGACAGATGCCTATTCCACCACCCTATCAGTTAGGAAAAGGGAGTGAAAAAGGTCTGTCTAATTAAAATGTCTGAGGAATGCAGAGACGTGGAATGCAATCAGTCCAATTAAATTTAGGGCAAGTCCTGAACTAAGCATTCTGACTCTTGCAAAGAACACTATAGGCTATTTAATTAGTGCAAAGAGACCAGTCCTGGGTTTCATGTCAGAAATTAATGACAGTACCTCTGGCAGCATGATAAGTCCTAACCCCCTTCTACCATACCAGCTCCATTCTGATTCAGAAATAATACCAACCCTGATGAATCACAACCAGTTTCAGTGCTATCAGGCAATGGCCTTTCCCCACCATCTCCCATTCGCAAATTAATCAGACTTGACTCTGTTTGGCAGGTGCTGATGCTCTTGGATTCCACCTCTGGTGCCCTTGAACTAGTGGGTAGTGAAAAGAGGATTATGAGATGGTGAAGGGGGGTTCTGATTCAGATGAAGGAGAACAGACAGCTACTGTATTATTTTTTTTAAAAGGTTGTTTCTCAGTGGCTATTAGTCTCTCAGGATGATGACTGTTTTAATACACTGATGAAGTTAGAAGGCCAAAACCATAATTTTCCTAGTACCTTTCTCTCCTTGGTCCCTATGGCTCTAAAATAATCTAAGATTCTCATCTCTACTCATTACAAATGAAATTTAAAACCCCTTCAACTATTCACTAGAATGTAACTTCTGAATACTTTTCATCACTCTGTAATAAACTCCTGTTGCCCTGGGTCAGGAGAGTAAGTTGCTCATGTAAACATGTGCATGTGCCAAGGAGACTGGCAGTCAGGGCAGGAGATAAGGGTCAGGGGTAGGACTGCTCCAGACCTTCTCTGGGGGAGCCAAGAACAGGATTAAACATCTTACCACCTAAAAAAGTGCGCAAGGAAGGGAAAAAAACTAAATGCCTAGTACCGGTCTTAGTGAAGAGGCTCCCATCAGACTGTTTGCTGAAGTCACCAGGCGGATTCTGTCCCACCGAAGAGAACTGAAAAGGCAGCTTAGTACCATTGCCTACTGGAAGATAGAAGAGGTTGCGTTATTCCATGGTGTTGCGTTCTGCAGTGGGGAAGGCTAAGCATTGCAAAACATAAAAATACCTTCAACCAGCTTGGGAGAAAATGGGAATAAACAGCTTTGTCCCTTTTCTCTCTTAGTAAGAAAAGGCAGATGAGAGCAGTTGTGGGGTCCTGGTGTACACAGTGTACGAGCATGAGGAGATCCCAATGCTCGCTCCTCTCTGGAGAGACCCAGAGTGCAGGTGTGACTGAAGAGCAGCAGCGTCCTCGCAGGTAAACTCCAGAGACTGGAGTAATGAGGCAAACCTATATACCTGCCAAAGCTTCCCTTGCCTCCAAGCAGTTGAGGCTTTATTCAAAGCCCATTGAAATTAAGGCAAGGATTCCCCTCCTGGCCTCCTTGGGGTCAGGCCCTGGCTGCCAGGATGAATCTGAGAGCAGAGATGATGAGAGGGAACAGCCCTGCCTGTGGCATGAAAAGCAGGAAGGACTCAGGTTTGCCTGTGAGTCACGGGAGCTCCTCCCAGGTAGAGTGGCTGAGGATGCTTGTAGGCTGCCTCTGAATGAAAGGACAGGCAGGACCCTCTGAGCATGAACCAAGCAGAGTAAGAAAATACAGGTGAGGAAAAGGAAGGTGAGGATCTGGGAAGAAAAGGCATGACTTGCTGCTGCTGGTTCTCTATACGCTAGCTCAAAGCACCCCCACCCCATTGTGCTGGATGCTGCACACAGTGAGCTTTGGGCAGGCTCTGTCTTTGAGAATTTAGGAGCTCGGTAAAAGGTGTTTGTGCAATGGAGAAGAGCAGCTTTGTGCTTCTGAGACTGGCTGAGGGTATTTGGAATCTGCTTCTGGTTTTGCCACAACCTCCATAGGTTATCTTAGATGATGTGAGCGCTCCTGTTCATGGCAGTTGGTTAGGTATCTCAGGATCTTTACGAACTGGTCCCTATGCTTTCCATCGTCTCCTTTCACTGTCTGTACATTGAGGTCCAGGAACGCCTTTCCCTCCTATATGCATAGGACCTAGAGCAGTGAGACTCTGAATTTGGGTGTATGCAGACAGTGCTGATAATCTAGCTAAGAGACGGTTCTATGAGACAGCTACTGAAAGGTGACAGGACAGCTGAGAGGGGAAGCAGAATAGGTTGGTTAGCCAGCTAGAAAGCTGTGGCACGGGGGGTTAGATCCTTTCAAACTGAAGTCGGAATTACCCGTACCAAGTGTTTCCTCAGTCGCTTGGAAGGAGGAAAATTCCCATGATCGTGGGTTGAAACTGGCTGTAAAACAAGAGCATCCAGTTCAGCAGTCGGCTCCTGATGAGCTGGCTCAAAGGCCTGTGCCTGGCATTGCTCTATGGAACAGTCCCCACCAATTTGGAAGCAGCCCCAAACCAGAAATCTGAGTCCAGGGAGTAGAGGAGAACCTGGCCTTTTTTACTCTGGGTTCTAAGGAATGGTGAAGAGACTTCTCACTTAGACAACAAAGCACTCTCACTGCCACAGAGCTGTCTTTAGCTGCATTAAATTGCCAACTTGAGTTTGTCTACACAACATAACTATTCTGCAAAGAGACTTGCAGGCAGAGACTTAGATTTAGAGCTCAAGAAACATATTTCTTGCTCAAGCACACGTTGTCTTAGCCAGTATGACAGGCATGTGCTCCAGGGTTTCGCCAGGACATCATGCTGTGATGCAGACTAGTGCTGCTGTACCCCTCTTGCGAGACATTGGACTCCCGTAAGAGGGAGAGGGATGAATGCTTTGAGCTGTTATGCTGCCATCCTGTGGATTGCTTTTCAATTTAAGCAGTGTTTCTATTTAAGCAGTGATCTCTCCCTCTCTGTGTGCCTGAGTCCCTTCTACTCCATTCAAAGACTTCCAAAGTCACAAGATGATCTCTCCAATCTCCTCCTGGCTTTGGCCAAAATATTTGCAATGTCAGGAGAAGAAAGCTCAGTGGAAGAGGACAGAAAGGAGTGTCGAGCAGTTGAACAGTCTGTTCCTCTATCTTTTAGGCAGCATTTGAGATCTTGTCTGTCTCCTTTCTGCCTCATTATGGCATCCCTGAAGGCAGATGCTCTGTGATACTGTTTTGAATGACAAGGGCACTGGAAGGCTCCTTCAATTTAAGCAGGGCTTAAAAACTTATAGGTTCAACTCAAATCCAAACAGTTTCTTAGTGTAGGTCACTGCAGTTAGTGCAGAGCGCTGCTTGGGTAGCATTCCTCAATGCAGCAAAAAGACTTGCCGCTGTGGCATGAGGCAGAATTTGCAATGATCCAACCTAGCGAGAAAAGAGGTGTGTTACAAAACTATCACGAGATATTCAAGGTTCGTGTGCATATTATTCAATGCAAAGGGTGGTCCTCTTTTTTTTTCTTCCTCTCATTTTATGGAATTCCTTAGAAAAGATGTAATTGAAGACAGCACTGGACTTCACATGACACATTAATAGAGCGCAGAAAGCTCTAGAGAGTTAAATGATTATGGGTATACTGCATTATTCATCAGATAATCCTTTGCTAGCCAGCATGCAAGCTAAGTGGGTCATGTCTCCTGTTTTGCCTACTGATTCATTCTGTTCCCAGAGTCCCTGTCAATGTGGTTTCAGCAGCTGGCTCCTTTCTGTCAGAGTGTTCCCGTAAGGGATCACACTTGAGCTCTCACCCTGGTGGAGAATCCAGCGCTGCTCAATCCCCATTTCAGCAGAGACAGTGTGTGCAATCATGTGCTTAGTTTTTTTTGAAAATAACTATTATTTTTGAAATAACTTCTGTAGTGAGTAGCTTTGGAAGGCAAGGTGTCTGTGTTCTCAGGAGGATATAGATGTGTAGGCGGAACAAACACTCCTCAAATATTTGTATATTCAAAAGTCCCTTGCAGGAAGCGGCAGGCCCCTGAACTGCAAGCCACTGTACAACCCTCACACTGCTCTGTAGCTGACTGCATCGATAAACAGCACTCAGAAAGAAATCTGGTATTTAGCAGTTGCTGTTGATCCCTCCTGTCTCTTGGCACATCCTTCAGGAGGTTGGGGTGCTGGATCCCAGCTGGAAACCAGGGAGCCCCTGCTCCCAGGTCTCAGCTCTTTGATCCTCCAGACTAATGTGGAGGGAAGTCCAGAGCAGTGAGCATCCAGGCTATGGCACTGCTGCATATGGCTTTTCCCTTCCTTTTGCCACCTTGGGTTTCAGCCCTGACCCAGACAAATTTGGCAGTGATGGCAAGAACAGCATTGTCTTCTGTGTTCCCCTCATCACACCCCACTGTGCTCTTCAAACATATGTTGGGCCATTTCCACCTAGCCCCAAAGTTTTTATGTAGAGACAGATTCAGCCCATGTAATTTTAGAAATAACTGTCAACCATCCCTTAAGGCTGAACACAGTTTTGGGTGCAGGGCTGAGGCTGTGGTCTCTCCCCAGCCCTGGCAGCTCCTCTTAGCAGAACATGTTTTTCCCTGACAGCATAGGGCTTGTAAAGCCTGGCAGCAGCTGGGGCAGAGCAGCAGCTCTAACTGTGCGGATGGTGTTTGGAGACAGGCTCCCTGCAAAACCAACCCACCACTGGCAAAATGCCCCTCTGCAGCCTCTGAAGGGAACAGTCCCGTTAAAGGCTTGCAGAGGCTGAACTGGGAATGTCGCCTCTGCCCTGGTAAAGGGCATCCTCACCCCCGTGGGGCCAGACAGGGCTGCCAGGCGTGGGCTGGTAACAGCGGAGAAGGGCAAAGTGGAAATCCAGACAAAGGGCTCAGTGTTTGGATCTGGGCTGTCCCCATGAAATCCAAAGGACAGCAGGGCAGGCAACATCACACTGGGAATGCATCTTCAGGGGATTGACACTGCTAATTGCTGGCACATCCCTCTGCCCTGCCCACCATCTAGCTTTGCAGAACAGCAGCTGTAAACACCTGGCAAACACAAGCAGAGCCTTGCTCTCCAGGGACCAGAGGAAATTTTGTTACTTATTTTGTGGTACCCTTTCTGTTCTTTTGCTTCTGCAGGCGTTGCCTTGCCTAGGCTTTTAGCGCTCTCCGCTTCTCACTTAGGAGGTCCTGACACTAATTTAGAAATAGGTGACTCTGGAGGCCCTGACGCCAGCTTAGAAATAAGACAACTTCAATTTTTACAACTGAATGTGTTGAAAACAGTCATTCACTCCAAAGACTCATCCTGTAGTGTTCATGTAGTCAGTGTCAGAGCTCAGAAAGAAACTCCAGAATCCTGTGTTTTTAGGACATGATCCTCAGTTTATCCTTTCCCTGCAGGAAAAAAGTATGTTTTCTGGTGAAAGTAAAATCCTAATGCAGAGCAAGACTAGTGCAGCTTTCACAGAGAGCACAGTGGAATAAGCTTCTGGTGAAGAATAACACTGACTAGTGACACATGTTAAAAGTTCCCTATATTCACAAACTAGAGTTCAATTGCTCCAGCTCTCTTCCGTGGGGTTGAGAACCTTTGCTGCCTTGTTTGATATGAAAAAACTTCTTAAAGCTCTGCAGGCTGGAGACAAAAACTGGCATAAACAAATGCAGAGGGACTGATATTGTCCAGGGTGTGGCAGGAAATACCAGGGAAAGCAAATTTAGAGACAAATCATTAATGAAGTTCCTTTCCTATGCTGTGTTTGGAGGAAACCAGACCACTGTCAGGGTGCCGTACCTTTGGGAGACAGGAACATGGAAAATCTCTTCAAGTTGTCAGGCTGGTTCCACTCATAGCTGTTCATCATAAACCGATGGTCACCTGGAAAAGCAGAGCAGGGCATGAACTGGAGGAGGCAGTTGAGTGGCCTTGAGAGGAGGGGCAAAGGGGTAACAGACTGGAATTGCTTCCTCAGGTGCTACAGGAGAGATGGTTCTGCCCTTTGAAAACAAGTTCCTCTGTTTTTGTAATTAATCTGCAGGACTCTTTGGCTGGGAGGTAGCTGCCCAGAGGTTCAGCCTGGGATAAAAGAGAAAGCTCCCTCAGAGGCATAGCACAGCTGAAGCATTCAGCCATCCACTAGATACACTATCTCCCAAAAATCCATAAGGAGATTTGAGGGTTGAGGCATTTTCCTACCAAAATACTGCTGTGTGTCTAAAAATATATCCCACTTCAAAAGCAGTGGTTTGGGTTTGGCTTCTTTTGTGTGATTAACCTGCGCACAGAGCTGACTCTCAACCAGCAGATCTTGAACTGCAAGTATTATAAAGCTCAAGAAAGTCACTGTTGGAAGGGCTCAGTGGGTTGGTTTGTTCAATTTTTAAAGAAAGATGCTAAACTTCAGTTGCACACAGATCTTGGGCTCTTGGACAAGGGCATTTGGTTCAGGCTTCATGCAAAGTAGATGAAAGCTAGCAATTGATGCTCTATCAGTACAGTTGTTCATAAAAACACTTTCTTTTAAGGCCTCAAGTGTTATATAAACCTATTGTTCTTTGCAAGGGGGTAAATTTGGTTCCCGTGTTTAAAGAGTTCCATTCTTAAGTCACTGAACAAACTTTTATGTTATTTCTCCGATTTATTTCTGTGTTATTTAAACTCCCTGGATTCTCTGTGATTATTTGTCTCCTTGCCACACTACTAAGTAGATACCTGTTATGACAGCTAAAAGAAAGTGGATTCCCTTTGGAGTCTGCTATTAAGCAGGTTTCATTCCATTAATATAATATTTCTTCCTGGGAAGTTTTTTACACTAGAAGATCAAGCCAGTTGCAAATGAATTTGTTGTAATGACTCAGGGGGAGTCTGAGTTAATTAAAGCCATTAAGTAATCGTGGAGTTATTTCCTTGCAGTGACTAGATGCAGAGTGCTGTCCTCTTTCAAGTGTAACAGGGGTTTGAAAAATGGAGAGAGCTCTGAAGTTTCTGAGACTCACCTTAAATAACATTTCCCAACTGAGTGGGTGCCACTGTTTTTCTCATTAGGCAGACTCCAAGCTGTGTCCATTAAATCCCCAGTAAAGTTTCTGAAGGTGCCCAAGTTTCTGGTAGTAGTTAATTTTTGCCCTGCTCAGAAATATTTTGACACCTGAATCCTACAGATTTCAGTACCATTGAGGATTTCTGGCATCCATAACATGGAGCAGGACCCTAATTAAAAGTGATCAAGTCATCAAGAAGTAGTTGGTCTTTATCCAGAGCTAGTAGAACTGAACATATGCATACTCTTGTTGGGTTGTACAAACGGCGGAGTAAAATGTATTTGCTTCAGGATTGGCAAAAACCAGTTCAGCAGATGGAAGGTAACTTCCAAAGTAACTTGAAGGCAAAGAGCTTTTATGCTACTCTTCTAGTTTTTGGGAGTGCTGTGAGTAGTCAGGCACCAAAACCCCTTTGGCATTATTCTGCAAATCTCCAGGTGAACAAAGAAGAAGAAAAGGAAAATGTACCAAAGTGATTTTTGGGTCTGAACTGCCTGGCATCTACTTGTATTGAGTTATACCCAAAATTCTCAGCAAACCTCAGCACATGGAGTGTTGAGAATCTGATCAGTGTTAAATGTTGGAAGACAAGTAATGTTAATTTCTTGAAGGATTGGAAGAGTGTAAAAATCTGGCTTTAGCTATGTGTGGTGAGCACTTTGAATGTGATACTTAACTTTTCTGAAAGATTGGTTCTTTGTACCAGAAGTCCATCTAATTCATGTCTAATGGGGAGTGATGTTGCTAGATAAACTAGATAAACGTTCAAGGAACTGCTTGCAGTGCAGGCTCCTTGGGGCCAGGGACTTACTCTTTCTTTCCATAATGTAGGAAGGCAGCATGCTGTCACTTGATGAATACTAGTGATTCTTATTACAGATTTAAATGTTTTCTGGTCCTATGTCACCTTCATTCTTATTGCTCTAGATTGTGAATGCCAGACAGGCTGATTCACAAAACCCAGGCTCTGAACTACATGTTTACTAATAACTGAGCCCATGTTGTTCTGACTTCTATGCATCTTTTCAGCAGACGGTATTTTTTCTGGGTTTTCAGTTTGGGTGGGTTTTGGTGGGGTTTTTTTTTGTTGTTTCTTCTCCTGCTCCTTTATCCTATAATCTTGTAGTGTGGATCTGCCTTTTCTGGAAGGAAGTTGGAGTGATTTGCATGGCTGTTGCCCAGGAAAAAAAAAAGTGGTCTATTAATATGGAAAGAATGTCTAGTGAGTTCTGTGAATTTGAATGAATTAACAGTGATCTTGCAGATTTGCAGCAGAGTTCCTCAGTTGCTTGTGTAGTATGAATTGGACCTCAGATTATTCCTGTATCTTTTCAAATTACACGTCCTCCTGGACAGCAGGATGCAATTTAGCCTCATGTTACCTATCCAGCTTCTTGATCTTTATTGTTCTGGCATCTGGGGTTCCACAATTATTAATAGATTATATCCTTAAAGCAGGCTGGTAAGATAACAATTAATTCTGATCCTTATTATTCTTTGTGCAAGAGGTCATTTCATCGGATTAAGTAATTTGCACGAGGTTATAAAGGCCATTTGTGGAAGACGTGGGAAGTGAACATCAGTTGTGGAGTCCCATTCTAGTGCCCTGTCCTCCTAATCTTATATATGAGCTTGATGCAAGGTAAGTCCTTTCTGCACAACTAATTGGGAGACAAAGAAAGTACGTGAATTATGAGACTTAGAAGATTCCTTGCAGTGCTGTGGTATTGACCGTGATACCTCTATTCACATAAGAAAGATCCTTAAACATCACTGAAGCACTATTTGGTGCTGTGTTTTCCTTGAACACCTTGGCTCAGGGCAAGTGGGAAACAAGCCTATCCCTAGTAGAACATGTAGAGAAGTAAGATCAGAGAGAGTTACACTACTTCAAGTCATAGCTTAACATGAACACCAAAATGGAGACCTTTTTACTTGGAAAATCTGTTACTAGATTTTAAATGACAAGTGCTTGCAGGGTATTTCCTGTTCCAGCCGGGCAAGCAGCGGCTGAAATGGGCTGTTGTAAAATGGTATGTTGTACTGGCACAGCAAATGTGCTAACTGAGCTGTACAAATAGGCTAATGACAGGATTGCAGAGATGCCTTACTGGGGTAATGTGCTACATTCCATTTTTGCCACTGCCTTCTCAATTTACCTAGAGCTGCTGAGTTGCCTTAGTATATGTGGGGCTTGTTGGAGCCTGGCACAAAGCAGAGTGTCCCTGCTGGCCTCGTGCAGGAGGGAAAAGTCACTGTTCTCAACCCCCCAAGAGAAATGTTGGTCTCAAGTCCCACATGGGAGGTGGCCGAATCTATTAAACACCGTGAAGCCATAACATGAAACAGTACCCAGGGAAACAAGGTTAGTTTGGGTTCCTGGGTCCCCTGCACATGAGATACTTTAAATCCCTGACCATTCAGCTGGCTCCATCCCTACATAGGTCTATAAGATAGCTCTGATATTCCAGAATGAATGCCAGCTACAGGTAGTGTTTCTCCCTCTTTCCTTGCTAACTTTCTCCTCTGTGAGAACACTATCACCACACTTCAGCTCCTCTGAGCTAGACTTTGCCCAGTGAGGGAGAGACGGAGAGAGGGAGGGAGGGAGGGAAGGGGCAGATCTGAGATACTCTACCATTCTCTATGTGGTTCCTCTCTATGAAGTTGCGGCCAAGGTCGGCCTTGCAGATCTTCTCCACATGCCTCATGCAGACGTTTAGAAGGTCATCTCTAAGGAGTCCCATGGATGGACTCATGCTCTCCCCTTCAAGCAGCACGCTGTATGTTGGAAGAGATGGAGGGGGAACATAATTCCGCATCAAAGCTCCAAACTCCTGCCAAAAAAAAAAGAAGGAAGGAGAGGTTACTGAGGAACATAAGAGATGGAGGATAGATCCTAGGGAACTGGCAAATATTATGCTCCAGATAGTATGAAGTGCAAAGGAGAACAGTGAAGATGGGGGGGGAAGACAAATGTTCTGGCTGTGAGCTGTAGCCATCTACCAAAAAAATGGACATTGGCCTGCCTAAGTTAATTCTTTACCTACCAGAGCAGAGACAGCTTCAAATGTAAGGGTTGGTTCCTACCATAGTTGTGCACTGCACTGGAGAAGGTTAACGCACCTTACACGAACTTGGGATTTGTCTTTGGGACAAATCCTGTCTTCATGGGAAAAAAAATGAAAGGAATTTGAGATCTCAGTTACCTGCAGGAAGAGCACGGAGTCACTTATCTGGTGGATCTGCTCCCTGTTCTCCTTGTCCTCCCGCAGAAGCTTTGCCCTCTCTTCCAGCTCATCCACAATTTCTTTCACGTTCTCTGATGCAATCTTTTCTCTCTGGTCCAGGGCAGCCTTAACTTCATCCCTCTGCCTCTCCAGGTCACGGATCAGCTCTTTGAAATGCTGGTCCACTGTGGCTTTCTCATTGGTGGTGTAGTTCTGTGGAGGGAAGGGGTAGAGAGAGGAGGCAGCAAGAAAAAAGCAGGAGAGAGAAAATATTAAACTTCTCTGGGAGTCACTTGCTGGTAGAGGGATACAGAGGGGGATGTATGCAAGCATTCTCAGCTTTTAGACTGTGACTATGGAGGCTCTAGGTATGTAAGTCTTAGCATCAGAAAAGTCGTGCCAGAAGTAATACTTGGTCTTGTGATAATTGTGTGGTGTATTCTACAGGGCATGCAGTCTTCCTGATTATAAGAGCATATATTATGTTTCAATTCATGAGCTGCACTCTTAGGTGATATTTAAAAACACTGATTAACCTTATAAACCATGGTTCTGCCTCCTCAGGAATTTAAGAACCAAATTCCTACCATTTCTAAGGATGAAAGGTGCTGAAACACTTTTTACAAACCTGACCCCTAGGTCTCTCTGAAACATTCCTCAGGAGGACTGTGGATGTACTTACATTCAAAAGTAAAATTTCTAGGTCAGATTTCCAATAATAATAATAACAGTAATAATAATAATAATAATAATAATAAAGCAGACAAAAAGCAGAACTGGCAAGCCAATGTCTGTGTACCACATAAAAGGGAGAAGAATGACTTTGCCTATTAATATTATGCAAATTTTCTGGGGTGTCTCCAAATAGTGTTTTCACTGGTCTATTCAGGGTATAAATGAAGAAAAAAAATAACACCATTCTATTCTAACCCTTAGCGTGGTGAAAGAATTATAAAGGAGCCCTGAATCAGTATGGAAATAAGATGTTCCATTATAAACAAGATGTTTATTGGTGTAGCTGCATCTGTTCCTGTTGCCTTATCTCTGTTTGGGCAATCCAGAGCTCTTCTGGAGTTTATTTTTGTGTGTGGTCTATCTGGGAAAAAAGCAGCACACCTTTGTTTCTGAATCAGCCCTGGCTACTGGTGATTGAAGAACTATAAGGGACCCAAAACAGGGAGGTGCCTTTGGATCATTTCGTAACAAGGCTGCACTGCCTCTTCTTGATCTCCCACGAAATGTCACAAGGTGACTTCAGTAGGTGTTGTTGTTTCTGAGATTGGGCATGAGTGAGGTTTGGAGAGTGATGTGATAGAGCCTGGGTAAGGAATGGGGTAAGTAAGAGCTGGATATGTCAGAGAAACTGAGGAAAGGAAGAGAGGGATGTGAGAGTGGACAGTGACAAGTACAGGAGAAACAGAGAAGTGCGCTTAGAAGATGTTCCCATACGCACCTTGATACGGTCCCTCTCCTTCTGCCACTTATCCATTTCGTCTTCTACCTCAATTATCTTCAGCTGCAGTTGCTCCTTTTGCAGTGAGAGCTCAGCCTGTGAAAAGAGAAGGAGTCTCATGTGCTGGGGCTGAGGGTGGCCTACTTCAAAGAGGCACTGTGCTTCCACTGAGGCATTTGGCCCTGAACAATAATAGCTGGGAGGTACAGGTTCCTGGCACTGCTTGAAATGGAGATCATGTGCTGACACTGGACAAGATCCCAGAGCTTCTGGCTGGGTCAAGAGATTCAGCTCCCTCAGCAAAGACTGCAGCCGAAGCACCCACTTACTAGGCTACTGTCATGGTAGTGCTTTTAATCACATTATAGTCATTAGCTGGAGGGGGAAGAGGCCTGTTTCAAAATTCAGCTGTGTATGCAGTGAAGGGCCCATCCCAGGGTGTGCCTCTGCAGCAATAACAGTTTTCATGTAATTATGGAATGACGTTTGACGAGTGTTGCAACAAGAGGACGATGCCTCCGGCAGGAATTCTGTTTAGACAGGATTGTGGATTAATTTGCTCTGAATTGAGGGCTTTCATGTTATGATGAAGCTGGGGAATGCTTGGAAAAAATAATAAAAAAAAACCAAACACAAAAGGAGGAGGGAGGAGGTGTAGTCAACCATGCTTGGCTTAGATCAGCAATTTCACTAGGATTCATTTGCATTTCGTTGTGCAGTGGCTTCCCAGAGAAGCTCAGACCAGACAACTGCCCATAAACCTGGAGCCAGTAGAGGGCCGAGCAGCCATGCACTGGTGTGACACACCGGCTGGTGTGCACTTGTGTCTTGGGAGCAGACCAGGGTGTTTAGCAATGCCTCGCGCCGTTAACTCTGGACAACCCCTCCCTGGGTCATTCACATTCACCATGTCCCTGCCCAGAGGATCACGACAAAGCCTTTGTTTATACATTTCAAGGTCCTCCTGCGTTTCATGTGTGTAGAGGTTGGTCACGGCACAACTATAACTACAGGCAATCTGTCTGTCAGACTCTTCCCCAGAACTGCTCAGGAATTGGCAGAAATTACCTGCATTCCTCAAAAGAGCTACATCGCATTAGAAAAGTTCTGAAAACCTGCTGTTCACAGGGGATCCTTTGGCAAATGGTTGTATTGCCCCAAACCAGCTACATTTAGCCCAATAGAGGCAGGGGAGACGAGGGATGAATAAATCCACTCCCACAGCAACTAACACAATGAGGTCTAATGCAAGGTGAAGTTCCCACTGCTTTGCCAACCATCCAAGAACATAATACAACATGAGAACCTGGGCATTCTCTTGTAATCATCGTTACCCTCAGGCTGTGAGTGTCAAAAATTTCAATTTCTTCATTCAAGGAGTAGAAAACAGCATCACACAATGAAGAGCAGGCAACAAGCTGTCAACCAGTTCAGACCAAGGAAAGCAGCCCAACAGGGCTCTTGTCTTGATGCCAGTCACTGTAGTGTCTGAACATCCTCTTGAGTTTGAATGAAGCACAGCTGCATCTGAGAGCCATTGACTCTAGTTGTTCTAATTAAGAAAATCTCTATTTATATAGGGAAAATTATTTTATTGTTGTTGTATTGCCTTATAAAACAGAAGAAAGGGGGGACAAAAAAGGCAAATGTACTTGAAGGTCTCTCAATGCCAGAAGAGCTACATCACACATTGTTATTGTAATTGTCCTTGTTTGTTGAGAGTTAGGGGAGCACTGACCCTCTAAATACTATCCATGCATCCTGACAGCCTTCAATAGCCAACTGAATGATATCATGAGCTGAAGCTTATATTCTACAGGGGTTCAGAACAGACAAGGATTTGTGGTACACGATCATCAGGAACCATAAGGTTATCAAGATGAGAAAATTCACTCTGTAGGATAAGCTTGATCCTATTGTTTTCACATTTTCAAGACAATGACTTGGAGGAATGCATGCTTTTTTCCATTCTCACATGCACTGTGAGATGTCCTGTGCATCAAGACACAAAGGTGGGCAACCATCTTTGCACAGCAGGGAAATGCAATGAGATAAAAGCATTTTAATCCAGATATTCACTACACTGCAGTAACCAGTGTGAGAAATTACACTATAATGCAAGTTGTTTCCTTGAACCATAGAGCTCCATCCAGATGATATTAATTGTTAGTAAAGTAAAAAGCACATCTCCTGAGCAATGGGAGGTCTTGTTTCCCTCCTCATCCCTAAATATCAGGAGGTACTTATCACAAGAATAATAAGTGAAATCATACAGAGAAGGACTGGAGGGATTTTTTTTGAGAAGACCTTTCACAGCCACGTAAACACTTCCAAACACCAGGGAGTTGAAAAGAAAAGTAACAGGAAAAAATTTCAGGTGATGGCTCAAAGGTGGTGATAACAATATTATACTTTTATAGTATTGCTTAATTAAGATGAGTCTCAAAGGAATTTTGGAAACTAATACGTGCTCAGAAGTGATAGCTAACTCTTAACAGCTTGTTGCAGTTATAATAGCCCTCCACCCAGAAAGGTAGTTTGGGTGCCTCTGGGATGGGATGTAACAACTATTTAAGAGCAGACCCACACTACAATTTAGAGTGAGATTTATGATTTGCAAATGGAAATTACAGAGATAGTTCTAATAGCCAGAATGCAAATACCACAGTCATCCAGGTTGGGCTTGGGTTAAGACGCTCATACTGAGGGCAGAAGGAAACCCTACTATAGAGACCTGAAAGGGCAAGGGAGGTGAAGGGAAGTGTTTCATTGCGTGATAGTACAAACTCTAAAACTAGTCTTACAATACAAAAAATGTTAAAAAGAGCTCCAGGGAGACTATGGAATAGTATAAGAACTAGTGATGTGGGCACAAGGAGGTGAGCTCAGTAGGGGCAATCTGGACATGGACCACAACATAAGGGGATCAGCAAAGGTGACTTCATGCTGGTTTTAAGGCCCTGTTCAGTCTAGAACTGGCTAGAAGCTGCTTTAGCTGTCCCTTTATATCCAGTGTTACATTTACAGTAGAGTGGTTACTGGTACTAGGGACAGGCAACTTCTCAGCTTCATTCCCTATGAAGAAACTTCTTCTAGCTTTCTTCATATTTCTCAGATTTTCCAGGATCAGCAATCCCTGATCCCCTTATGAGATGAGCCCCCAGAACAAACCCTTTGGGTGAGACCTAGGATTCAGAAAGTCCAAGCAAAAGATAATATAGCAGCTCCACCCATCATGGGGGGAGACCCTACAGTGCAGAAATAACAGTACAAGGGAAGAAGATCTAGGAAATACAGGTTTAGATCATTCGGTTTGGCTATAGCAAGTTGAGAAATGTTGGCACTGAGAGTCTTTGAGCTCAGAGAGGATCCTGTACTAGAGTCTAAGTTAATTAGGACAGTCGAGAGGCCGAAGTGAAAGTTCGTTAACTTAAGAAAGTTAAGTGTACACTAAACATCCACAACTGAACCCAGCCCTTCTGCTGTAAAAGACCTAGAGATGTGAGATTATGGGTCTTGCATCATGATGCAACTCATTTTTGCAAGGCAGCAATACAAGCATCGTCATGTCTTAATGCTCTGGGAACCCAGTCCCTGATTCAGGGAACACCCCTGTGTCACCAGCCTGGGAGAGCTATGCTAATTACCTGACAGCAGCAACTTAATGCAATAATGAAGCTAGAGAAGAAATGTTTAAACTTGTTGTCCCAGTACAGGGCCTGTATTGGAAATGACAATGGCTGAGAAATCAGAAAATTGTTTTGAGACATTATTTCTGCTGGTTTTGTCATTACATTTTTCTGTCTAAGCTTTCATCAAGCAGAGGTGTGGGTGTCAGCGGGCTACAGTGTCTGGGGACTCAGCCAGCATCCTGCAAAAATATCACTGGTCACTGCATGAGCAGAGGCTGGAAAAGGTTTTCTGAAGAGAATTCCTTAAAAACTAGTGGCTTTTCCCTGGGTTCTGGGAACCCTCACCATTAGAGGCATTAATGCAGAATGCAGGCAAACAGGTGCATCTGCTCTCAATCACGATGTGCAGCACAGCTTCCCCAGCATCCCAGCTTAGGAAGAACATCCTGTAACTGCACCTTTGGAAAGAGCATCTCTTTGGAAAGAGTACCTATTCTAAGCAGTGTCTGCAGAACAACCACAACTGGTGTAAATAAGGTCTGGCAGCCACATCGTGCCCTAACCTTCCACCAGTGGGACAGGCCAAAAATCCTTCCACTGGCACATTGGTACACTCTTGTTGGCGCGCTATTCAAATGGTGAAAGCAACCCAGAGAGGGCTCAGGTGGAAATATCCCTCTGGGACAGTTGACTCCTCTGTGACAGTTGACAGTTGACAGTTGACATCTCTGTGGACAGTTGACTTCAAAGCCCAGTTCAGACTCTGTGAAGTCTCCCCCTTTTGAAAGTCACTTTGTTGAAGTGAGGAACACCCAGCTCCTGTTTCTGCACAGCAGTCCTCTGCTGCCTCTTTAAACCTGCTGTACAATGTGAACTTTTCTTTAAAGGTAAAGAATTAAAGAGAAAAAAAAAATCAAAGTGCTTTTCACTAGAACTGACCTGACATGCTGAGCATTAAGGCTGGTGCTGGATGGTAACACTAGGTTATTTACAGCTCTGTAACTGGCAGGCATATGTGAAGTTGTCTCATTTTGAAAACAGGCCTGTAAAACAGGTTTTGAATGAAGGATGCCCTTTCAAAATGAAGGATGCTGTCTGAAAGGGGGGCTCTAATTCTGCTGATAAATCAAGCTGGCTGGAGGGTTTATTCGAGTGTACAAGAGGCTATTGACAATTCTCAGTTTACAGCTGTGTGTGGTTATTACCCAGCCTTGCAGACGTTTTCTCGTCTTTTCTTGTACTGGTTCTGGCTACTTTTCCTTTAAATTTGTATCAGGAAACTAACACAAAATGGATCTGGGGAAGGCATTAAAGGCTTGCTGGGTAAAATACGCAAATACCACTGGGTGGAAACTCAGAAAAAATGTCTCTTGTTTTCCCTGACAAGTTGCCTCCGTCACACCCCCTGTCCCTTTCACTCTTGTCTGCTCAGCAGCACACCAGGAAAAGGGAGATAACTGATTCTCATCCCAGGCTCCTGAAAAGTGGAAGATGCTGCTGTTTTCTCCCTCTCTTCCACAGACAAGAGAGAAGATCTCAGGCTTTCCACTGCTTGCTCAAATGCTCTAACCAGTAGGTGTCTGTATACTGGCTTGCTTGCATTCTTCTCTTAAGCTGTACTGTCTGTGTCTGCTTTGCGCAGCAAGCAGAGTTACCCAATTCTACAGAAGGATCTTAAGCTCTCCCTTGCTTTCCCAACACTGAAGTATACCACCTCTCTTCCCTACAGGGCTATAGCAGAGATAAACAAGATAAACTAAAGAAAGAGACTGTACCCTGCATTAATTCTGCAATATGAAAGGAATAAATGTATCAAAACAAGAATATTGCACCTTCTTTTGTGACAGTTTTGTGCCTGTGTTTTGCTGAGCAACCAGACTGACAGTCAGGCTGAAGCACATCACAGCACAGAACTCCTCTTGCCCCAGGCCAGGGATGGGAATGATCTGATGTGGGGTTTTTTCTTATTCTGTCCACAAAGGCCAGCAGCGCCATCCACACTTTGCCACTCTTCCAATTTGTGGTCATATTCCAGCTCAGCTGATTTGCAAGACTTGAAAAGAATAGGTGGTGCAACTTGGAAATGTTCATTCCTCTTTGTGGTTCTTGCTAAGGCTCCACCAATGGTTAATAAATGGGGGCTAGGAGTAAACATTTGTAAGCAACAGCTATCCTGGGAATTGTTTTTGTCTGAGTGAATACTCACTCAAGTTACAACATGATCAAAACTCGTTGTGAGGAGAAACTTGCACATATGTATGATTCATATTGATAAAACCCTAAATCCTTTAGGCTTGGCAGCAGCAGCAGAAACGGTACAGGGGACAATACGGGAACTAAATCATGGAGCTAACAACCGAGGCACAAGGACTCTACGAAAGAAATACGACACAATTTAAATTTTAGGTAAAGTCTTTTCAGCCCAGCTATGGTTTCCTCTAAAAGCAAGATGTTGTATCCATCCAACCACAGGAAGAAGGCTTTGCTTCCACAGGGAGCAACTGCTAACCTCTTTTCAGTAGAAATGTCTAAGACGGATTGGACAACCTGGCAGACACTAGACGTAGCTTTGTAAGAGTTAGGCATATGCTATGTTCAGAGCTGACTTCAAAAACACCAGAACAAGTAATTATGAAACAAACAACAGGCTGGGGAACCCTGCAGGAATTTCTTTAAGAAAGACTCTCTAAGACATGGAAGAAACCTTGTCTGGTTTCAACAAGGCTGCAAGTTGGAGCTGACATTGCAAGAAAATATCAGACATTTGCACAAGAAGACAGAGAGAAGCTCTAGATAAGATGTTCTTTCGGCACATTAGAAATAGTTAAATGGTTCTTCCAAGTTAAGGGTAACTCAAAATTTTCAACAGAGAGTACTTGCATTTGTCTGTTCACCACATCAGAGAGCTGGCTTGGGCTGTGCTCAAGACTGGGATTTAGCATTTCTTAGTGCCCTTCCAGTTTCTGCCACAGACTGTCTGTGTGACTCTAGGCAAGTTGTTTTGCATTACTGTTTCATGGGTCTCCTTTCTGTAATCTCTCCTGGCCTGTCTGCTTAGATCAGAAGGGCTCTAGGCCAGAACATGCTTTTACTATGGGGATGTGTGGGACTGACCATGGTGAGACCCTGATCTTGATTAGAGCTAGTGGAATAATCATACATCCACCCAGAAAGCAAACAGCATGAGGCTTTTACCAAACAAAGGTGGAAGGCTTTCCATTAGAGTGAGCACTTTTTCATACCGCCCTCATCTCCTTAGATGTCCATCCTCTGAACCTATTCTAGTAACACTTTAGGGGAAATTATAATGTTTTGTGTTTGCACCAGCAGTTTTTCTTCATTGAAGCTTCAAAAGATTCTTCCCATAGGTGGGGCTTGACACTATTCTATCCATAACAGAAAAGAAAAACAAAAAGCCATAATCTCATTCTAAGTAGCCGAGATGGCAATTTTCAATAGTAACCCAGCAGCCACTAGTAACTTGGGCAGACGCTGATCTACCTGTACTCTGGAAGTCCTGAACTTGAGCAGTGCCCCACCTTTCTGGCTGTGGGTAACACTATACAAACACTGTCAAAACTTGAGGCAGTTTTTTTAAAACTTAGAAGGCTGAAAGTTAGTGGTGGAAACCAAGTTCTCCACCCCTCACCCCCCGACCCCCCCAACCCATTTTGCTGCCCGACACCAGCACTGTGCTGCTGTAACCAGCCATTTGGAGAATGACACTCCTATCACAGCAGAACCAGGCAACATCAGTTCTCCACTGAACGCTTCCCATGCACAACGCCTGCATCCCAGAATTACATTGCAGACATGATTTTAGGAGAGACTGTAGGCTGGAGAGCAAAAACTGGGGTGTAATTATTGAGGACCATTGGAAAGATGTGGAATGTGCAATAAAAAGAGCATTACCTCTTTTCCCGCTTTTTCGATCTCCACTGTCACTGTGCTGTGGTTCTTGTGCTCCTGGAACATGCAGAGGTAGCAGATGCACATCTGGTCTGTCTGACAAAACAGCTCCATGGTCTTCCCATGCACAGGGCATTTTCTTGCTTCAAAGTCCCTGATGGGGTCCAGGAGCTGGTGGTCCCGGAAAGCTGCTCCCTCCAGGTGGGGCTTGAGGTGCAGCTCGCAGAAGGAAGCCTGGCACACCAAGCAGGACTTCACGGCCTTTTGCTTGTTATCGATGCAGGAATCACACAGAACATCCTCAAGCTTCACCCTGGGCCGTGACCCAGCTGCTCTGTCAGGCTTGTTGAAGGTGGATCTTCTGAGGTCCCCTGTCTCCACCAAAGGGAGAGAAGTTTTCTTCAGGTCCCCCATCTGCCCCCCAGAGAACAATGACTTCCTCCCTTCCCCTTCACTAGGCAAGAAGCTCTTTTTGGAATCCAAGGAGAAGAGGGACTTTCTGAGATCGCCTTTCTCTGCAAAGGAGAGGGGTGGTCTCCTCATGTCTCCTATCTGTCCGCTGGCATATTGCATCTTCTTTGAATCTGCCGAATCCATGCTGAAGTAAGTTGATCTCTTCTCATCGGATGACTCCACAAACTGAATGATGGGCCTCTTCCAGTCACTGCCAGAGAATAGGGAGCTCTTGATTTGCCCAGTCTCCAAAGAAGGACTGCCAGTGCCCTTCATAGGTTCCTTCTCTCCTCCACCAGGGTTTGTGGTCTTCTTCGCTTCTTCTTCCTTTTTGGGGGCAGATGGACTCTTCACATCCTCTGGCTTCCCAGTGGTACCATTTGTCCTTGCTGCACTCCCCGTTTCCATCGTCTAAACAGGGTGAATGGCTTCACTGCACAGTCTCTCCTCCAGTTCCCGTCTCTCAGCCCTCTAGAAAATGGGTACGTCTGCCTGGTCTTTGTCTCAGCAAGAAATGATGGTGGAATGCAGGAAAGTTTCTGCCCAAGTGACACACCTGGGGCTCTTGTAAGGAGGAGGAGAGTGCCTGGATTATGCTAGGTAGACGCAGGGAGAAAGAAAGAACCAGACGTTAGGAGGGATCAGAAGCTACAGCTGTGCAGTTAATTATACAAGGCAGTCCACACCCAGGAACATTCTTGTCTAACCAGGTTTAGGAGGAAGGGCTGTATATATACATAGAAATGTGTTGGGGTTGTTTTTTTTTTTTTTTTTTTTAAATAATTTTCATTAGAATGTAGCAACCAGTTCGACTGCTTGTTTCAAAAATAATTTTGCTCGTTGTTGTAACCAGGAGCTGAGGTTACCTCCTTGCAGAGATGGGCAGGGTCGGAGAGACCATGAGATGTCGAAGATGGGTTTGTTAACTGGGTCATATGCACAAAAATAATTATGGCTGTAATTAAAATGAATGCCTAGAATAAAGCATTCTTAAACTGGGTTCCCCTGAGGGCTTACTGTATTCAGTAGGATAGGGAGGGAAAACATATGGATAATAGTGGGTTTAAAAGACCCTGTTATCTTTATTTTGATTTTGATGTTGGGTTTGTGCAAGGCCCATCCATCTAGTCCTGGACATAGCCCAATCATGTATCAGAAGAACACAGCTGACCTAAAGGAAAAATTGGCTAGTCCTATTTTTCCCACAGGCCATGTGATGTCCATTAATGTGACTAGAAGAATAAAATCCTCATTGCCTATTTCATTGCATGTTCTCACTGAGATAAGGGTCTTCTGTAGCTCTTCCTATTAACGTTCACTGAACTGAGAGTCATACCTGTAGCATACTTGGAAGAGGAAATATTTTACAGCTAGATGGCCAAAATATTTCTTGCAAGAAAAAAGAACAGAGAGTGTTAAAAATAGATCTGCCTGCAGTAGCTGTATTTCTGGGAAATGTTCAGCTTGTTGGAATCACGGACGATTTCAGAAGAAAAAGACCCTTTATAAGCACTGGTGAATTCCATCAACTTCAAAAGAAGGAAGTGGTCTTCTCGTATCTTATCTATTTAGCATAGATTATGCTCTGAATTTCAGTGAGATTTCTCTGAGATCAATGCCCAGACTATAAATGAACCATGGCTTAATTTAATTTTCACAGAATGCAATGGTTGTTTTGCTGGAGAATGTGATTTTTAGCCTGTTAAAAATTCTCATTAGAAATTCGTAACAAAATCCCAGTTTGACGTGTCTTAAGTAATGGAGAAAAATTCCAGGTCTGCATTTTGCAGCTCTTTTTTAGGTGTGGAGGAAATAGAGGTGCAGCCCAAACCAGGAACAGCATACATTTTGGGTCTGACATGAGAATGAGATGGCCAGGAAGTGCATGTCTTATGGATACAGTCTCTTTGGCTGTGCAAAATGAGAGAAAAGGAAATAATTTTTATTTCTTTTCTGAAATGCAGTTTGGACCCCTGGCTTATAGATCTACTATATACTACCCTCTTACTGCCTGTGTGTTGTTATGGCTCTCTATATATGAGAAATGATTCAATATACAGGGGTTTTTTTTGATAATAGTTGTTGGGAAAGGGCATGCCTTTTGCAGTAATTTCTAATGGACAGGTTTTTTATTAATAGGACCATAGTCTTTCGTGAGTCAGAAGTCATTCTTTGGCATAGAAAGGGCAATGCTATTTTTTAAAAACAAATCTCATAAAAGAAAGAGATTGAATGATGTATTTCTTTCTCCTTGGCTTCCTGGGCCAAGCTGATCTTTACAACATCAACAGTCCTATAGATCTCCAAGTAATTAAAAATACTGGAGGGTGGAGATGCCTGTTCTCACGTGTACAGAAAAGACTCAGCAGAGCTTTTCCAAGCAAGCACAAATACTCAAGAAACGAAAAACATCTATATGAAAGTGGTCTAACTTGGAAGAAAGTGGGATTTCTCTTTTCCTCACACTTTGTTAAGATTTTGGAGTACGTAAGGCAGTCAAAAGATTAAGGACTGATTTTTTTTCATCTTGGTTTTACTGTTGCAAATCTAGAGTAAAGGAGTTTAATCCAGCTATTCCAGGCAGATTTAGGAGTAACTGGGCTTGGGCAGAGGTTTATTATTGGTTCTCCTTCCACACAGAGGCAAATACAAGACAGGTACCTTTTCATAATTTCTGATGCCAGCCATACTGGTGAAGTATGGCTATGCTTGACAGGGAAGATATTGCAATGTCTATCATCTAATGCCACACCAGACTCTGTTGTCAGCCCTCATGACAGTTGGTGTTCCATAAAGCTGCAGGTTCAGCTTTGGCTTTTGAATGGCATCTGTCCTTGTTGTTTAATTTTGGAGCATCCTCAGCTTATAAATCTTCTGTGTCAGATGTGCACATACCAACTAATGGAGCCAAGTGCAAACTGGATTTCTTGAAAAGGAATCTGTTTGCTAGTAGTTTGGGCTGAACCTCCCTTGAGTCTGCAGAAGAAAGGCAGGATGTCACTTGCGTGTGCCTCAGGAAGGTTCCCCGCTGCTGCCAGTCACTTCTATGTAATGCCACTTCCAGGGGTCTCCTCTAAACCTCAGCTCACTCTCACAGCATCCCACATGCCTGGCATTAGTGCCTTGGGCACATCCTGCTTGCAGACACCTGTGAAACCATGGCAGGCCCATGGCAAGTGTCATCAGCAAGAGCTAAATGCATCCCCCCTGCTGCCCCATGTCCTGGGTCTGCAGCTGTGCCCACTCTTTTCCTCATCATCTCTCTGCACCTCATGACATGTCATCATGTCTTTTTTGTGCCAAAAAATTGTTTGCAGATGGGGTGCACCTCTCTCTTGGTATTTCTGGCCTTTCCTGGGAAACCTACTGTTTCATGAGTACTGTTCATACTCATCTGAAACTTGAGGTACAGACAGTCTTCTTGGTGCTCATAACCACCACCAGTGCTGGCTAATGGAATCCCAGGTGGACTACTGGAGTTAAAGGGCAGTTTGCTAGTTAAAGGGTAGTTTCTTAGACAATTTGTGCTTCAGTGCCCAACCATATTTAGAAGACTCGTGCACACACATGTATTTCAGGCAATTTAGGAGCCAAAGTAAAGTACAGACTGGATGTCTCTTTATTGCAGGCTTTATCTTTGCACCTCCCAGAAGGGTGGATCCCAATTTCTATAGCATGAGTTCACACTTGTGTAAGCATCATCTGTGCTTTTTGCACCAGCCATCCCTACATTTCCCGCAGAGGACAACTGTCTCCTATCTAGTGCACTGCGTCAAGCCAATCGCACAATATGTCCATGTCTATGCCTCTGACTCAGAGCATACACCCACGTTTGGCATCTGCAGTGCCTTTCATCTGAAAAACTCGGGGCGCTTTTCAAAGGTTCACAAATTAAACTTGACAACACCTTTGCAAAATAGGTCTGGGTTGCTAACCCCATGTAGCAATTAGGAAAACTGAGGCACATACCGTGGAACTGACTGAAAATTTTCAGCAAAGGTAAAACTTTTTTTCTGAAATAGTTATGCAGCCTTGCTGAGTCTCTTATTTTGCTGAGTCTCTTATTTTTTATGGTTGTGACCCCTCTAAATTCATGACTTTTTTTTAATATTCCATGATACTCTTGTTCTTGTTTTGAACTTCATTTTTTTTCATTGTATATACATCAGTAAGTTGGCTTGTACTGAAGTGTTTCTACAGTGCAATGTGCTGCACAAAAATATGCATGGGTAGGTACCTAAAAAACCATAAATTTTCCTAGGATGGAAAAAGTGAAAAATTGGGTCCATTTCAAACTAAACAGAATAGAAACAGTTAAGTCAACCCTGGGGCACTCCTTTAGACAGGCTCCGGAACAGAGTTTCAAACACCAGTGACCGATGAAGTCATGGAGAGTCATAGAGAATTAGATCAACCAGCTCATGATTCACTGGCCCCAGTTCTCACAACTCCAACCAAACTAGGAGCAGCGAACCTGTCTGCTAATTGCCTCCTCTGTGCTCTACCCACTAATCCACGCTCCCTTTCACATCCTACATATTTTCAGTCCTTTCTAATTTCTTGCACCTTCATATAAAACAAGTCCACAGCTCGGAAGATGTTGCTCTGAAATGCACACAGGCGGCTCCTGATACATGTAGAGCACAGAAGATCAGTCAATCGAGCGTGTAGACACCACTGAACAATGGCCACTTGTTACCCAGCTCCTCGTGTTAACAGCAGAGCAGGCAGAACAAGTTCAAGGCATCATGTCGCGTTCACATGTATCAGATTCATTCTGCAATGCATCCGGATAGATCTGTAGAGCCATCCTGGCAGAGGGGAAAAAACAATGTTGCAGGTGTGCTTAAAGCAGAGCTGCAAATACTCTCAGAACTGTGATTTATACGAGATAGACTCAATTTATATGACATAAACTTAAGTTCAGGTATTTGTGACAATTGGAGCCCACTGCCTCCATGTGATAACCATGGGGAATCTTAATTACTGGAACAAGTTACAGGTAGGATATAAATGGCTGTTGTGTAACAACGATACTCGTTGAGCGTGCAGAAGGAGGATGATTCACTGAAGGAGTGAGAGGGTGTGTGACTGGACAAGAGCATTTACTGGAGGATATGTGCTGCCTGCAGGAGGACCCCTTCCTAGTGGTTTTGCTGAGTTTTCATCTTTGAAAAGGCTGAAGGGGAAAATGACTACTCAGCATTAAATTCATGTGGAGGAGAGGAAAGGGAATACCAGCTAAAGAGGGAAATCTATTTGAATTAAAGGACAGTGCCAGTGCAAGATCAAATAGGGTAAATTTGTTCATTAAACAATATAGCTAGAAATTAGAAATGATTCCTAGACATTACAGGAGCAGAGTTCAGGGATGGCCTTTGAAACAGAGTCTTGGGCACCAAGATCCAAACTGGATTCACAATGAGCTTGTACAGTCATCAGCACATTGCATAACAGCGTATGGATGATATTGCACGCCTTCAATGTGCTTACAAGACTTGTTGCACCATGTTCATATTGTTTTTAATTAATTAATTAAGCCTGTGTTTCAAGGCTACTGCTGGTTGCCTGTAGAGGCCAGGAAGGAATTTTTTCCCCTCTTTGATGATTACCTTGGTTTCTGTGTCATTGGTTTTAAGTTTTTGTTTTCTTTTCCACCTCCTTTTCGTGCATTAGAGATTGGCACAACCTGAGATGGGGAAGTTGGGTGGAGCTGGTTGCACCTCTCAGGTGTCTGCTCAGCACTAAAACATGATCTCCAAATTTGGGATCAGGAATATTCTTTAATCACTGGAGGTTTTTTTACTTTCTGCTGTAGGATAGCATACTCTCTTTTGGGTTCTTTGAGCATGGTCTCTGGCAGTTTTCAAGTCAGCCTCAGTAACTGTGCAGATGTGATTTCGCGAATGGTTCCACATGCGAACTTGAGATTGTGGTTCTGTTCTTGTTCTGTTCCAACCCACTGATAATCTTCTGAAGTGCTCTGGGATCTTTGGAAGCAAAGCATACTAGAACAGGTAGATATCATTCATGTAAATTTAACAGTTTATATAATCTTATGGTTTGGGCGGCTGTAGAAGAAGTAATAAAATATTTCCTGATTTGCAGCTGGCAGAAATTAATTTATTGGTATCTGGATAGCTGCAGCAGATTCATTCCTTCCAGAAAAAGATTTGGTCCTAGAGTATAGGTGCTAGCATGGGTCTACAGCCCCCAGATCTCTTTTTGTACTCTTCTGCGAAGATGCTCTTTTTTATCTGATGCTTGGAAATTATAACTTTCAGCATAATTTGCTATTGCCCCAACAGCGGGTCAGGCCTAATTCTCTATAGGGTTGCATCTCAGCAAAATATGCCCTGCATCAAACTCCGCAGGTGAATGCCATCTCTATCTCATGCCTCAGGAAACTAAGGCCTGCAAAAGTTGAAAAACATTGGTTTTCCAGCAAACTAAAAGCAGAGACTGGAAATGCCCTAAGAGGGACTTTTGTGTCCCTGCTCCATTACTTAAAATCTTGTTTCCTCTCTGGCAGTTCCAGCAGCTGAGCTGCCGAGGAGGTTTCTGGCACAGATGGGAAAGGCTCCTAGGGCACATATGGGGTAGGGCTTCTGTGCCATCCTGTCCACCCTGAGCAGAGGGCCATTTTACCTCCCTCTGAAGAGCTGTGCTGATTGAGCTTGTCATACAGCTATCTGGGCTTCTAGACTGGGAGAGAGATGCGGGATGGAGCTCAGATTGGGGAAAGGTTGCGAGTACCACTGGTATGGATTTTATTTGCAGCGGGAGAGACTTGACAAGTCCACAGTGTCTGCTATGGGCAGATTTCACATTGCACAGCTGAGTCCGGAGGCTCTGTGCTAAATGAGCTGTAAGGAGCTCTGCATGTGGTGAGGGATGACCAAAGGTGGTTATAAGGAGCATCACTACTTGCTCTTCCTTAGTCTCTTTCTAAAGGTCATCTCCTTCTCTGCAATTCCCCCCTCCAAGTATCTGTGCTCCCCCATGTCAGTAGCTGCTGCCCAGCTACCCTGTCAGTGCATAGTCTCTGCCTTTGTGAGGTCAAGGTCCCAGCTTCCTGGTGAGGTCTGGCAGTGAAAACAAGTGAAGCTGATGGGACAACGTGTGACTCATGGTGCCAAGCCTGAAGGAGGCAGGTAGAGAGAAAGAGGGGAAACATAGATGGATAAAGAAGAGCAGAGCAAGGACAGACAGGGAAAGAAAAAAAAGGGACAGGGAGCTATTAATAGAGTCTCCCTAGGACACAAGCTGCTCTGAAATCCTCTGGATTTGGCAATATCAAGCCAAGCTTCCCTCCAGGCATGGAGAGCTGGTGCACAGAGGAGCACTCCTTGTCCTGGCCTGCCCTGAAGACAGAAACTGTGGCTCTGTCCCTCATGAGGCATACAGGCCCATGTGGCTACAGAGCAGCCCAGCATAGAATCATAGAATGGTTAGAGCTGGAAGGGAATCTTAAGGTCATCTGTTTCCAACCCCTTGCCATGGTTGACCCTCTGCCCTGAGAGCATGCTGCAGGTGGGATAGAGGAAGGAGTAGATGCTTCCTCCCCTTATACTGTGTTTGTTCATGGTCCTGCACCAGGTACTGGTAAGGTGCTGGGGCTGAGGGCAAGCCTGTGGGCATGTGAGATCATCTGTAGTTCTGGTCAGTGTCTTCCTCTCTCGGAACAAGTGCCATCTCCCCCAGATCTTTCTTCATCTCTTGCAAGAGCCTCAGTGTCTCATATGGGCTCTCTCTGCCAAAGGTTCAACCTCCTGAGGTGGGCCCCCCTGCAGGGAAGTTGCTTAGAGGGACAGGGAGACAGGGCTGGTCTGAGCAGTCCCACAGATATGGAGGAACCCCAGCAGGCAAGGTCTCAGCTGCCCAAGGCTTCTGCCCTGCACAGAAGCCTCAGTCGGAGGTTTTACCTGCACAAGGGCTGCTGCTCCAGCATGCCAGGAGACAGCTCAGCACCTGACCCTGATGGGCTTCCCTGCCTGCCTAGAGGCTTTAGGGGAGGTGGTGGGTGGGCCCCTGTCTGTGTCATTGTGGGGTTCCTGGAAATCAGAGTGCAGGACTGGGAGGGGAAGCCTGAGGAATGAGGCCACCACGCACAGCAAACAACTGTGAGCTCAGCTCTTGTGCCTGGTTGTTCAGAGGAATTCTTGCTCTGTAAAGCCCCTGGGAAGTTAAACGGGAAAACATGTTGAAACAAGGACGCTTATTCACTCTGACTGAGCAAGACAAATATCCAGTGTGTGCGCATGCATGCGTCTCGATTTACTCCCTCTTCCCTTCGCCCAGAAATACAGAAGAAATGAATAGGACAGCAGGAGAAAAATGTGCTAAGAGGTGAAGGGGAGAGACAGAGAGGAGGGAAAACACTGAGAAAAGAAAGAAAAAGGAGAAAATAAATAAATAAAAAACCCAGAATAATTCTGTGAGTGTAAATATAAAGCCTAGATAGGAGAGTGAACTTGGGGCCTGAGCCTCCCTTATGGACTGTCATAAATACAGGGTAACTTGGCAGAAGCTGAGGCAGGGCGAGGGTCAAGACCAGACCTCGAGGAGGGTTAGCATCTGCCACTCTTACTCATCAGGAGCAGCACTCTGTTGCATGCCTTGCCTGGGCTTGCTCGCCCTTGGTCAGCATTATCCCTGTGCAGCCAAATCCCACCCTCTGGTTTTAGGGTGGTGGCAGCTGCCTGGGAAACAACTGTGTCATGCCATCCCCTTCTCCCGCTGAAAACAACAGGATCAGCAAGCTGCAGAGAAGGACAGCAAGGCTGCTTCACTTTGGGCAGCAGCACAGAGCCTGTATTTTGGTTGCTGGCGTTCAGGTGGAGGTGGGAGCAGGGGGCAGGCAGTCCTTGGCACAGCTTGTCTTCCCAGATCCCTTATCCGCTCCTGTCAGGGGCTGCTCCATGTCTGGGGCTTGGGAAGGGATCTGCAATTCAGCAGGAACATGTGGACACCGGCCCCGGCTTGCAGAAATGGGAGTGAAATTTGGCATCCAAGGAGAGCCCTGTCTGATGGAAAATGTCTGATGTTTGCCTTGGAAAGGATCTGGGGACAGGCTGATTGCAGTAGCTCTTACGCCACTGGTGCTGAGCTCACAGTCCTTCGGCACCTGTTTATGCCTTCTCCCAAGCCCTGCTGCTAAATGGCAGGAGCTCACACTTCGCCTCTCATCCTGCTATTGCCGCTCTCTGTCCTCGCTCCTGCCTCTTCCCAGGATCATCCTGACCAGCACCCTCAATCCCCCTCATACCTCCCTGTAACTGGCCTCCATCTTCCTGCCAACCCCATTGGGGCCTCTTTGTCTCGCTCCTCCAAGGGCCTGGTTGCAGAAAAAGCTGTTGCCTTCTCCACTCCCACCCAACAGAACTAACCGAAGAAGGGTTCTCCACCTCAAGAAACCCCCACAGCAGGACTTAACTCAAGGTCAGGGGAGAGAATGGACTTCTTGGCAACCCAAGGCATGGCCACCCACTGCATCCTTGTCCATGGGTGCTTACCTGTCCATCCCATCCTCTCACATTCCCCCCCCAGGGCAGGGCTTTCTGTGTGGCTAGTGTATGGAGCTGTCCTCCGGACTCAGTGGCAGCTCTGTCACTTATGTGGTGAGTTAAGTGCCCATAATAAGGTGCAGGGTGGCAGAGTGGATACTGGCAGCAGCAGCAAGGGGCACAGCCCGAGGCCAGGAATCTGCCATGCTCCCTGTGTGCCAGCCAGCTCTGTCACTACAGCCGCCTGCTGGCCCTGCAGAACAGGACATCAGGTTGGGTTGGAGAACTCTTTTGCAGCTGCATGTGAGCTCTGGAAAGCGTCCAGCACCCGGAGGGATCAAAAGCCTCATGGCATTCCTGGCCCCTCACCTCGCTGCCTCCTGGCAGAGCCTGCTCCTCCAGCAGTGAGCTAGGATTTGGCCTCCTCGTTGGTGGTATAGTTGTGAAAGAGGGTAAAATAATGGGGGAGATTCCCAGGCAGCCCTGGTGTGCTGGCACTGCAGTTCTGCAGGCCGCAGGAATGCCAGGGAGTGGAGAAGGGATACTGCTCCTTGTGCATGGGCAGGGAACACCTGGAGTCTGAGCAACTCAGCGAGCCGTCCCTGCTGGCTCTGGTTGGCTCCGCGCATGCACTGTAAAGGCTGCTGGCCTTTAATTACATTTAAGTTTGAGGCTCCGTCAAGTCCAAACGCAGCCTCATGTAGCGTCATGGGGCTGGCTGGCACCCAGAAAGGAAAGCCAAGGGAGTGGAGGAAGATTGGGTGAGAAAGCTGCAGGCCTGGGGCAGCTGCATCTCTCTCCTGATGCAGGAAAGGGCACGCTCACCCCTCGCCTCTCGCTCCCTGCACCAATGGCCCTGCCTTCTGGGCTGGCTGGGACAGCATTTTGGGGCAAGTTCCCCATGTCCAGGGAGGACACATTGCCACCCAGGGCCACCTCTGCCACTACAGGAGAGGGAGGGGGCAGCAGGGGGTTGCCCTCACCCACTTGCTTGTACCTGCCCTGGAGACCTTGGCCCTGTGGCAGAAGGAAGGGGCAAGAGGCAGCATGTACGTGTGGACACACACGAAGGGACATCCTCACTCATGCTGAGGAGAGCACACAACGTTTACCACCCAGCTGAAGAGCAGCTGATTTGTAAAAAAGGATGTTTCTGATGGGTGAAGGTCTGTTGGGGATTGCTGGAAGGTTCTCACGTCTCTCACTCGAGTCCTCCTTCTGTGCTTGGTGTTCACATCTTGCCTTCCCTTGCAGCAAGGGAAAATGAGACAGTGACTGCTGAGGTCCCTCCCTCGACTTTTAGTGAGTTTTTTACAGAGAAGGGCTCTCTGAGTATCCCAATGGTGGGGGGAGACCCCAGGCTAGCCGGTGCAACCGTACTGGTCACCCAAATCTCCCCCTCCCCTATGCCTCCCCCAGCATCCTCTGGCCCACTCCAGCTCTCCTTATCCTGCTGGTCCCCTGCCCTGTGCTGGCGGGATGTGGAAGTCCATCTTGGGAGTACATAGGAGGTGCTTACTCCTCCTCTCTGACCTCTGACCTTCTGCATCCATATACCCACACACTGGGTATATTGATGTAGAATGGGTATATGGTATATGGGTATATGGGTTCAAATACTCTCTCACACAACCTGCTTGTGTGAGGAGGATGCCACAGGTGCTGAGCCCCACTTTTCCCCTCCATGCTGTGGGACCGGGCAATTTCCTTGGCTCTGGGGCTTGTGTACGAGCACTAAAGATGGAGAGGGGAGCTGAGAGAGAGGCGGTCCCTCGGCCCCGCTGCTCCCAAACCCCGGTGAGCGATGGTGCGAGCATCCTTAGGGCAGCCCGCCCGTCTCGCTACTGCGGGGCGAGGGCAGCCCGACACGGCTCTCCAGCCACTAGGTGTCCTCGGCGGCCCGCACACGGGTATCGGGAGCCCCGCGGGGAAAGGGGCTTCCAAAAAGGTGGGCATGCTGGAAAATCCCCCGCCGGAGAGGTCAGGCCAGACCCCTTCCTGGGGGGATGAGCAGGGGTAGGGGAATGGTGTTATCTCAAGATCCCATCTTTGGCGACGGGGTGGATGCTTGGACTTGCCCAGGTCTGCATCCCGGCGGGATGGCTCGGTCCCTGGTATCCTTGGAGGTGTTGGTGGGAGGGAGGATGAAGATCGGGGACGGAGGACAGGGCTGGAGCTTCACTAAGGATAATCTTCCTGTATTTTTTTGTGCTCTGCTAGGAAGGTAAATCCACTGCCAGTGAAATGCAGCTAGACTGGGGGTGCAGAAGAGTTGCTGAGCCTGGCCCTGAAGGACAGAAGCAGCAAAGGAAATCAGCCTGTGTTGGGGCCAGCTCCCCCCTTGCACTGCTCCCCTGGTCAATGCCTCACCTGCAGGGACCCAAGCGGGGCTGCTGGGGTGAGTGCTTTTGTGATTAATTGTAAGAAGGTACCAAGAGCTCCTTGGAGGTTTGCCAGTACCTCCTCTTCTCCTACTCCCTGCTGAAATGCTCCAGATGATGGGAAAGGATAGTTAGTTTTATAGCAAGGAAAACACACCAGCTTCCTTGGAGGGGGAGAAAAGCATGATACAGGAAATCTCAGCTCTACCAGACTTGCTTTTCTGTCCTAGAAAGACCTTATCCTGAAGCGGCCTGAAATAAATGCTTAAAAGTAAATGCAGTTGTCTCTATAGGGTGCCAGCAGGGTATTTCCCAAACGCCTTGCAGAATACAGCTAGCAGCTTCTCCATCAACATATTCCCCACTCGTTCAAGTCAGCTAGTTCCTGCACTATCTTATCAGCGCACTCATTATACCCTCAGAAACACAGTGTAAACATCTCTAGCAAACTGCTCTTGATGACAATATCCTTGCCAAATAAGCCACTTCCCTGCTTGAGTGATGGTTATGAGAGAGGATTTTTGTAACTGCTGCTGTTTGAACAAGTGAGAAGTAAATACAGCTCCGTTTCTGGGAGCACACACGTGCACCTGCTCTGCGGAGTTTCATCACAGGCAGAGGTAGGAAAGTGTCTGTGGGAACTGCTCATTAAAATACTGGCAGCTCATCACTACTGCTTTGTTCAGTTTCTAACCTGGAATTTGGCTGAGGGAGGAAGATAACACTGGCAGAAGCTGCCAAGGGAACTTTTATAGTCCAGGCTGTCAGACGGTTGGTTTTACATCTTATTCCAAAAGATGGCACCTCCACTGGCACAGCATCTCTCATCAAGCGCGTCAGGGTACTGACATAGGCTGTGTTGGGAAGAGATTAGTTGTATTGGGGTGACAAAATTGCAACGCTGCTGCTGGGCACCACTCAAGGAGCAGAGTACTGCTGTGCTAAGCAGCAGGAAGATGCCAGACCACTTGCCAGCTTGAGCCCCTGCCTGTCTCTGCTTTCATATACCTGCCATGGCTCCTGTGGGATTTAAAGCAGTCCTTGGGCTGCTCTACTTCCCAACAGGTAGTCCCCCTGTTGGGGATTTCAAGTGCTTCCTGTGTTCTTCATCATTTTAGCTCAAACACAGCCTAAGAAAGCCCTTTCAGCTTTCCCTGATGTTTACTCCTCCACTGAGTGACCCAGCCTTCCCCGTCTGAGCCTGCACGATCTGGCAGGAGCCAAGCCCTTGGCTGCATTGGCTCTCCTATTCAAAGAGAGAAGGAGAAAGGATGGGGAAAAGGGTGAAAAAACAGAAGAAAATTAGTCTCCCAGCTGGTAACAGAGCTTCTGTGCACTGATTCCAGAAGCCTGTCCAATTTCTTCCATTACAAGGCTTTGTTGCAGACCCTCACAGATTGCTTTGAGCAGTGTTCCTCTCCGGGAACCCTGTGCTAATTCCTCCCGTGGTCTGGGCTGGGATGGCTTTCTCAGACGGACACATTCCCACCCCATTCTGCCTGTGTCTCTCTCTTCTCCCAGCTCAAGATTTCACAAAGATGTAGTCTTTCTCTTCCCTTCCCCATGTAAATAACACCACATATGGCCAGGAGTGGTGTGTTCAGCCAGCAGGACTCTTCCTGACAGGAGCCAGTGCTAAACTGAGCAAAGACTATGGTTAAGGAGCCTGGCCTGATGCCCACCCTAGCAGGCTGAAGTCATGCTTTAAAGATCAGGGAGGGGGCAGGAACATCAGGAAGATTTTTAGAGAGGAACTCAAATACAGATTAAAGAAAGAGAAAAGAAAATCCCCATGGTATTCTGTATTGATTGCTCTGGTTTGTATCTTGCAGTGAGGTAATGAAAGTGAGGCAAATTCCTGTACTGCTTCTTGACCCCTACCACAGGGTAGAGCAAGGCATTGGTTATATAGCATGGTTTGTACTATTGGTGGTTGAGGTACCATCCTTGGAGGTGTTCAAAAGACAGGTTGACATGGTGCTGGGAGATATGGTTTAGTGATGGTGTTGCATTTTGTTTGTTGTGTGGGTGTTTATTTTTGTTAGAGTTAGGTTGCTGGTTGGACAAGATGATCTTGAAGGTCCCTTCCAACCTAGAAGATTCTATGATTCTATGATTGCTCTGTGTCTGTGTTAGCTCTATATCTAGTAGTTGCTATTATGGTGACTGAGAAGAAGGTCTAACAGAAACTGAGATCTAAGTATACACCCTTGGGTTTTAACTCTGCTTCTTGGAGGAGGAGGAATTAGAAGCGAAAGAGAAGCTGAAGCCTTGTCCATTCTGTGCTGAATCCCAGTTTCAGCCAATGCCTAGTTCAGGGAACTGCATTTCATCATTTCACCATTTGCAGCATGCCCTGCTTTCTGGGCAGAGGATGTATTGCACCATGCAATGCAAGGTCTGTCTGATGAGGTGCAGAAACAGCAGGCTAGCTGGAAACCTTTCTCCGAGATGAGAGCTGAAATAACTCTGTACCGTTCCCTGAGGGTATATACAGTAGAAGGGGCAATACAGAGCTTTAGAGTAAGAATCCTCCAAGTCTTGACATGCCATAAAAGGAATCTATTAGACTTAAGATTGGTGGGGAAAGAAAGACAGGCTGGTCCTGGCATTGGGCGGTGGGTGGGGTGTGGGTTGTTGGTGCTGTAGATTTCCAGGGTCAGACATGGGTCTGGAACATGGACAGAGAGTCCTGCATAATTATTCACCTGATACAGACTGAGAAAATGTGTTCTTATTCAGGGAGTGAAAGTCTCTTTTTAGCATGAAAAAATCAACGTTACCAATAACACTAAGAAATACATTCTGGCATGTGATAGTGGGTGAATTTCTTCACCAGTGTTCACTGAACCAGTGAGGAAATGTATTGTTGCCCTGGACTGGGTTTTGATAAGCGATGAGGGCACCGTACTGAGAAAGTAACCTTGCATTCAAAGATTAACTGCTGATTCAATTAAAATGAAATGGAAAGACAAACAAAGCCGCTAAATAAGGCTCTTGATTTCCAATAGGCAAATCTTTGTTGGCTAAGAGAAATCCACAGGAATGAAAATTGGACTCAGGAGCTCAGAGGAGGCTTGCGATTTTTCTAAGTCAAAAAAACAAAGTTCAAAATGTTTGAGAGGTGAGGGGTGGGGATTCCTTCCAAGGCAGGTTTCCAGTTCTAGCTAGATGAATAACCACCTCAAAAGGATGCTAACAGTAATCAGAATGCCTGCAAGGGATGGAGAAACAAGTCAGATCAGCAGAGAAAGCAGCAGCTTAGAGGTCGGTGTGTGGAGGAATCAATGAGAACTGTCAAAAGCCAAGATGACTAACCTCGCAATGGGTGTTAAAATAACCAACCCTAAGTTCTTTGGGTGCAGAGAACAAAAAGAGCAAGGAAGGAAGGAAGGAAGAAATGGTGATGCTTTGCAGTCAGCACTGGGTAGAGATTAAGGCAGGTCTAAATATTGCCTCAGAAGGACTAAATGTGGGGCAAGTGAAGACAAAGGTATTAAAAGGGAAACTGCCAAGTTCCTGGTAGAGACAAAACTCAGAGCTTGCTTTCTGGTGGGGGAGATTTAGGGAAATACCTTCTGCCCTCTGCTTCTAAAAGAGGAGGAAACCACAGATCCCTCATCACAATTTTTAACGAGTCTGTGTCATCTGAGTATTACTACAGGACCAGAACACCTAATTCAATATTTATAATTAAAAAGTGGAAGGGGTGGGGAGAGGTTATCGTAGATGACTGCAGGAATTGGACCTCACTCCTCGGCAGGAGATGTCAGAGAAACTTTTGCAGGAGAGAAGTGTTAAGGCTACATATAAATGGAAAATGAAATTACTTGTGGCTGCCTACTAGGGACTAGTTGTTTTTCTATTTAACTAGTTGTTTTTCTTTTCTAAAATAATTCAGCTTGTAGATAGAGCTTGGGGGGGGAAAGCTTCTCTAGCTTGCTTTAGGATGAAGCCTGAGCTATTTTGAGGAAGGGAGTGTGTGATAGTTTCTCCTAGTGCTACTCTGGTAGATCCTTTCCTGTTCCCGAAGGAGGAGACAGGGCTTCTGAGAAATACTGCTGATGATCAGTTTATGTGCGTGCTGTGCTGGGAGTGGTGGACATAGAGGTGCTTTACCCTGTGGTTGAACCCCACAGGTTCCCAGCTGAGGCACCAGGGAGTTTGCTGTGCAGCCCATTTCTCCAGGGGTGCCCTGGCTACCTTGTCCACAGCATGGGGGGGGCCCACCAGGCTCACCAATGCACTTCAGTGGCTGGGGTGCTCCCTAATTGCACAGAGAGAGTCCTCTTAGCTCTCCCACCGCCGGGCTGCATGGCCATGGGCATGCTGTGACCCTGTCCCTGCGATTGCAGTGCGAAGGCAAAGGAGGCTAGAGAGTTGTAGTCTCCCTGCTGTTATTTCCTACCCCAGTATTCAGGTCTCTTCCTCCACTTCACTACACGCTCCCTCTCTCTCTCTCTGCCCTCATAACTCCCAGTAACCCAAGTCTGTCCTTCCCCTTTTCCTTACTTTCTCTCTTCTTGCTCAGGCATGTTCCTGAGCACGCCAGAAGTCAGCATTGCTTCAGGAGGGAGCCCCTCATGCTCTCAGCAGTGACAGAAGAGGAGAGGAGAGGAGCCAGCTGGCAAGGAAAGGAACCCAAGAGAGGGAGAGGTGGAAGGAAAACGGAGAAGACATGATGAGAGGAGTAGAGGAAAAGTTAAGAAAAAGGAGAGAGAAAACATTTCTTGCTCTTATTTGTGGGAAATCTCTCTGCTGTCCGTTAGCAAATTTCTCCTGGTTTTGCAGCAGCTGCAGCCTCGAGCTACAGCCTGGAAGCAGGGGAAGATGAAAGAAAAGGAAGAGGTGGGAGAGGGCCCGAGCCTTGCTAAACCAGTGGGATGTGAAACCCGCAGAACTAACTGGCTGTCAGCGCTTTCTTACTGCTCCCTGCCACTTTCCTGGCAGTAGTTCTAAGCCCAGCAGCGGGGTGAGCTTGCAGAATAAGGAAGGGGCTGCAGAGAAGCAGCATGGAAAGTGATGGGGATGGGAAGGAGGGAAAGGGCGATGGGGGAATGGGAGGGGAACTGTGCTGCCAGCAGTTTCCTGCAAGTCCTGCAGGCACCTCAGGGTACAGCAGTGGCCAAGGATTACAGAGGACTCCCTCAGGGCCTTTCTTTGCCAGTCAGGAGTTTCTCCAGGGCTTGCCTGGTACAGACAAAAGCTTCCTCTCACTGCTCTGTCTGGCAGGGAGCAGCTCAACTGCTGCCTGCTTTACCTCTTGGCACGGGAGGAGCAGATGGGAAGATATTCTAGCTCAATTGGAAGAGTCTGTTTGGAGTTTGGCGGGGTTTTTTTGGTTTTTGGGTTTTTTTTTAAAGTCACAGTTAATGTCTCTAATACTAAGCTGGGCTGCTCATAATTCTCCTCAAATCTTGCACTGAGCAGGCCCGCTCCTGCTCTGGCTGAGGGTAGACGTTCAAAGTGCTCCTGCAGGGCAGGGGAGGGGGTTGGCAGCTGATTGCTTCATCATCTCTTTCAAAGCTGTTTACTGACCTTATAGCTCTACCCTCTCTGCTGTCCATCCTGGACTGTGGCCTCTACCTTACTTGCACCCCTGTGAGTCACTTCCTCAGTCAGTTTAAGGATGTTTTTGTGGGGGAGAGCACACCTGCCTTCTCTCCAGATGCTCTATATGGGCCCTAATGCCAAAACCCAACCAGGTCGGTCCCACCCATCCTCAGAGGGGCTGCAAATACTCACCCCCAGCTCTCAGAGAGGAAGCATTCCCTATATACCAGGCAGGGACATAAGGTGTTATACCAGCCGACAAGCCCTGCCTGCCAGGATTAATCATTACACCGAATGTAATGCTTCCACTAAGCCCTGAAACCGCGTTGCCTCTCTGAAAACTCGAGTGACTTCGGTGACAAGCTAGGCAAGACCTGTCCTACCCTTTGCTGTCCTGCCCTCGAGTGGTCCCTCGCAGCATCACGAGGAAGGTGTTTGCCATCACACGGTGCATTTAATGGCAGCAGGAACAATGCCAGCGGTGCCAAAGGTTCCCCCCTCATCCCGCCGGCAGTGTTTGCCGGTGCCTGGCAGGAGGCAGCCAGCCTGGCTTGGGACCTGGGCTCCTTATCGCTACCAGCACATGCCACAGCAGAGCAACCCAACATGGGGAGGCTGCAGAGCTGCGATAGCCTGAGTGCGTGCCCACTGCGTCGTGTCTGCCTCCCAGCGCCCCTGTCCCCCTGAACTCTTCTGCAAGGGTCCAGGCTGCCTGGCATCTTCTGCTTCACAGCTCGTGGCTTTGGTGGCGCGGGGATGTTTTGCTCAAAGGCAGGGAACAGGACTGGGTCTGTTTGGAGCTTGTGTTTTGAACGGGGGCCCCCCCTCTTTCTGACCCCACCTCCTTTCCCCTTTTACGAGAAGCTGGCCTCTTTCAACTGACAGCAGGGCTTTCCTGCCAGGCTTGTTAGCTTTAGCTGGAACAATTTCCTTTGAACTCAGCTTGAATTAACATCTCCATGGCAATAGGATCAGGGCTTTGTCTCTTGCAGCCTACCCTTCACCCTCAACAAGAGGTTCTAGCAGGAGGTGGGAAGGGAACAGTGGCCACCCTGGCCGACACCATCACCTCTTCCGGGGGGAAAGCAGAAGCGTTTGCTGGGAGGACAACGTGAGGATGATTCTACTGCTCGTAACTTCCCTAGAGGAGGCGAGGATTGGGGAAGCTGCATCAGATGCTGGCAGGTCCTTGCTCAGTTTAGATTAACTTGCTGCATAATATGCCAGTGAGTGACTGTATGTGTTGGGGGTAAAAGGAAAGCAGCGTGTTTCACATCACCATAAACAATCACAAACAGTTCCGCTGCAACTGAATTTCTGTGGTGCTGAGTCAATGCAGTGGAAGGAAAACAGTGCTCCTGCTTTATCCAAACTCAGTGTTTTCCCTTCTGCTCCGTGTTGTCACCCCATCTCTCCTACATCCACCCAGCTCCCCACCTCCATCTCTGCCCTGTCTGCTCCTTTATGGCTTAGGCCTCTGCTGCTGCCAGACCCAGTATGGGGTCTCTCTCCTATACTCTCGCTAGGTTATGCGATGCACAAAGCATGTCATACCATAATACCTCCTCTCCCCTGCACTACGAAAAGGCCACATGCGAGTCAGTGACCATCTGCCTGTCTGCTCATCAGCTGCTCCTCCTTGTTCCTCCCCTAACTATACATTACCCCCAGCCCTAGCAACCCGAGCACCAGATAAAGGGACATTTTATTCCCTCCCCGTCTCACTCCTACTCCCAGCCCTGGCCCACGTGGGTCCGTCTGTTTGGCAGTAGTGGGCTCTCACTAACAATATGGGTTTTTTCCTCTTGTAGAATGAGAGGCTGGTTTTATGGCCAAGTCTGTAGGTGGGAAAAAAAAGAGTCCTTTTCCTTTGAATGCTGGGTAAATTCTTTGGGAGCTGCCTCAGGGAAATCCAATCTATGTTCCTTCTTTTGGGGGGCGGAACAGGGGGAGATGCAAACACTGCAGCAACCAGTTTTCTTTCTCCTGCTCCTTTTCTTCGTTTGGTTCCCTGCTGCTAGATAACCTGGGAAAGGCCATGCTCTTCCTGCTTCTGACATCCTGGGATGGGCTGTAGATATCTGGACAGGGCAGGGAAGCCCCAAATGGATGCTGTGTGGCCAGAAGGGTTTTCCTGGGTGTTACAGTGAAGTCAAGGTCATGGCTGCTGTGGTCCTCCAAGAGCTCAGGGAGCAGAACAAAGTCCTTTCCAATGTGACATGCTGTGGGGGTTCAGCTGGGGACGTGGGGAAAGGAGTGCAGGGACAATACCACAAGGCTCAGAGCTCTCAACTCAGGCTTTGCGAGGCAGTTGTGCTTGTTTGATTTCCTTTTCTACCTCCTTTTTCCTCCCACAGAACTTTTTCTCCCTCCTCCAATGGGGTTACTGCAGCTGGATCACAGCAGGCAGTTTTCATTCTCTGTTAATGAGAAACTCCTGCACTTTGTCCCTTGAAATGGAGCCACGTTCACCACGTGATTGTGGGGAAGGGCTCCAGCTAAGGTTACGGCAAGTAAGAGAAGCGAAGGGATAAGCTACCTCCCCTCGTACACATTGTTCCTGTGCTAGGGGCTGAGCCGGGTGGTGGGAAGGCACCAGCTGAAAGCCAGTTGCTGGGGGAATCAAAGCCTGTCTGTCCTCACCCTGCTGACCCCATGCTGACTCAACGGGCTGTCTGGATCTCTTCATACCAGCAGTTTATCCCCCTACACTTCCCACCTCCTCCATCTCCATCCTCAGCTGTGATTAGCACGCAAGAGCCTACATGCATGTACCATCCTCCAGGCTCCTGTAACCGTGACTCACAAACTAGTGGGATGGTTTCCTGGAGCTGGAAATTAGGGGTCATTCTTCATCTCCTGGTACAGCTCGGTTAGCCCAGTCCCACAGGAGCAGCTTTTGGTCAGTGCCAGAGAAACCCACAGCATTGGTCAGCTGTGGCAGACCCTCCAGCTGCTTCCTTGGGGGTTTCACGAAGAAGGAAAGTGAAATAATCTTTTCTGAAACCCAGTCTTTGCTCCCAGTGGTGCCACAAATCTGCTTGGCATCACTGGGGGTGCAGCCTTCCACAGTAATCCAGCCCCCTGTTGCAAAAGCATTTTCTGAGCACCCCATCAGGGTACAGCATGTGCTTCGTGAGCTTCTGTTCTTAACAGGCAGAGCACAAAGTGCCAGGCTCTGCCTCCCTCCTGCTGTGGTTAGTGCCTCTTATCTCAAGCAGAAGCTATCTATTTTCTTGCTAATACAGACAAGAGTGCCCTGACCCTTTTGTGGCTCCATCCCAGCCAGGGATTCTTGTTCTTTTGCAATCCTGCCCCACGAACTGTGAAGGGAATATAATGTGATTTCTCCTGCAGCGCTAAGAGCCGCTCAATTAATTCTGGGCTGCAGGCTTCCTTGCGGCAGCGCCCTGCAAACAGCATGAGGCATCCTCTCAAGCCTGGCACTCTTTGGTGACTCGTGGGCTGCCCAGCCTTGAAGTGGTTGGCAGGGCAGCTGCGAGCAGGACCATCTTGTTTTGTCCTTAGCCAAGCTCTGAGCATCACGCCAAAGTGCCCTGGGCACGTGAAGGGGACTTCCCAGTCTTCCCTCTGGTGGCTCTGTCTTACTCCAACTTTCATGCCCCCTTTCTGTGTTACTTCATGCTTCTCTGCTTCCATGAATCGCTATCTAATAGCGGACTCTGGTTTTACTCCACAACATGACTGAAAGATACATCCCAACCCTGGAGTAAGAGCTTGAGCCAAACCTCTTTAGATTTTGGGGTATTTGAAATTCAGAGCCTGGCTCTTTCACAAGGGAGGGTTGGGAGCTCTGGGATTTGGGACCAGGTAGCTTCTCAAAAGACGCTGCTGATTTCTCCCACATGCCACAGAAAAAGGAAGGCACGAACATCTTGCCTTTGGTGTATTGGAGAGAAGAAAAAAAACTTCCTTGTTCCGAAGGCTTCTCAGCATTCCTGTTTTCCCCACCTTCTTAATAGGGGGGCGAATTGGGGAAGGCAAAGCAACAAGAAACTCTCCGACAGCTGTGATTTTTCACCAGAATCTGAGAAACTGTCTGAGTTTGGCAGCTGCACTTAGAGCTAGGTCATTAAAATGACACAGCAACTCGGCTGGGCTGTAGGGAAAGAGCTTCCCAGCCTGGGGGGCCCTCTGGAAGCAGGGGTGGGGGAAGCCCCTGCTCTGAAATAACTGGGGGAGGGACAAAACCGGAAAAGGACCTTGGAAAGACCTCCTAGAGAGATGGAAAATATTCTTCTAAAGTCCTGGTACTGTGCCCAGCTGGTGAGGTGCTGGGGATTTTAGCCACTGGTGTGGGAGCAGGAGGGTGGGGGTGTAAAGGGTTACCTGGAAGCATTGGGTTTCCTTCGCTGGCCTTGTGCTTCTCACGCTTTATCAGTCCACCAGCAGTGCTGGGACTGAGGCCAGGCAAGGAAGAGATTTTTTTTTTTTTTTTTTTTCCTCCATCCCCCAAACGCCACATCAGCAGCAAGCTGCAGGATGACCTCAATGAGGAACAGATTGTCCCTTGGCCTGCCTCCATCACACTGCCTTCAGGGACATCAGGCAGGAGGACCTTGAGCTAGGAATTCAGCTAGGAAGACAGAGACGAAGGGAGGGTGGACTGTTTCCAGGCGCCACGTGTCAGGATAACAGCACCCAGGAGCTGGAGCCAAAGCAGCAGCAAGGCCTGGGTGCTGCAGGAGGGACTGCAGGAACTGGCATAGAGGGGTTTCCTTTCCATCATCTCTAGTTTGATGTCTTGTTGGCAGCATCCAACAAAGATTTACAAGGGTTAGTCAAGAGCTGTGACCAATTGGTGATGCTAGCACCATGACCTGGACCTGAGCTAGCTCTATGTCTCCCTCTCCTCCACTGAATCCCTCAGCCTGGGGTGAAAGCTACGGGTTTCACTTCAGAAATTACACCCCTCCTGGGCACTGACAAGCTTGCAGCCCTCCCTGAGAGGAAGGAACAGAAATGTTCTTCTTCATCTGTCCTTCCCAAGCAGACATGGAGCAGCTCCTCGCCCCCATGTAAGGTAGAGCAGCCTCTGTGTTGCCCTCACACTCAACCATCGTGTCCTTCCCGGCTCAGAGATGAATAGTGTGGCAGCCCTGTCCCTTGCCATGCTGGGCTGGGAGCAGGGTGACTGCAGAGCCCTTTCACCACAAACAGCACAAGCTGTGCAGGCAGAAGGTGTCACCCAAAGGAGGTCCCCACTCTTTTAAAGGTGATAGATAGGACTGCCAGACTCCCTGTTGTGGCCAAGGTCCTCTGTACACCTTTCTTTTTTTTTTTTTTTACTGTATCTCTCACTTCTGAGTTGAAGAGGTGCCTGCATAAGCTGTGCTACTCTGACTCCCAGAGCCAGACACCACCCCAGGTTCTTCACAGGAATAGACTCCAGGCTTGGATGTTTTAACTAGTCTGCTCTAGATTCATCAAGCCTGGATTTTGAGTTTTGATTTAATTTCTTGACAGACTAACAACCTTCTTGGCTTTAATCTTCTTGATAAGATTCCAACTTCAGGTTGGATAATCATTCCATCACTTACTACATTTATTGCAGCAAAACCTGGGCTTCTCAGGTAAGTGCCAGGATGTCACTGGCCAAGTACTGTCAACAGGCAGCACAAAGACAGAGCCTCAACCCCAAAAATGCTTGACCACAACAAAAATCTTACTTATCCTTCTTCAAACATCACTGCAACCCCTTTATCTTGCTTCAATAATCAGTGATGTTCCCTAGCCTAAATTGGTCCCTATCATTATGCTTGGTTATCATATACTTTTTCATGTATCCACATATGGCACTGAGGTGCTTTTTCTCTGTCTCAGGCTGGTCTGGCCAGCATTCATCCTCCTGTAGCCACCAGAAAAAAAACAGTGACACTATAGAGTGAGTGCTGCATGGCTTTGGGGCTTTTGTTTGCTGATTCTATCGCCACAATGATTTCAGCTTCTGTGTTCAATACTGATTGCAACCACCTCGGCAAAAGAACTGGATGAGAACCAGCCTGGTCATGAATCTCTGCTAAGTCCCAGGGCTGGATCCAGCTTGCAGCTGCACTATGTGAAATCCCCAGAGCCACATCCTCGCCCTTATGCTCACAGGGACTAGCACTGGTTTCAGGGTAGGACTAATTGCTGCGGCAAAATCCTCAGTGTCAAATTATACAAGTCTAGCACAGAAGGATAGCTCTAGTGACCTGTGTGATTTACTCCCTCATGACAAACTGTAGCTGAGGCTTATTTGCAGTTTTCCAATAATTTGAAGGGTTACCGACAGCTGGAGGAAAGCAGAAAGCATTCATGTGCTGCTGTGGGAACCAGGGCTCCCGGGAGCTCATTCTGGATTTCCCATGTAACTTCTAGATGGCTACCACCGACCTATTTTCCAGTTTCCATCTGACTTGTTAATTCGAAGAGTCATAACACATTCCTTCCAGCTTGGGGTAAATCAGGCTTGAGTTTCAGGGATGCTGGACTGCCCACCTCCTCAATTCCAGGTAATGAGCTCTGCAAGGTTTTGCTGGAGGCACCTTAAAACAGAGGTGTGGTACAAACAGCTCCTGGTCACCCCCAGCTGTTTAACCCAATTTCAAGCTGATCCCCATGGTCAGACCCCCGTACATGGCTTTGATGAGAAGAATAGAAATAATGTAATATAAGTTCCCAAGATTATTTCCAATGAGCTTTAAGACCATGTGAGATTAGGTGGCAGAGAATGCAATGCATCTGTCATAGAATAGACAGTCTGGTTAACTTGGGTGGGTTTTTTTTTAAGCTATGTGATTCGGTGGGCCCATCAGTCCAACAGACTGCCTAATTTTGCATTAATGTTCCAGGAAAGGATAGGAAACATTTCCAGCTAAATCTGCATGAAAAATATTTGCATTTCCCTCTGGGCTGATCTCTAACTTACTTTGTTTGGATTGGGGGTTTGGGGAGGGAGGGGGTTTGCTGCCTTTCAGTAAGTTTCCACAAAATAAATGTTTTTCTTTACTCTTGGAAAAATGAAATTCAGATCACTGCAGATGCTCAAATGCCAAATGACTTTCAAGCACGAGAAAATTTTGAAATCGTAAGTATAGAACATATGGCACTTTGCTTTCCAATGAGATTGGAAGGGAAAAGCTCAGTTGTAAAGCTAAGCTGAGGATATTTTGTTATTCGGAATGAAAAAAAAGATCTTCTTTTACCTAAAGGAAGACAGAATTTTGGGCATATCTGACTATTTTCTGAAATTGATTTTTTTCCAAAGACAAGCAAGAGCCTTATTAATTATTTGCATTGTGGTCGTATTAGGTCAGTTATTAAATCACTTAAGTGAAAACCAAAAGATCCTTAAGCATTTATTTTATGTGAAAGTGGATGAAAATGGAAGCTACTGTTGAGATTTTTCCAGAGAAAAATATTAACCACTCTCTTCCCCTGCAAACACAGATGATTTGGGACAGTTCTGACTTTAAACATGGGAGGCGAAGGGGGAAAGAGGGGTTCATTGCTCATGACTGAAATGGAAAAAAAAGTGTCCCTAAATACTTCATTATTTTTTATTGCCTCAATACATGCGGGAAAGTTTGAAATGGTAATGAGCCCCCCCTGGGGAAGAGGTTTCAGACAGGACTGTGCTGGCTGCCTCTGTTCCTGTCCCCTTGTCTCCACGGGGTGCCGGACCCCGCCAGAGGTGAGGGGAGAGGGGGAAACCACTGGCCGCCCTGCCCGCACCCAGAAAAGTATGGCTAGAACGTGCCTAACCTTTTGCTTCAGGCTTAAATTGATTCCGATCTCTTTTAACTGTGTTGAGAGTTGACCCTCCTCCCGGCCCTCATTGCTGCATCGGGTCCCATGGAGTCGGATGAGCCTGTTCAGCCATGCAGGGGATTATGCTCATTCCCATGAACTCCTGCTTAACTGAGCATACCTGAAACTCTCGGGACCTTGGGCTGGAAGGCCCTGGGGTTCCCCTGGGCAGCGCTGTCACTATCTTCACTATGTTACATTTACTCCATGAGAATGTCCCCATTTTACTGTGTTGCTATTCACGTAACGAGAGAAGCAGCTGTGACTCAGTGTTGTACTCAAAGAGGAGCTTTCCTGACACCTTTTTGCAACTGGAGATTGCCCTGAAGCACAGCACCTAATTAACTTTGTTTTATTCTTTGTAGTTGCAGGTGTTTTTTATTGTTCATAAACCTGTCCTGGACCGTCTCTTCAGCTATTCTCATCTTCTGTGGGTCATCATTCCTTTCAAAATGTCCATTTTATAAATCACTTTAATTAGTTTTATATCATTCTGTTATATTTATATGACTTGATTTAGGTTTCAGATTGCTTCCATTACTTCTTATGTATTGCTTTGATTTTATTTATGGTGTTTCTAGTGCATTTGCATTGCTTTCCTTAGATGGATATCATTTTGGTTGGATTTACAATGTATTTCTTCAGTTAGATTTATATCACTTTAATTAGATTTATATCTCTTTAGAATTTGAGGGCTTCACTTAGATTTATAATATCTCTTTTACTAGGCTTGTCTTGCATAGGAAATTCGCATCCTTTTTGTTTAAAGGATGCTGCTTTAACTCAACACTGATGTTGTTTTATGTAGACTTTGGTCAGCCTCCCAATTAGATATATGAAGCAAGAACTCAACACCTGTTTTTTTGCCCCTGGGATCATTCCAGCATAGACTGTGCTGATTTAAATTAACCTCTTCCAAGTCAGCACCAGCAGGAGATCGTCTCACTAACTGGATTCCTCAGAGTGTCCAGTGGGAGTGGGAGTCCAGTTAGTGAGATTCTACTGTTATTCCTTTCTTTCCTGCACCTGGATGCTGAGGGAGCAGTGCCATTATCATCTCCTCTTCCCTTTTCCCAGGAAAATTCTCAAATATCTCAAGGAGAGCTCAGAGCTGGCAATCCTAGGCACAGTGGCATCTCTCTCCTTAGCATTTCCTTCTTGCTGGTGTCCCCAAGACCACAATTGTGCAAAGGGAGCAGGCATCTATGTCCATGGCAAGGCCATGCCCTCTCACTTCCCGTTTTGAGAGGAAGTCTTGCAGGACATGAAATTCCAAAGCAGGAGCCTGTCCCTCGACACCCCAGGCAAGACCACAGCAGTACTCCAAAAAGTCACTCTTCCAGTTAATGGGCACAGAGGACCTGGCTTTGTTATTTCCTGCCCAGCTCTGATCAAATCAGCGTAAGAAATCAGCTAGAAGGGTTCTAAATCCATGTACTTCAGGACGAAAGCAACCTCTGATTGAGACAGGTCAGTGGATGTCCCTGAGGGCTGTTATTTCAGATGTTCACAGCAAGGTGTTTGGTTGCTTTCCCAGAAACATGTGACTGAGGGCTCTGTCAGAGGGCAGGACAGTGGGCCAAGTGGACCATTTCTCCAAGATCTTACTCAGTTTTGTCTCTTAACCCATTGAGGGCCTGAGCGGATGGACTTTAATTTCTATTAAGATCTTCAGCAATGAGCACTCAGTTTGGCAGGGGTGGCTGGGCTCAATCGGAGGGTCTTGCACAGACAGATCAAACCTCCTGGATCTCTTCTTTCACAAAACACAACAGGGCACGGGAGTTTACTGTGTGTCCAGGGGTATTGAAAGCTTATGAGACATGCCATTCATACAGCTTTATGCAGCTTTAGGGTGCCTGGGGCTCGGCTGTATGTGACACCTGCCAACCAAAGAACAGCCCCTCCATCAGCACAGAGGGTTGTGCATCCTCCCCATCCCTGGAAATGCCAGGAGGGTTTCCCCTCTGCTCGCTGGGATTACTGCAGGGCAGCTTTCACATGACGATTTCAGAAGACTTTTGCAGGGGGTTTGGATGGAATCCCTGTATTTGTGCGGCATTTGGAAGCCCACATCAAACAGGCCAAGAGCTGGGTTCAGGAAAGGAAAAAAGTTTTTCACCTGCCAATACCTTCATCCTGCCCTGTCTTTGTCTGTTTCTGACCTCCCCCTCTTTGCATTTATTCCCTCTGTGAGCAGGACAAACCCTGTGAGGCATGAAGCAGTGAGGGAGGTGAGAAATGCATTATGGAAAGCCTCTTGTTTGAGAGTTGAATCCAGATGTTAAGGGAAGGAGTAGAGTTGTGTGAGTGGGACAGAAAAAGGCTGGAGAAGGAGAAAGTAAGGGGGCACCCAGCCTGCCGTGCCATTGCAACCAGTTAGATGCAAAAGGCACATGAATTCGACTCTTCAGGTACGACTTCTCTTCTGCCCCCAGCAGAGGACAGAAGCTGGACCAAAAGGGAAGCTTGCCCAAACCTCCAACAAAAGGGAAGGGCTGACCCACAAAAACTACTAAATCCTACTCTCCTATTCCAGAGCAGTGCATTTTTGCTCACACCAAGAGGCCTCTTCTGCAGCAGGCACCCACAGCCAATGCTTAGCTGTGAGTCTGCTTCACAAAAACTGCTGTTTGTTATTTTTGTACGGAGCTATAGGACATAGGCCAGTGCCTGGCCACAAGGAAGATTTTCCAAGCATTTCCTAGTAGCTCACAAATCTACACCATCAGCATGACTCTGAAGTCTCTCCTTCAAACAAACCAGACTTTTCCACATGATCCTTACAGCTTTCCTGGCCTTTCTAGGGAAGGGCAGCCCAGATCTTGACTGCTGTTTGTGGATGGTCCCCACTGGCTCGCACGGTTTAGGATTCCTCTTAGGTCCTCATGTCCCCTGTTGAGGGATCATCTGTATTGTGTGGCTTCAAGGGTAATATTTTTGAGCCCTTTCCCTATCCCACCCTAGCTGTGAACCAGGTCACAGGGACCAGAGCAGGAGCAGGCTCCTGCTCTTGAGTCTCTTCTTGAACTCACCCAGGAGAAAGGCAGTAGTACCCGCCCTGCATACCCCAGGAACCACTCTGCCTGCTCCCCTCCTTCTTCCTTCTGCCTTTCGCATCTTCCCTGCAGCTGCATCCAGCCTCTGCATAAATGAGCATGGTATCTCAATTAATGCGTATCTAATCAGGACATCAGCATCTCTGGAAGAGAGCTACATCAGCTATAGAGATTGAGCACTCAGTTAACCTCCCGGTGCTCTGCCACTGGGGCCTGTTTATATAATTACACCCTGGATGATGTACTCCTCAGCCTTTTAATTTCCCAGGACAGAGAATAGAGTGGTAAACAGGTCAGAGATAGAAGATGCTAGGCATTGTTTTAAGACAGTAAAACTGTTTTTAAACACACCATTCAGAAGCTTGTTTTATGTAACTGCCAAGAAAAGGAGGGCATTCAGCAGGGAACACTCAAAAGGGATGCTGAATAGTTTTTAATTAATTAAAAATGACTTGAAGCCTGATTTCCTTCTGTGACAGCATGATCTCTATTGAACACCACAACACAAATCCTTTCCCAGAGCTTCAGATCAAGCCATAGGTCCTCTGTAGTGATATTCCTTATAATAGCGGGGATTTAGTCAATAAGTTGGGGGATTGGGAGAGTTAAAAAAAAAATAAAAATCCAATTAACTTTCCCAGAGCTCTATTAGTTCTGCAGTGCTGTGAACATTAGTAAAAAGCAGGATTTTATGTGTTCAGATCCCCAAAATAGTTGCCCTAATGGAGTCCTTCAAAAGGCACTGATTATTCTTTCATGTAGCTTTAAAATTAGAGTTTGGCATGAAAATGAAGGATGGAAGATTAAAGAGATCAAGGCAGAACGTTTGGATCTGATCGCCGACCTCAGTTATACCAACTTCAGTTGAGTTTAACAGCAGTGTAAATAAGATGAGAAACTTGGGGACTGAGCAGGCAGCAAAAGCTTGTTCTTGGTTGATTTTAATTTTGAAGATTAGATTTCTCAGGCTGTTTTGGACAACTGCTGCATGGGTTTCCAGACCACAACCAAAAGTCTGGTTTTTCTTCCCCTTGCCTTCATGTTACTTCCCTGAACTCTGGCTGTGCCACCAGTGAGCCAAAGTGCTGGAAGGAGAGCTGGGTACATGCACATAGAGGTCTCCTCAGTCCAGCAAGGGAAATAAACCTGATGAGGCCAGGGCAGGGGATGGAAAGCCTTGGTAAAACACAGGCAAACTGCCCATCAGAGGCTGGGAGAGAGGATGGCTCTAAGGATCTGCTAGCTGGAACAGCAGTCTGATCAGGGCACAAGGTGTGAGGCTGCGGTGACAGGATGTTTCCTGGGATTCTGCTCAGCCCTGCAGCTTCCGAGATGAATTGTGCGGTGTTTTCCCTGCTGAAAGTGCTGCAGAAAGGACCTGCAGAGCTGTGAGTGTGCTGTGAGGAGCTCCCAGAGAAACGCATTACCCCAGGAACACAGGGAAGCCTTCTGAAGCCCCTGTTCTACCTCCGTCCAAGAGCACATCATGCTTCCCAGCTTCAGGAAGATTAGGATCTTCCCTCTTCCTGTTGCATTTTGTGGGTGGACCCTGGTCCAAGCAAGTAGAATCTAGTCTTAAACCTCTTGCATTGACAAAACAGATGTATGCACCAGCTTTACAGTTTGCTTCATCCATCTCCGCTATGTCTTATCCAAGCAAGGGTGTTGTGTACAATTCATTTGACACGGCTCAATAAATCACCTTTCAAGAAACACGGTTTGACATCCATGCTTTGTCTGAGCTCTGGCTTGGAAAAGATTTGGTGTCAGGGTTCTGAGCACACCAGTAGGCATTAATTGCCCCAATGAGCCTCACCCAGGTCTCAGCCCACACCCTCTCTTCCCACTAGCCCCACACCTCCATTTAAGCCATGCCCAGGCCCCTCTACCCTCCTCTGAGTTGTCTGTGTAGAGTACCCAGAGGGGGGCTGCCCTCCTGGAGAAGATGAGCAGGCTTAAGCAGGGACAACTGGTTCAGCCAACAGTCTGGTGAGCACTGGGCAAGTGTGAGATGATAAGCCAGGTCCAAGGTCATGGTCCTCAGCTGAGGACGGTGACAAGTCAAGCTGAAGAGGGCCTACCTGCTGTGGCACTCAGGTAAGGGCTGGAGACTGGGCCTTTGCTTGCAAGAAGCAGTGAAGCCAGGGCAGAGGGGATGCAGGGAGAGGGCTGAGGTTGGACATTTAAGATTTGTTGTTGCTCTTAGCACCTCAGCAGTTAGGTATGGAACAGACCTTCTGAGGGAAACCTGCCCATATGTCCATGAGGGAAACAGCCAGGGCTTCCACGCTGAAATTCTGTTCAGCAGAACGCATGATGCTAGAGGTAAAAGCAACTTGAAATGGCAAACCAGAGGCCTTTTTGAGGAGGCAGAGAAAACATGGAGGACCTAGAGCTTCTTGGGTGTTGATTCAGCAGTCTGAGGGGAGCCATGCTGGCAGTGATAAAGCTTGCTTCTGCAACAGCAAAGTTGTGTGGGACTGAGATCAGCTGAGATCTGGCAGAGGTGCAGTGCTGCATCTGCATGAAAGCCCCCTGCAGCCTTCCAGTCATCCAACACAGGCAGGGCTTGCTTTCTCCCTGCTCTCCTGCCACAGAGGATGGGAAGAGCTCTCCTCTGAAGAGAAGCTTTCATTGCCAGAGGAGCAAGCTGCTCTTCCCCACTGCCCAGCTCCCTGCTGAGTTACCAAGATTGTTCCTTGGAGTGAGCAGCTCATTCACAACAAACATCCTCGCTCTTTGATGTGTTGGTAGTGCTGTTGTTGTGGTGTTTTAAATATCTTGGTTTCATGCTCATAATAAGAAAGATGGCCACAGAGCCTTACTGTAAGTTGATGAGAAAGTAGCAGTAATTACTGCTCTCCCTTCCATGGAAGGATAAACTTCAGATGCTAATTGCCTCCAGAGTATTGACGGATTACTCACATTGGGGTAAAACAGCAAGAGAAAAGAGCCTTCATTCTCATTGGTCTTAAATGCCCCTGTGTTCAGGGGGTTGGTCAGGAAGCATCCTTGACTACATAAGAGAGTGCTGCAGCATTTCAGACTAAGAAGGGAAAGGGTTTTTTTTGGGATGGGGCAGCAAGGGCAGATCTTTTTCCTGGAATGGATGAAGGGAGAGGATGGTGCAGGTATTTATGCATCACCCAGCTTGGCAGCATGCATGCAACAGCAAGCGGGTGGTAAGTGGTGAAGACATTTGGTGGCTGCAAACATTTTTGTTTGCCTGGTAAATTTGCATTCCGGAAAGGCAGGACTCTTGTAAGCAGTTTACCACAGAGCCTTGTGATGGATGCTGCAGGACTTCTCACACTCTCTGCTTCTATTTTTCCCTTCCCTGCCAAGGTTTTACAGCAAGGGCTGTCTTTGAGTCCGGGTCTTAGCGGGCACTGATCCCTTCCCAGTTTTTCAAGCTGCTGATGTAAATGAAGTTTTGAGGTGAGGAAGAGGTAGTGAAGATTTGTAGCTTGGCCAAATATTAGTGGTTTTCCCCAGGGATGGCAAAGGGTGCATCTAAGGGACTGAGGTGTGCCCTGTGTCAGATTGTAATCCCCTGCTCCCACACGCTGCCCCACTGGAACTTCACAACAAAGCTCAGCAGAGAATGTTTTCTCTTAACAGCATATTTTGTTCCTTAATTTTGTTCTCAAACGTGGCTGAGGTATTTAATGGAAGCTTCCTCCCAGTAAAAAGTCTGCAGTGTGCACACATACCAGAAACTCTTGGCTCAGACCATCAACATTCAGTAAAACTAAATGCAACTCAGAAATGGCTCCTGCAATGGGAACTGAACTTTAAGGCATGTTTCATCTTTCCTACAGTTCAGAAGTAGATTGTGTGTATGAAGAGCTGTCCCGTATTGGCAAACAGCAAAGGTAGAAGAGGCTGATATGGTAAAGAATTGGTTTGGCTGCTCAAACCTCTCCCAAAGTATTTGAGCTCTTCAGTAATTCTCCACCCACCAGTAACCTGTTCATGTGTCTCTTGCTGAGATGCTGACCAGCAGTGGCCATCCCTTTTGCTTTCAGTCTCTTTCAAATCTCAGCAAAGTTCTCCTCTCTTGTGCTTCCTTGTTGGGGCTAGTCCTTGGACTGTCAAGCACGTCTGTAGTGAGATTTGTGAACATCCTGACCCAGGACTGGAATGTGGGAGAGTCCTTGGGCTGTCGGGGG